>CM035413.1:24271442-24291442 GCA_020310875.1 Ceratopteris richardii
CTTACAATTACATATTCTTTTGTCAAGCAAGACAAGGGACCTTACAATAAACCATTCTTGTGGAGCTTCATCAAAATTGGACCACATCTTTCTTTCAATATCTTCAGGAGAGTTTCCCCTTTGATGGTGTTCCACAAGGTAGCAGAGCAACCAATCACTTCACTCAACAATGCTTGTTTTCAATTGACATGATTATTGAACTTCAACCCTCCCCCAAAGATCTTTCCAAACCCAGAGGCTCTTGGGGCAAGAGAAGAAGAGGTAGCCAATGTCTTCTTTAGTGTAGAAATGCTTTCACCAATGGGAATTTCTTTAGCTTTGGGATTGGTCTGAATTCTGCAGTGGAGAATTTTCCACATAAGAACCGACTTTTTGTTCTCAATGAGGGGGTGTTATAGTTCTGAGAACTTAAATTGCCACCTAATACTGGATCAACCAAGACACCATCTCTTGTTGAGATTGCTATGTCAGTTCACCTGTTTCTTAAAAGTTTCCACTGTATCCAATTTGTGACCTTTGATCCATCACTGGCCCTTGATCCAAGGGAAGTCATGCACAAGAAGAAGGCTCAACTTAGAGACCTCCCAACAGCTAATTCTACACCTCGAAAGGGACTACTCATGGTCAATTCTCTTTTTTGGGTCATAATCCTTAAACTAATTCAAAATTTTCTTTCTTGATTCTAGAGATGTTTCTAAATAGAAAATCCTTTATTGCATAGTTTTTTCATAGTTTGGTGGTCTATGGAGTCCATTTCTTTGATTCTCCTTATGGGAGACCAAATAGAGTCGTTATATGTGATCCTACTAGCCCATTTCTAGTCCTCATTCATCTTGATGTATGCTTTCATTCTATTCCAACTCTTCCACAAAGAGCAAACCAAGTCTCACCCTCTGGGAGTCACTAGAATAGGGGAAAATATCAAAGTAAGAAGGTCAAGATCCTTCCATCAAGGGAGGCCCATTAAGGTAAGAGTATAATTTTTTTCTAATAATGAGCTTATCCCATGATGCTTCCGAGTTGCACCACACTCTGATCATCCATTCGGTAGCCATTTCATTAGCCATCCCCACAATGTCCAAAATGCCAAATCCACCTCTATCTTTTTGGTTTGTACATATATTCTATTTGACCTTGGTCATACCCATTTTGTTGGGATCTACCATCCAAAGGAATTTTCTATATGGGCTTTCCAATTTTGCTAACTCTTTGCCTTTTAGCCTCCAACATGCCAAAAAGTAAATCACAAACGAAAGCAAAAAGGTGTCAAACACCATAGTGCACCCCCACCAAGTTGACCTGCATTCCTTTCTAGTAGGCAAATTTATGTTCAAGTTTAGCAAGAACCAAATTCCATCTCTACCCTAGAGAAACTTCAAAACCCATTGGTATTCCCAACCATCTCAAGATTTGCCTAGTTTGGAGCAATGAACAACCCTGATTGATCAAGAATTGTAGAGTGGGCCCTAGGACGGCCTTGAAAGAGGTCTTACAGTAGTTAATTCTAGAACCTAAGGCAATGCAAAAGATGTTAAGACTAATAGCTTGCAATTCTATGGTTATCATTTTGATTAAAAGCATTTATGTCATGTGCAATGAGCCTCAATAACATTGGGTTTTGGTCGTGGGGGCATTTGGGAGAGGGGTCAGCCTTGTCTAATCGACCCTTTTAATCTGATCGCATGCAAGGGTTGGCCATTTATATAAATATTTGGTGAGGCATTTCCTAATAGTGTTCAGATCATCAAGGATTACAGAATGAAGTCCCACTCTAGGCAATCATAGGCCTTTTCAAAATCAATATTGCCAAAAAGAACATCTTGGGATGACTTATAGCCCCTACTAACTCACAGCCGTTACTTTACGGATATGGAGAATCCATGTATTGTATGCTCCTTCATCTATACACTTTTTATTTGAAATAATTGAAGTAAGAAAAACTAGGGATGGACCAAAAAATATACATCACTCGAATATATTCAACACATCACTCTCATGTATTTGATTCATACTTAGAAAAATTTCATCGTTACATCAAAATACAACCTCGTCATATTTTTTGCTTGTAATTTATTAAAGAAAGCGATTATTGATGTAGAGGTAAGTTCCAATTTTAATTTAAAGATAAAAAATCATTAATTCCAATTTTAATTTAAAAATCAAATCATTTTAATTTTAATTTAGTTTAGTGTGAAGGTAAGTTCCAATTTAAGGTAAGCTCACGAAACTACAACTTCACTTCGATGTGTGCCAAATAACATAAACAAATGAAAAGCGAGTACTTCAAGTATTTTGAGAAGTTAGCTTATATATTTTTAAATATTCCTAGAGAATAATTGCAAAATTTTATCCAATTTCTGACCGTTGATGTATCATAGCCTCACAATTCAAGGGAGATCATGCACAACAAGAACGCTGAACTTTGAGATCTCCTTGGAGCTAATTCTATGCCTTAAAAGGCACCACTCCTCATTGTCAATTATACTTTTTGAGTCATAATCCTTGAACCTAATCCAACAATTTCTTTCTTGATTTTAGAGATGTTTCCAAACATGAAATCCTTTAATGCATACCTTTTCCACCCTTTGGTGGTCTACAGAGTCAATTTCTTTGATTCTCCTTATGGGAAATCAAATAGAGTTGTTCTCTCTGATCCTACTGGCCCATTTCTAGTCCTCATTCACCTTGATGTATGTTTTCATTCTATTCCATCTCTTCCACAAAGAGAAAACCATGTCTCAGCCTCTTGCAATCACTAGAATAGGGGAAAATATCAGAGTAAGAAGTTCAGGATCCTTCCATCAAGGGAGGCCCATTAAGGTAAGAGAAGGTTTGTTTCTGAGAATCAGCTTAGCCCATGATGCTTTTGAGTTTCACCACACTTTGGTCATCCATTTGGTAGCCATTTCATTAGCCATCCCCACAATGTCCAAAATGCCCAATCCACCTTTCTTTTTTGTTCGTACATATAATCTTATTTTTTAATCTTCACTGATTCAATATCAAAGATGGAAAATAATCTGATCAGCCATGGCCTTTGCGAATATCTTAAAACCAATTTGCAGCATCATGATAAGCCTCAAATTTTCAATCTTGTTTTTAATGTCTTTTTTTTGAATCAATTTTATAAGAACTTCATTAAGAAAGTTAGGTAGAGCACCAAACTAAAGGGCTTCTAGCCAAATCAAGTGCAGAGGTGTCACCAGTACATTCTTAAATGTCTTGAAGATATCATTAGTGAGACCATTCTAACCTAGGCTTTTCCCATTGGGAAGGGAATCAATAACCTCCCCAATCTTTGCATCTGAGATAGTGGAGTCAAGAAGGTAAGATAAATTAACAAGAATGTTCTTGGACCTGATGTTAGACATGGTTGCCATGTTGTTGCATCTTTGAGATGACATGAGAGTGGATGCTCCCAGAGTGGAGCGGCTAGCAATAAATTCCAAATTCTCCTCAATTGAAGCACTCCCATTTTCATCATGAACAAAATCTCTTCCTTAAGCTATTTCTCTTCAAAAGTTTACACATTTGTTTTTTAGGTTTATCTGCTTTCCTTGGCCACCATTCTTTAAAGTAAATCTGGAGATAATTTCTTTGGACTTATTTTTCATATCTGATTTTTCTTTTGATTTTCAAGAGACTCACTTGTGGATGAACCTTACCTTTATTCACTTCCAGTTCAAGACGTCAAAGCCTACAATATAGATTTTCTCTTCTTGTGCGACAAATATTTTGAATCTCCCTCTAAGCCTTGGTAAGTAGCAATTGGGATTGTTTGCATTGTGAAGCATAAAGATCAGGTGTATAGAGTTTTGTTGAATTGTGCTTATATAATAGATAGAAAAAGTAATATTAAGCAAAGGGGCATGAAAGAAACTATGAACGTTTGTAAGGGTTACTGTATGTGTATGTATACGTGAATTTATGGAGGGATCTATTGATGCATTGAACTTAATACACAAAACTACCTTATTTATAATTATAAACTTGATATGTTATATGTATGTAGGGTTTTATGCATTTCGATGGTGGGAGTTGGAGTTGCAAATGTATAGGTGTGTAGAATTTCAATGTGCCACAAGCTTAGGTATGCATGTATGTATGTATTCATGCATGTTTTTATGTTTGTAAGTATGTATGTATGGATGGATGGATGTGTACATGTATATCTATATGATCATCGATTGATGGATATGTGTGTGTGCTTGTGCATAAAATGGGTTGGATTCTTTGATTGCTATATCAACTATTTCTAAGTATTTTCCAAATCTAACCATCTATCCTTACCCCTCACACTACAATTTTGAGACTCCTATTGAGCACCTATAGAGACTCGAGCTCCCTTTGTGCATACATGCTCATTTGTGGGCGAGAGGAGTGGACTGATCCGCAAGACTTAGAACCAAGTGCATAAGATTCCCCATCATAAAGATCTTTTGGGGCTCCAGCCTTTGTAGAGCCTCCCACTAGACAAAGTACCCATAGAAGCTCAATATCCCTTTGTGCACACATTCTCATTGGCAAGGGATCCAAATGGAACCATCCAAGAAACTTCAAATGCACAAGATTCCCCTCCCTTAAGATCTTATGGGGCTCAAGCCTTGGTAGAGTTTCCCTAGGGGAAACTTTGCCAAAATTTTCCAAGAATCTAGTACTTGTAAGTTTCTCCTCATATTGGTGTGTTGGTGAGATCTTGCACTTGGAGTTCTCACCCTCTTCAATCTTCAAGCTCTCTAAATTTTTTGAACTGACCCTTGTGGCTCCCATTTCTTTAGCTCCCTCTAGTGTTGATATCTTATGCATCCTTGCTGAGCTCTTGTGGGTTGTTGAAGAATCAATCACAAATTGGACATAAAGTTGAAGGTCAAAGTCTAAGAAGAAAAGCACATGCCTATGTGAAGGGAGAATTTCACACATGTACCATATATGTAAAAGTTAGACTTAACTTTAGTTCTAGAATTTTCAAAAGTCACAAGATTGAGAAAATCTATGTAAGATAGTTTGTATCAACAGATGCAAGATGAGGGTGAGAGAGAGAGAGAGAGAATGTGAGAATGAGAGGTTGATATCTAGATTTCATTTTGTATGACTGGAAAAGAGTCGAGCTTCTCTGAGTAAGAAAGCACCTATAAGTTTCTGAGTTTTTCATAGCTATGAAAAGAACTAATTAAAGTTTTGTGTATGAGACTCTCTCCTCCATCTTCATACTTTGCCTATTGTGTAGTGGTCTCAAAAGTTCAAGTTTTCCAAGCAAGTTGATGTGTGACATTGAGATGGAGATGATAAGTCATTATTTTATCTATTTGCTTCAACAAGTACTATAAAGTTTTTCAAAATAGGAGGTTGTTGGACCAACTCAATGTCTGGCATCGAGTTGTAGTTGATAACTCCTTATTTTCTATGCCTATGATTCACCTAATGATTTCATGGTTAAAAATATGAGATTTTATGCGAGAAGTTGATGCCCAACATCAGATTCCTATTGAAAAGTCCACTTTTATGCAGCAAGTCGATGCTAGGCATCGAATTTGCAGCATAGGAACATAATTTTTGCTTAAACAAGAAAGGTTTCCTATTTTGGTAGCTCATATAGGGTCAACTTGTGAAGGTCATAACTTGGTGTGTAGTGCAAAGTTTTAGTAACTAATAGCGTATTGGAAAGCTCTTCTCTTCTATTTGCATTTATCAAAAGATTTTGGTAAAATATCATTTGTGCTAAGAGAAATAAGCAAAAAAGTGAAGGTATGTCATTTGAGTGACTAGAAATTTCTGAAGAAGTAAAGTTCTCAGTTTTGGCTATTATTTCTCAAAGTTTGAAGAAGTATTGAGTTAATGGTGACCATAGAGGTTGTCTAGTGTCACACTTATTCATTTCTTGTGATGTTTCATACATCAACAAGTGGTATCAGAGCAGAAAGGTTCTAGATAGCAGAAGGCATCAAAGGTACAAGAAGTTTTGGAAAGTTTTCATTAAAGTTTGAAAGTTGAAGCATTCAAAGACACAAGGCATCAAAAGATTACTTCAAAAGTATATTTATACACAAAAACACCAAAAGGTATTATTCTTTATCCTTTAAACTCACAGGTTGAAGCAGAAGCAAAGAATTATGGAAGATCATATCTCCATTGACAAATTGGAAATAGACAATTATCCTGCATGGGTAATGAGAATGGAAGCCTTACTTATGAGTAAGGATCTCATGGTGTACATAATAGGTGAAGAAGAGAAGCCAGTATGTGAAGGTGAAATCCAACCAAAGAAAGAGGAACTAGATGCTTTAAAGCATTGGCACAAGAAGGATGCAAGTGCAAAGGCTTACATCTATAATACAATTTTAGATTATTTGCTACCACACATTAGAGGGTTGGAATCAGCTGAAGATATACGGAATGCATTGGAATATCATTTCCAAAGTACTACCAACGTAAGGAAAACAAGTCTATGGTCAGAGTTTACTACATTCAAGAAGAAGCCAAGTCAAAGTATTAGTGATTGTGTCACTAAGATGAAGGGTCTAGCAAATAGTCTTGGATCCATAGATGAATATATTGAAGATCCCAAATTGATTGCTCAATTGCTTGTAGATTTGAGAGGGGATGAAAGGTGGAAACCTTTTGTCTTGTCAACAGAAATTTCTTTGAATCATTATGTTCCAGATTTTAATCAATTGCTTGGTTTGATGCTCACATTTGAGCAAGACTTGAAGGGAGATAGAGATAAAGGACAAAGTTCTGCAATGTACATGAAGAACAAGAAGAAAGGAGATAAAGGTAAAGAAAAGGATGAAGAAGAATCGAGTTCTCAAGTTTATTATGCAAGAGGTAGAAGCATTGGCAAGGGAAAAGCAAGAGGTTTTTTGGAAGAGGTAATCAGAATAACAATAAGAAGGCTTATTGGATCTATGGATTGAGTAATCATTTGGCTCATGAGTGTTGGCATAATTAGCAAGGATCAAATCAAAATCAAAATAACAATAGCAGAGGCAGAGGTGGAAGATATCAAAGTTATTCTCAGGGAGGTAGACAAAATCAAAGAGGAGGCTATGTTAGAGGTGGAGAAAGAATTTGGGGACATAATCAATCCTACAACACCACTGACTACAATTATGCAAATGACACAGAATGAAAGTCATACATCATTGATGATGAATTCAATCAGCACATCGGATAAAGAAGATCTAAAGGTATTTTACATTGACTCACGATGTTCTAATTATTTGTCAAGAAACATAGAATTGTTGGGAGAAATGGTTGGATGCACTCAAGAGATTGAGTTGAAGCTGCTAAACCTGCTTTGCTCCAGCCCTCCTTTGCTTCAGATATGCTTAGTACACAAGTTTAGCTTCCAAATGATACCAAGAAAGCATATATGTACTTTGCAAATGATATGTGTAATGATCAAATCAAAACAGATAACTTTGCACTTCACAAATCCAAGAAAACTTGCTATTTTGGTATTGACACCTGCTCAGTCTTTCACTCAGTATGACCAGCACACTTACAATTGATCAAATTCCTTCTGGAAATATTAAATTAGCTTAACAAGCTACCATTTGCAAGTGGAATGAGAAGAAATGACAAACTATACTCTGAGAAATCACTTTAGCAAAATTATATGTACCCCCGATATTTTAGGAACTCTACAGTAGAATACCAGAGTTGCCTTCGAGCGGAATTTCTCTGTAATGGCTCAATCAATTGACTTAAAACTTTGTAGGTGTGTAGAAGACTTTGAGCTGAATCCAATGTGCTTTGAATCACTTGATTTGGATAAGTAGATCCTGAGATATGACCTGTTGAAGTTGACAGACTTGGAGTAGATGACTCAGAGACAACAGAGATGATGAATGTGTATACTTCTATTGATTGATGTAGTTGTACAATCTCATTAGCATGACAAGCATAGCTAAATGAGGTATTGTGGTGTAGGCTATGAAGTAGCACTAACACACACAGAGTTACAATAGTAGAATGCCTCGGGGAATGAGCTCAATGAGACTAGCTTAAAAAAAACGACTTTTCAAGTACATCTTTTATAGAAGTTGAGTTGAGATTTGAATTTGAATTCAAATTCAAATCTCCTACAATCACTCCTCTAAAAGTAGGGAGATATTCTCTCCATTTACACCATCCAATTTCCACGACTAATCAAGTAGGTGTGTGATTATATGAGATGCCAAGTCATATAGACTTTTACAATGGGTAAAGAAGTAAGAACTTATAAGCATAAGTTCACATGCTCCTTTCTTCAAGAGAATTAAGCTTCCAAGGTTTCAACACCAAATTTCCAAGGTTCCAAGCCAAGTGTGAAGGCTTGAATTGCACCAACAGCTCCCCCTCAAGCCAAGCACTTTGGCTTAAGTCTTCATCTATAGTCTTCAATCACATCCTGCAATCCAATCATGGATTTGAATCTGCATAGCTTGTTTCCATCCAGAGCTTTTGTGAGTAAATCTGCACATTGCATATTAGTGGACAGATAAATCAATTGAATGTCTTTGCTTAGTAACTTCTCTCTCACATAGTGGTAATGAACCTCTATGTGTTTTGTCCTAGCATGATATATTGGATTAGCTGCAAGGTGAAGAGAGCTTGTGTTATCTCCAAAGATGATTGGAGGTCTAGTGTATAGACCTAACTCTGTATATAAAAGCTTCAACCAGATAGCTTCTTGAGTGGCATTGGCAAGCCCTCTATACTCTGCTTCAGTGGATGACAATGCCACTGTAGGTTGCTTCTTGGCTGACCAAGAAATAGGTTTATCTCCTGCAAAACAAATGTAACCTGATGTGCTTCTCCTATCATCCTTGCATCCTGCCCAATCTGCATCTGAATATACTTTAATGTCAATATCTGATGTATAAGGAAAGTACAAACCATGACTTTGAGTTCCTTTGAGATACTTCAAGATTTTCCTTGCTGCCTCTAGGTGAGGTACCCTTGGATTGTGCATGAATTGGCTTAGCACACTAACTCCATATGCTATGTCAATTCTTGTCAAGGTAGCATAATTCAAACTACCTACCATACTTTGATATCCTGTAATGTCTTGTATTTCATCTCCTTCATGAGCACTTAGCTTTAGGTTGACCTCCATTGGAGTAGTTGATACTTTAGCATCCTGCAAGCCAAACTTCTTGACCATATTCTGTACATACTTCTTTTGAGTGATATATATATATCTGAGTTGGTGTAGACTAACTCAAGACCTAAGAAGTACTTCAATAATCCAAGATCATTAATCTTGAACTCTTTCATCATCTGTCCTTTGATGTGTCTAATCCCATTGACATCATTGCCTGTAATGATGATGTCATCAACATAAACACACAAGTAGATTACCTCTGTGTTACTCCTCTTTATGAATAGAGAAGTGTCTGCTTTACTCATCACAAATCCTTGGTCTTGGAGGTAGGTTGTCAACCTGTAATTCCATGCTCTAGGTGCCTGCTTCAATCCATATAGAGCCTTCTTCAATTTACAAACATAATTTACCTTCTTGGGATCTTCATAGCCAGGTGGTTGTGACATGTAGACTTCTTCAGATATCCATCCATTCAAGAAAGCATTCTTGACATCTAATTGGTACATGTTCCAATTCTTGGATGCAGCTACACTCACCAATATTCTGATAGTTGGCATCTTAGCCACAGGATAGAATGTCTCCTCATAATCAATGCCTTGGGTTTGTGCAAAACCCTTGGCTACCAACCTAGCTTTGTACCTGTTGATTGTTCCATCTGAATTTCTCTTTAGCTTGTAGATCCATCTGGATCCTATCACCTTCATAGAGTCTTTCTTGGGTACCAAGTCCCAAGTATCACTCTCCTTGAGAGCTTCCATTTCTTCATCCATAGCTCCTTTCCACTCTGGTTTGGTGATTGCTTCTTCATAGGTACCTGGTTCTTCATTCAACAAATCCTTTGCAAGATATACAGAATGTTTAGTTACAAGTGATGTGTCATACCCAAATCTGATTGGTCTTTTGCTTTCTCTCTGAGATCTTCTAATAGATTGATTTGAGGATTCTGGAATATCCTCTAGTTGCTTCATCTTCATCTTTCCTTTGGACTTCCATGCTTTGAACTCCTCAAGATTGATAGTGTCATCATCCTCTGAGCTTGGATCTTCTCCATTGCTTGGTTCCTCTTTGATTAGCTTTGGGAACTCTTCTTGCAAGTCATAGGGTAGACTAACCTTCCTGCATTCATTCTCATACCATGAGTCATTCTCATCAAATATGACATCTCTGCTTACCTTGAAGCCTTTGTTTGTTGGGTTGTAGAATCTGTATCCCTTTTGGTTCAAATCATAACCAATGAAGATACATTTTTCAGCTTTAGGGTCTAGCTTTCCCCTTACCTGTGAGGGAATATGCACATATGCTACACAACCAAAGATTTTGCAATGATCCAGAGAAGGTCTCTTACCATGCCAAGCTTCATATGGTGTCATGCCATCAAGTGATTTGGATGGCAACCTATTGATGAGATAGGTGGCAGTAGATACACTCTCTGCCCAAAGATAATTTGGTAACTTCTTTTCATTAAGCATAGACCTAGCTGTTTCTACAATTAGTCTATTCCTTCTTTCAGCTACCCCATTTTGTTCAGGTGAGTACCTTGTAGTTATCTCCCTTTTGATGCCTCTTTCCTGCAAGAAATCTTCAAACTCATTTGAGAAGTATTCTCCTCCACCATCTGACCTTAGCCTTTTCAAGCTTCTTCCTGTTTGGTTTTCAACAAGTGCAAGATATCTCTTGAAACAATTAAACACTTCATCTTTATGCTTCATAAAGTATAAGACAGTCCATCTGCTATAATCATCAATGAAGGACACATAATACCTTGAACCTGAAATGGAAGGGTCCTTGCTAGGTCCCCAAACATCTGTATGTACCAAGTCTAGGTAGTCTTCATGCATGAAACCTTTCCTTGAATAGGGCAACCTGTGAGACTTACCAAACTGACATGCTCCACACTTGTAAATCATGTGTTGCTTGGATACATTAGGTATCCCAAGCACACATTGATCCCTGCACATTTGCGTTAGGGTTCTTTCACCTATGTGACCTAACCTCTTGTGCCATATTTCTAACTCTGAAAGTGTTTGATCCTTGTAATTATATAAAGCAATGTTCTTGGTGTCTTCTAGCTCAAAAGTAAACAATCTACCTGATTTCTCCCCCTTGGCTATCCTTCTGAATCCATGTCTTGTGTCCTCCACATATGCTCCATGTTGAGTGAACCTGACCTGCAAACCTTTCTCCACAATCTGACCAACACTCATTAGATTCTTGGTGATGGTTGGTACATAGAGTACCCTGCTCAATAGGTTCTGGTTACCATCACATGTCTTTACATTTCCAATCTTTACAACAGAGTGTTTAGTATCATCACCTGTCTGTACATGATGTTTGCCCTTGGGTTCTTCCAAATCAGAGAGTAGTGCCACATTTCCAGCTACATGGTTAGAACATCCTGAGTCAATATAAAATAAATGATCATCATTTGTACCTACCTTGGAGGTCATATTCATGATCAATAGGGAGTCATCTTGCTCCTCTGTGTAGTTGTTGTAATCCCTTCTATTTCTGAATCCACCTTGGTAGTTACCATTGTGGTTGTGGTTGTAATTGTTGTTGTACTGATTGTTGTATCCATTGTAGCCTTGGTGTTGATTGAACCTGCCTCTCCCTTGAGAGTATCCACCTCTTGAATAGCCTCTTCCTCTCTGATTCTTGTAGTTCTTGTAGCATTCATCTGTGGTATGATTAGACAATCCACAAATGTTGCATGGTGATGAGTTGTAGGGTCTCCCCCTACCTGACTTACCTCCTCTGCCTCTTCCTCTTGAGGATCTACCTCTCCCTGCATAGTTTGCTTGGGAGGTAGAACCTTCTTCATCAACCTTCTTACTTTTACCTTTATCTTTAACCTTCTTATCAGTATATAGAGCAGAGGGGTTGTTACCTTTTGATTGATCTCCTGACTTTGTAAACTTTGCTTCATGTGTGAATAGTTGGCCCATGAGTGTTGTGAAATCTGGGGTATGCATGTCCATGTAGAGGTCCATTGCAGTGGTGAAACTTTCCCACTTATCATCTGCCTTGAGTCCATTTGTTACTTGCCTGACTATTTGCTCCTCTTCAATCTCCTCTCCAATGCTTGCTAATTGGTCTGCCACATCTTTAATCTTGGTCACATACTCTGAGACTGATTGCTTGGGCTGCTTCCTAAGGGTTGTGAATTCAATCCACAGTTGATTCTTCCTGGCCCTTGTGTTGGAAGAGAAATATGTTGACAAGGTTTCCCAAGTCTCTTGGGAAGTCTTACAGTTCCTTATATGAGGTAAAAGGAAATCAGATATAGAGTTAAGAAGGCAAGACCTTGCCAAAGCATCCTTTGCACACCATTGGTTGAGTCTCTCTTGTTCATCCTTGGTGGGTAGTCCTTTAGCTTTGAATGAGGGCAATTCCTCATCTCCTGTTATGAATCCAAAAAAGCTTCTTCCTTGTAGACAGGTCTTCATTCTCAGAGACCAAGCTTGGTAATTGTTCCTGTCCAATTTGTCAATGAATGAAGGAAAACCATCTCCCATGTTTACCTTATTTGCTCTGATACCACTGTTGGGAGAGATGGTTGGATGCACTCAAGAGATTGAGTTGAAGCTGCTAAACCTGCTTTGCTCCAGCCCTCCTTTGCTTCAGATATGCTTAGTACACAAGTTTAGCTTCCAAATGATACCAAGAAAGCATATATGTACTTTGCAAATGATATGTGTAATGATCAAATCAAAACAGATGACTTTGCACTTCACAAATCCAAGAAAACTTGCTATTTTGGTATTGACACCTGCTCAGTCTTTCACTCAGTATGACCAGCACACTTACAATTGATCAAATTCCTTATGGACATATTAAATTAGCTTAACAAGCTACCATTTGCAAGTGGAATGAGAAGAAATGATAAACTATACTCTGAGAAATCACTTTAGCAAAGTTATATGTACCCCCGATATTTTAGGAACTCTGCAGCAGAATACCAGAGTCGACTTCGAGCGGAATTTCTCTGTAATGGCTCAATCAATTGACTTAAAACTTTGTAGTTGTGTAGAAGACTTTGAGCTGAATCCAATGTGCTTTGAATCACTTGATTTGGATTAGTAGATCCTGAGATATGACCTGTTGAAGTTGACAGACTTGGAGTAGATGACTCAGAGACAACAGAGATGATGAATGTGTATACTTCTATTGATTGATGTAGTTGTACAATCTCATTAGCATGACAAGCATAGCTAAATGAGGTATTGTGGTGTAGGCTATGAAGTAGCACTAACACACACAGAGTTACAATAGTAGAATGCCTCGGGGAATGAGCTCAATGAGACTAGCTAAAAAAAACGACTTTTCAAGTACATCTTTTATAGAAGTTGAGTTGAGATTTGAATTTGAATTCAAATTCAAATCTCCTACAATCACTCCTCTAAAAGTAGGGAGATATTCTCTCCATTTACACCATCCAATTTCCACGACTAATCAAGTAGGTGTGTGATTATATGAGATGCCAAGTCATATACACTTTTACAATGGGTAAAGAAGTAAGAACTTATAAGCATAAGTTTACATGGTCCTTTCTTCAAGAGAATTAAGCTTCCAAGGTTTCAACACCAAATTTCCAGGGTTCCAAGCCAAGTGTGAAGGCTTGAATTGCACCAACAAGAATTGATGTCAAAATTGGAAAAAGGCATTTCTAGTCATACAATTCAAACAATTGATAATATAAAACATAGGTACATTCAATTGGAAAAGTGAAATGCAAGAGTGGAGCGGATTTGCTAACCAATGTTTTGTATGTTCCCACAATACTTAAAGACTTGATTAGTGTGGGATAGATATTCGAAAAAGGTTTTCAAGTCAAGTTTACAAATGAAGGAGTATTTGTTGAAGATCTAGAGAATGGATATAAGCAAATTGTTTGTCGTAGCAGAATTTAGCATCCAAATTTTTCCAAAAAGTGTGGAAAAGGGTTTTTTGAGGAAGTAAAATTCCTCATTAACTCATCCTTTCAATGAATCTAATGATTCCATTGTGAAGTCTATAGGACATACTCTCAGTATTTATTTTTTCCCATCCATCCATACCTAATGCACCTCTTTTTCCTTCCTCCAAAATGGGAATTTATCAAATCTAGGTGCTGAAATGTTTTCTCAAATAGTGATAGAAGGGGGTTTTTTGGAGCTTCAAAATCCCATCATACTGAGCCAATCTTTGAATTTCTTGATTGTATATGGAAATCCATACACTATAATATATATATTCATGATTTTTCCTATCAATCTATAAAAATCCCACTTCATTTCCCTTTCCCAAAACGACTACTAAAGATAGAAATCTAATATGAACAAGCAAAATCTGAGAAAGGCTAATGTAGCAGGGAACAAAGTTGTGTTAGGAGTCGAGAGCATCCATTGGAGTCTAAAAAGGGGAAAGAAACACAAGTCTTGGAAACGGACCTTGATGGCTTCATGGAATTAAGACGAAGAAGAAGGGGAAGCCCTGAAGGAAGTATTGAGGAGAGCCCCTCTCGTATGGATCCAAAAACAAACATCTTTTGCAACTTGGAAAAGGAGGTCAATGACATGGATTACCTAGGGGATTAAATCACGAAGACTATCACAGTGGTGGGGAAACCCTAGAGGAATCCTCCTACAGCGAAAGCAACGACGAAGGAGACACCACTAGCAAAGAGGTTGGGTGCACCACAAACAATGACCATAACCAGGATAGTGAAAGCTTGATAGTTGATTCCATAATCCCTGCAAGGATAATTGAATCGTTTTTGAAGAAGATTGCTCACAAAGGAGAACAACTGGCTGAGATTCCCTGCAAGAGCCCCCTTAAGGGGAAACTCCTATGTCAGGACCCCTCTACCTCGAAGAAAAAAGCTGATGAGAAAAACAAGAAAAAGAGGGAAAGAATCCATCCTCAGATAATGTTAATCATGTCTCTCAATGTTAGGGGTCTATCAGACCCCTCAAGAGCGAGAGTTATTGGCCACTGGATACATGATGAATGCCTGAATCCGGACTTTGTCTGTCTTCAAGAGATCAAAATTGATAGGGAGGACCTTCGTAAGAGACTTAAAAGTATTTCATCGTCTCATGTATGGCTGTCCACGACACACCTTAGGGGAAATGGAGGCTCGGCTATCGATATCAATGGAAGATGGCATGCTAGGATGGTGGACACCCTAGCAGACCAATGCCATCAGTGGGTTGGTGCTTCCTTTGGGGGGACCTTCGTAGTTTTCCATTGTCTCTATGTACACTGCCAATATTGACTCATAAAGAATTTCCACTTGGAAATCGTTGGTATTTTCGCCCCTCAACATGGTGCTTTTTGGGGACTTTAATATGGTGGAAGCTCTTTCTGATAGATGGGGGAGCAAGGGAGGGGTGATTGATGGTCACAAGAAGGAAGTTTGGGACAGAATCAAAATCCACCTAGATCTTGTGGAGATTAAAGATAGTGTTGGTTTCTCTTCGCTGAACCTCCAAGATGGTGTGGACTTGCGAAAATCTAGACTCGACAAGAGTTATATCATGAAAAATATCGTCAATAAGTGGGCCCCACTTCCCTCTCCCAAAGTATAGATCTTGTTGTCTCTGATCTCTACTCGATTGTGCTTTCCTTCAACCGCATCACCAATCTCAAGAAAGCCCCTTGGTTTCATGCCAACCCGACAACATTATCTTTCCCCTTGGTCCAATAGGAGATTATCACTGCTTACTTCTCTTTACTATCACGGTCGATGGTATCAGCTACCTTGTTAAACATCAAGCACACCTAGGTGACTTGGTCTTCCTCTCAATCAAGACTTGATGATCATGAAACTCTTTGATGATGACACTAATTATTTTGCGCATAATGATTTGATAAGCATTGACACCTTTTGGATTTTCGTAATACATTTTGTGAGAAATCAGGATCCAAAATAAATTATGCTAAAACTACCTTCAGGGCTATTTTTGGGCATCCCCCTTAACTATTACTAGAACACGGATACCAATCAATCCCTAACAGACAAATCCTCCACCTCTTAGGTATTCCTATGGGATTCGACATTTTGATGGGACAATGATGGAATTGGGCTCTCTCTAAGCCGGAGAACAAGTTGACATACTAGAAAAGTATGCAGATCAACCTGGCAGGTCATGCTATGGTGGTTAACACATTCCTCCTTTCTTCAATGATTTACTTTCCCTCCTCCTTGAGACTGAAGGACCAAGAGGTTATCAAATTGGAAAGAATTTGCAAGAACTTTCTTTGGCCAAGTGACCCTAACAGAAGAGGTATCCCCAAAACTAAATGGGCTACTTGCATTAACCAAGAAGATCAAGGTGGTTTGGGCATTCTAGACATCCAAAGAATGGCCAATAAGTTGGTGTGGTTAGTTAAAGCTTGGATCAACACATATGCCTCTTGGGCAAGCTTATTTTTAAAAATAAGCTCTCAAGCTTGTGGGCCTCCTAGGGTGGAAGTGTCTCCACCTTTTTGTTCTCACCCTTTTTGATGACTCCTAGTGGCACGAGCCTAGTTTGCTCTCTATGGAAGTTGGAACAAGACTGAACAGTTTCTCACGATCAATGAAGATTGGAAATGGGCAGCCGGGATTAGAAAAAATGATTCGGTCTAGTTCCCAATCAAGGGCATCAGAGGCATGGAATCTTGGAACCTCAAGAAGGCAACAAAACTTTGGGACAAATGTTTTCATTTGTGGAAGCACATCTAGAACCAAGAAATTGGCCAGTGGATTAGATTTGAGGACATTGATCCAGGTTTAAGAGTGAACTATGAAGAATGGTGCCTGCTATAAAGCAGATTCAATGCTTGCGACCACGCAAGGACTCACCTTCTCGTTGATCACGATATCTAGCTTGCCATGAGGATCTTAGATGGCACAATGGCTATGGCCTTTATAAAATCCGGAGATTTAAGAATTCGGACTTTCATATAGCACTTAAAAGGAAATGGTTTCTGGGTTGGTTGGGCTTGAGGTGGGACTTTAAGTTCCAATCCCTTCCGCACCCCCTTATCGAGATAAAAAAATCTATACTTATGTGGCAGATCCTCCACCAGGAATTTGGACAAATGTAGAAGCTAACAAAATTTGTGTGGCTCCCCCTTGGTGCAAACGATGCCTACGTGGCAATGAGGATTTGGGACACCTCTTCTTTTCATACCCCAAGTCAATTTCCATCTGGCAAGCCCTTGGGAGAATCATGCTACTATAGGGACAACTAAATTGGAAGCAAGCATTGCTCGGGGAAGCGATCGGATGTTCCTCAACCTTGTGGAATGCTATAAGGGTGAGATCATCTCGAAGATATAGAAAGAGAGATTTGCTACTATTTTTGGAAACCCTCCTAAAGAATGGTTGATCGAAGATTCTCTTTTCTTTTTAGACAAAAGAATTTCCAATTGTAAGAAGTTCCTGCCTTTTAGACAACATAAAGTGTTTTTCCTTGAGAATGACAAGATTAAAAGCAAGTGGTCCCCACATACGGGAGACAAGAGGATCATCAAACTTCTTTGTAAAGTCCTCTAGGAATGCATAGGCAATCTCTTGCTTTGTGGGATTCGGGAGGTCCCATGGGTATTAGGCCCGTTCTCTTGTATAGTTGTTTTCTCTACTAATTAAAGCTTGAGAGAATAGGCAATGCCAAACTTCCTTTTGAAAAAAAAAATGCATAGGCAACCCTTGCTTTGTGGGATTTGAGGGGTCCCATGGGTACTAGGCTCATTCTCTTGTATAGCTAGTTTTTCTATTAATTAAAGCTTGGGAGAATAAGGACGATAGAAAGTAAAAGGTAAGGTGATGGACAAGAATCGGCCAGCCGACGTGGAGGTGATGTGTGAGCAATTCGTTGTATGTGTGTGTGTGTGAGAGAGAGAGAGGTTTCTTAATGTATGAGCAATGCGTCCTGAGGCTTTTGTTTGGCAGATATGATGGTAACGACGATGTGTAGTTTAACATGGACCATACGTATGGAATAACACATATAGAGATAGTGAAAGCAAGTGATGGTGAACGAGAGACAGAATGATAGAAAGTCCGAAGGGAGTGAAAGAGACGTAGCGAAACCAAGTGATGGTCAGAGAGAGAGAGAGTGTGTGTTGTGAATAGATGAACTGAAGCACTTCAACCTAAGTGACATCCATGATGAAGAGAATAATTTTGAACTTCTTTTTGAAGAAAAAGAGAAGCAAGGTGGAGAGAGAGAGAGAGAGAGAGATCAAAACATGGGTTCTTCTAGGGATACAATTGGAGAGTAGTCCGAAGTACAAAAAAAAGAACTATTATGCATTGCTTCCACAATCGCCCACTTCACAACTCAAAGTATTTCTACAAAGTTTGACCCTAAGTGCCATGAGCTCTCTATTGGTATCAAGCGAAATATGTTTCTGCCCTCCGAAGGTTAACCAAGGTTAAATTTTGACTTATAGTTGAAGATTCTATCTAACTTGATGTAGAAAAGTTGGGGAGATTGGAGGCATCATTTGAGTTCAAAAAGTACACAAACTTTGGAGCATTATATAAGCAAGAGACTGGAAGAAAGTCATGGCCGTCCTCTAGCATCTTTTGGGAACTTTTAGGCTCTCATTGGGAGTCTGTACTCCAAGTCTAAGCTAGCCCCCTGCTTGTTGGACTCCTTGCATAGGCAAGGATCTTTCATCACCTATATCTCATTATGTAGTTGTCTGTTTCATGACCAAGTTGGCTCCCCTCGTTGCTAGTTTTGTAACATTTTTTTGAATATACTATGATTCTAAAATATTCATTCTCATTGACTATATTGTTTGAAATCTCACTAGTCTATCTTTGCATATTTCCAAGTATATGTGTGTGAAAAGTACACATAGGTACAAAGTGTGTGTTTGGATAGTTACTAGTTTGTCTTGTGCAAGGAGATTGAAATAGCTCACATTCTCCAAATTTCATGATCTATGGTTTGTGCAAAGTTTCACTAGTTCACTTTTCTTGTCCATAGAGCAACTCAATTTTTGGGTGTTTGTATTAGTCGACAGATTGGTCCTAGGAAGGGCCCATCATTCTTCTACTACAACTAGGAGTGGATACACTCCATCAATGGTATGAGACCTCAAAATTAATCATTGAGGAAATCAAGAAGAGGTTTTGAAGTTGCTTGAGAGTGAAGGATTGAAGCAAAGACCATGAAGATTTGAAGAACGATTTGAAGTGAGGGGATCTTCTATCATCACCAAAGGTTCAAAAAGAGTGAAGGCCCTTGTGGGAATTTAACATGTCATTCAGCTTTATCACATCGACCACAAATCAAGGAGGAATTAGGAGCCACTACATAGTCTCATACACAATGGGATAATATAACACTCAGATTGAGACGCTTGAAAAAAGTAACCACTAAGAATTTTAGAATATCTAACTTCCTCATGGAAAAGGGTCTATATGCTTGGATAGTGGTACTAAGGTGAAGCCATACATAGATCCATAGATACCTATAAAAAATCAGAGGAGAGCCACTAGATAGTGCAAAGAAAGGAATAAAAGAGGAATATTCATTCTATCTTGAACACATAAGTGACTCCATGATAGCTCATATCAAAGACCTAGATATATCTAAGAAGGTTGGGGAGTGTTTAGAACGTTTGTACTCTACCTCTCCAAAGGCTAGGAAAATTCAGCTCAAGAATGAGCTTAAGAACCTTAGAAATTCATCAAATCACAACATTAATGACTTTATACCCAAAGTAAAAGAGATTCTTGATGCACTTGAACAAAAGCCATGGCCATCCTCTAGCATCTTTTGGGAACTTGTAAGATCTAATTGGGATTGCATACTCCAGGTTTAATTTAGCCCCTATCTAAGCTAGCACCTTGCTTGCTAGAATCATTACATAGGTAGGGATCTCTGATCACCTATATCTCATTGTGTACTTATCTGTTTCATGGCAA
>CM035413.1:24296442-24796442 GCA_020310875.1 Ceratopteris richardii
TTCAAGATCCAAACTAGGACTAAAAGATAATTGTCATCTCATGGTCCGATGTCCCATACCATCTTTCCAATATCAATCTGAGTATAAAATCTGGTGTCCCATACCACCCTATTTTATATTCACATTAATGTGTGGGTGATACTTATCCTAAAGTCTAAACATCTCTTGATAGAGTACCTTCTTACTTCAATTCTTTACGAAAGCTTTGAAGTTTCAGGTGTTACCTCTAACTAGATTTTCTAGGTTTTGATTCCTTCACATGATTGTCTTACAATCACATGATTTTCCTTGGAAACTTGAAAACCTCTTGATAGAATATCTATTCCTTTTTTACTAGGATTTTCAAAAGAAAAACCCACTATCATTCCAAGTTCTTGAATTTCTCAAATTCAAGTCTAATTGGTTATACTTGACCAATTTGTATTGACAAGAGCATTTCACTTCTTGTCTTTAGATTCTCTCATAACCATAGTAATGTTGGTCATAGTCCACCAGACTGGTGTCGTAGGGGTAGTATTCTCCTTGGGTTTGCTCGTATCCCTGAGTAGTTGCTTCTATACTAGCTAAAGGTGTAGCAGGTACTATGGTTCTCTCCATGTTTTCCTCTGGTTGAGTGTATTTAACTGGCACTACGTTCTGTGGAAGGGGTGGTTGTTGTCCTAACACTGGCTGAGGTTGTCCATATTGCCCTTGTTCATATGATCTAGGTGCTCCTTGTGGGCCTGGATATGGGTTGTATCTTGGGATCTCTCTTCTTGGCTCTCTAGGAGGATATCCATACGACCTATATTGAGGTTGAATCATGGGCCTTGACTGCCTATTAAATGGGCAGTTTTCTATAGTATGGTTAGTGTATTTCTACTCTATATGGCAGTACAGGTTGGTTCCTTGAGGTGGCTACCTATTGTATGGATAAGCTTGAGGCATGCCTATTCCTCCTCTTGCACACATGTGAGATGGGTGATCTCCACCATATAGACGGCATCGTCGTAACATAGGGATCCTCATTGCTCGATGCTCGTAAATCCTCTATCCATGGACTCCTAACTTCTTGGCTACCAGTTCTGCTAGCTCCTCTATGTTAATGGAGTTAGACATCACGGTACTTCTAGTGTCTTCCGATTAAGTAGGGCTTGGTGTACCTTTGAGGTCATCAGCTAGGTTGTCTTCTAGGTCAATACATTCTTGAAGACACTCGCTCAATGTCTGGAGTCGTTTCACGTAGACTAGGGTCCTCAATGTCCCATTAGTTAATCTGTCCAAAAATAGTGATGTCATTTTTTGCTGGGAGGGTCTCTCTGTTACTGGGCATCTGTCGACATATTGATTAAATCTTCGGGCAGCTATTTTCACAGTTTCATTTGGGTTCTGTTTGAAGCTATGGATCAAGGATGGCGAGTTGTGTTTAATTCCTCTCTTGGTGAATTCTCCAATGAACTCTTGAAAAAATTGCTCAATATTTCCAAACTGATTTGGATCCAATGGTTGGAACCAAGTCAAAGCCATCCCTATGAGGGTAAGTCCAAAGGATTCATACTGCACAAAGAAGTCATCCACTTGCTCGGCTCGTAATACTTGTTTCTACTATGTGATCATATGGTTCTCCCATTCCATCATAGTGATTTCTCATGCATTTGGCAACTTGAATTGGTCTCACCCTTCTTATCACTTCTGATGGTCTGGGCATCACAGAAATTGCTGTTCTAAATGGAGGTATTCCAGGGTGCACTCTTGGTTGCGGCCTTGGTCTAAGGGGTGGCCGATTCATGTTGCCTATTCCTGGGTGGGTTGGGAGGTGTGATTGCACTCCTGGCATTGTGAATTGCACATGAGTTTGATTGGGAACACTTTGTTGGCTCGTTTGTCCTAACATTGTATTTTCTGGCTCTTGATGCGTTCCAAAAGGATTGTGGGATGTAGTTGCCTGCTCTCGAGGAGGGAATACAAGAAACCCCATATACTTCAATTGAGATCTATCAACTGCATCTACCGGCCAATACCTTCTTGGTTCTGGTCTAGATATGTGACTCTAGACTCATGTTCGAGATCCTTCAACTCATAGAAACTCATTGGGCTTACTTCTTGTCTTCCTGTGGGTGAATCGATTTATAATAGTAGGTCTGACCCGTGGATGAGGTATACATCCAACAGGTAGTCATCTTGAGGTATCAAATTGCCTCTCAAGACTCGAGTCACCACTGACTTACCTCTTGGTGTAGTTACTAACTCTTCAGGGTCAGGTATCCCCAAGTTTCCTTGTCCCTCTAATTCTCCTCTCTCGTTGATCTGATCTAGCTTTTCTGTCACTATGTAGATGTGACCTAATTTGTCCATGTACACTCCTCCTTCGTACTTGACTACGGGTTTGAGCATTATTATTGAGTCAATAGAGTTTACCATCCTTGCAACATACCTATTTAAACCATCAAGGTAAATAGGGATCCCTTGCGGATTGGTGGACACATATTGCAGGGAGGTGCAAAATTCACCCTCTATAGTTGAGATAAAGTTTTCCCTAGGGACAGAACCATGCATGTCCTCTGAGGCCATGGGTAGTTACTCCTCTGAGTCACTAAAGGTGTCTGTATAGATCGAGTGATGACTTGCTGGGGTTGCACTTCCTAGAGATGAGATGACACTCCTCCAGCTACTTAGCACCCGTACTGATCTTAAGTTCATCCACCCCTCTGGGCTTATGTTGGCTTCCTACTTCCCCTCAATTAGTTCCTCAGTTACCTCCAATTTTTCCCTTAAATGGCTTAATAGGTTCTAGACGATACCACTCTTGGCGATACCACATAGATGATATGATACCGGTTTTAGCACGATACAATGCCTGAAACCTCCGGCGATATGATACCATCGAGTGAGATGATATGATACTAGAATTTACACGATACGATACCTTTGTATTCGACGATATGATACCAAG
Source organism: Ceratopteris richardii (assembly GCA_020310875.1). NCBI lineage: Eukaryota > Viridiplantae > Streptophyta > Polypodiopsida > Polypodiales > Pteridaceae > Ceratopteris > Ceratopteris richardii. The sequence goes on from CM035413.1 coordinate 24,299,375, forward strand.
TTAGTGGATGATATGATACCTGACCACTACGTGATACGATACCAGATTGCTCATGATACAGTACCAAAAAATTTACACGATATGATACTAGGAAAACCCTCGATACAATACTCGAACTCTCACGATACGATATTAATTGTATGGATGATATGATACCGAAGAGTTGTTCGATACGATACCACTTTTTGCACGATATGATACTAGAATAGGCACGATACAATACTAAGTTGGCGATACGATACCAACCTGGCACGCGATATGATACCGCTCGATCGAGGATACGATACTAAGACCGAGACAATACGATACTGAGTGGACCGTGATACGATACCACCGGCTGATCTCGATCGCGATACAAGCACTTGATGATACGATACCAGAATGGTATCACGATACCTCAAGTGGGTATGCGACGATACAATACCAGGCGAGTATCACAATAACTTAAATTTTTTTGGTGCAAAGTGTTTCTTTTCATCACCTCTTCCCTCTTGACCCTCAGTATCACTAAAAAACTCTCAAAACACTCTGTACCCTTCCTCATGATACCAAAAATGACTCTAATCACGTGCGAGTGTGTTTCTGAAGTAATTTTGATATCAAAAAACTTCTTGTAGCTTACCTTCAAGGATGCCTCAACCAAACTTTGTGCTCTCAAGGTCACTCTTTAGCTCACTAGGCATAATACCACACTGATGATACCTATCGTTGCTCTGCTCATGATACCTGCTCTCATAAGTGATCAATTGAACTGATTTTTTTGGTTTTGATAGTGTTGGGTTGCCTAAGACCTAAACTGAGCTAATTTTTACAATTTTTTGGGATTTTTTTGGTGTAATCTACTTCTTCCCACTCTACTCCTCTCTCTGACCTATTCCTAACTCTTCCCTTACTTCCTCACTCCTAAACCTAAATCTAAAAACTCATTACACACACCTCAAGAGTGTGAAGTAACAAGTGATGAAGTGCTTGACTACTTGCCACTACATGAATTCACCTCTACAAGTACAATTCCTTCACTCCAGAGCTATAACCATCACGAAGGCACCTTGGTTAGGTTTCTTCCCCAGAAATGGCACCAAAAATTTGTGTACCTAAGTTGTAGATCCTTAGGGACTTGTGTTGATGAGATAAAATCTCAATCGCTCCACAAGTGCATATAGTGGTGGATCGATACACATTTTTCTTCAAAATCCTAAGAAATTCCCTCTAAGCTATGTAAATGCACTAGAGGAGTCCTCTAGATGCATAAGACCCAAATCCTTGTAACATAACTCTTGTAGAATAGTAGGAAATTAGAGATTAGTCAATAAAGTGCCGGTCTCTTGTGTGAAAGCACCATTTTTAGGGCATATGTATATAAGTCACTTTGTGACTCTTGTAAGAGACCTTTTTGCCATTGTGAAGAGTTGAAGAAGAATTTCGAACTTGCTTCTTTCCTGCTGATTTCCTCCTTCTCCATGATCTTTTGTGTGTGTGTGTGTGTAATGCTTGGAATGTGTGTGTAGGATTGTTATCTATCCCTCCCCATCGCTTTTGAACCAATTTAGTGTGTGTGTGAGCCATTATGAGTTGTGGAGCGAGTGTTGGTGTTTCTCGCCACTCACTATTTTTCTCATAACTAGAAGAGTGTTTGTCAGACTCGAGTGAAAACACCACCAATAGATGTGTCTCATCGAGAGCTTCGAAATAAACCCAATGTTTCCCATATTCAAAGTTTGGAGCTGGGAGGAAAGTTCAAATTCGTGCTTACCATTGTAAATGGTATCAGAGCTTCCCAAAGAGTGCAACAAGGCAAAGATTAATCCAAACAAGCTTCAACTGTCAGTCATGGTGTCACGATACTTGGAGCAGCCGCCAATAGTAAATTGAGCTTTTCTCTCAGCTCCAAACTCTGAATATAGCAAATACGATATGCGTTTCGAAGCTCTCAAGAAGACACATCCAATGGTGGTATTCTCACTCAATTCTGACACTTCTGCTTCAAGTTATGAGCAAAATACTGAGTCGTAGGAATGACCTTCCTACACTTCAGCACTTCCTACACTTCACACACACCTTAACCACAACAAACAAACTGTTGGCAGCAGTCACGGAACCGAAGGAGCCACAAGACAAAGAGGGTCGGAACGAAGAGATAGCACAAGCAGACACAGTAGCCAAAGAAGATCTGGCAAGTAGGCCATCTAAATTTTTCAGACATCAAGGAGTGGAGCACACAAGAAGAAAGAGCAAGTAGGGAGCTCAAAGATGCGTACGACAAATCAACAGAGAAAATCCCTACACAAATAAGTGATTTTAATCACTAAAAACCATTGTAAATATCATTTCATATTTTTGTAGCTCCATTTTGTGCAAGCCAAGGAGTCCTTGAGCTTGAGGAGCCTTAGAAGTACCTACATATCAATTTTCGTATTTTTTAGACTCCGTTTAAGCCCTCAAATTGGCCCTGGAACCTAATTTTTAACTAGGCCGGACATTAGGTCTGGACAGGGCCAAAGCTAGTCAAAAACTATAAAAGGAACTAGAGAGCTCATTTTTGAGGTTAGATTGTAATTGAAATGAACTTGTAAGAGCTTTTTGAAAGTAATCTAAGAACTCCATTGCTTCTCACTCTTTGTCTTGCCGTGTGTGCGCGTGTGTGTGTATGTGTGTGCATGCTTGTGTGCTTCTCACTCACGCACTTGTGCCTCCACTTGCTCGAGGTCTTCATACCATCCTCACGTCTTCCCGGATTGACATTAAAGGAGGTGCTACTCATCACTGAGCTACACCAAATTTTGGCGCCGTTGCTGGGGATCGAGCTTTGAGGACGAGCGTGTGATGGTAAGATGTAGAGCTGAGACGTTGGCGTCGTAGGTAATTTCTTTACTCTGCTTGTTTTTCTCTTCCTTACCTCACCACCATCATCACCATCATCATCCTCACCATCTCCCACCTCCATCTCCATCATCGCAAAAATTTCAGTTTTTCTTATCATATCTCCTTCCTCCTTTCATTTCCCTCATTCCACTTGTGAGAGAGAGCGATAGAGTGATATTGTGTGTGCAGTTTTTGCATGTTTCTTGAGTTGTCTTGCAGGTACATGCTGCATCATCTTCTCCAGCACTCCGCGTAGGTACGGAAATCTGGGCAACTGTCTCGGTGTCGTCGACCTCTGTCAATCGTGACCGACAGAAAAAATGCTCCATTTGCCAAACAAAGTACAAAATCATGATATACAGGCCTAGAGCTTCCCAAAACTGTGTTTAGCTTTTTGATTTTCATCAGATTTCTGTCAATCGCGATCGCTCTGTCAATCGCGATCGACAAACCACGACGGACAGACCTGTCAATCGCGATCGATCAGTCAATCGCGACTGACAGCCCACGACGGCTCTATCAATCGCGACCGACAGAGTCAACGACCGATTGACCACGACGGACAGATCATACGCGTGACACGTGTCAATCGCGATCGAATCATCAATCGCGATTGACCCATCAATCGCGACTGACAGCCCACGACGGCCCTGTCAATCGCGACCGACACAGTCAACGATTGTTTGACCACGACAGACCCTCGCGACCGACCTGTCAATCGCGATCGACCCATCAATCGCGATTGACAGAGTCAACGACCCTTTGACCACGACTGATTGACTTTTCGAGCCACGCATCAATCGCGATCGACCCATCAATCGCGACTGACAGCCCACGACGGTTTGTCAATCGCGACCGACAGAGTCAACGATTGTTTGACCACGACGGACAGACCCTCGTGACCGACCTCTCAATCGCGATCGACCCATCAATCGCAACTGACAGAGTCAACGACCCTTTGACCACGACTGATTGACTTTTCGAGCCACGTGTCAATCGCGATTGACACATCAATTGCGACTGACAGCCACGACGGACCTGTCAATCGCGATCGACACATCAATCGCGATTGACCTGTCAATCGCGACTGACAGAACTTGCGAACGCGATAGAAGGGCAAATTTGGCCAACTTTTAAGGGCAAAAAATAGTGGTCTAATTTTTTGGGGAACTTTTAAGGGTTTAGCATTACATTGTGAGGCCGCAACCCAAGTAATTCAAGAATTCCTGTCTGCCTGAGTAAACTGTTTTGAACCCTGTTTTAGCACCTAAACCCTGATCGGACATAACTTCCTCATACAAAATCCAATTGCTGTGATTCTTGTTTTGTTGGAAAGCTCATGGGAAGTACAACCAAAACTTCCACTGCTTATGTGAAAATTAAGATCAGGATTATTAGATAGGGTTTTTTGAAGTTAACCATACCCGAGGTAGGAAAACTGAAGGATCCTTGGGATTGTTTTTTATAAAGGCAAGAGATAATTTGGTCGGTGAGTTACATGCATGAAAGTGGTCTAGTCTGTCATTTGAAAGTAACTCTGGAACTAATCTTGGGACTGATGCAGGTCTATTGAGAAGCAATTGAGAGCGTCCAAGCAAGGGCTTTGTGCAAGCTTGAGAATCAACTTCTCGAGCAATAAAGAACAAGGATCAGCAAGAAAGGTCGGAATATTCTCCACTTCCCCTCGTCAATTCCTAGCTTAGGCTAAGAAAGACTAGAGGTAGGAGTAAGTCAGGGCGATGATAGGCAATTATCAAGTTGAAGAATACCTAAACTTTCAAGTTCAAGCTAAGGACATAATCTTTGTACTGTCGAGAACTTTAAAGGATAAGAACTTAACGTGGAACGATCAGCTTTAAGTGCGGAACTACACTCAAATATACCTTGCGACGTGATATCAGACAAGAATGTTAACACGGTAATCAACTAAAAAGAATCAAGTAACTGATACAAAAGAACTCCGCCACGAGGTTGTACTTGGGCAAATTTGGGTTATTCAATTAGGCTTATGAACCTTAGATCAGGGCGACATCTAGGGAGAGATAGACAAAGCCTTAGGTCTTCAGAGGCCAGTGTCAACCACACTGCTAAGTCTTGGGCCCAACAGTTGAGCCACCACTCATACTACCCTAGTTCTGAGACTAGTGAATCCGAGATGTCTCAAGGCATGGACAGACCTACGGGAAGTTCAGGAGTGCCATACTTGCACAGGGTAGAAGGCCCTTACAAAACACAGTTGGAATACCTTAGGACCAACCGATTGGGTGCTAGCATCTATGAGGACGGCCTAGGAAGATCTGTGGTACAGATTAAGAATCCTGATCAATCCATTGGATTAGGGCGCCCAGCTGTTAAGTTCGAAAACGGAGCGTACTTAGACAAGGAAGGGACAATATATGTAGTCACCAGTCATCCAGATAGGACTGATGAATTTGGGAATGAGATCCCAGGAATGGACTTAGGTGACCTAGAGCAAGGAAACATGGGTGAAGAACCGAGGACCCCCCGAGGCAAATCTGTTCTCACTAGGATTATCACACCAGAGTGGATTCCCCAAGATAATAAGAGCATAGATCTGCTTCTGAACCGAAACTGACGAAGCCTTTTGGAGGTATTAATCTGATCGGCCAATCGATATAGGAACAATCATGATCTATGAGTTTAAGGATCCTGATAGCCCAGGCAGAGTGACCTACTTAGATCACGCTTCAGAGAGGATCTTTGTGGTGACAGGAAATGATAGGCATGCTTACACTTGGAAAGGTGAAATTATTTTCCCCCAACCAAGATCAAATGTGTCCTATGGTCACCCTGGAGCGGAAACATCCCAAGCTCATGGAACTCAAAGAGACAGAAGTAGAGATAGGCCAGAAGTAAGCTTTGCTAACCCAGGGGGCAGAGAAAGAACGAGGATGGAAACAAATAGAGTAGAGCCTGAGGTACATAGAGCCCCAAGAAATTCAAGGAATATGGAAGACTTCCCTCTACCACGACTTAGAGAACACACCAGGATTTTGAGACCAACTCAGTTAGTCAAGTCCATGAAAAATTACTTCGATGGCACAGGAGACCCATACGATCATGTGGCAGAGTTTAGGCAAGTCCTGAGAGCAGAACAAGTGGAGGACCTATTCACACAATATAATGCCTTTGGTCTAACCCTTAGGAACAGAGCCCTTACGTGGTTCCAACCATTGAATGAGAGACAGTTCAGGAGCATAGACCAACTCCTGGAGGCTTTCATTATTGAATTCTCTAAGAGTGGCATAAGACATAATACCTCCTCATTGATTCACAGCTTCAAGCAAACCCCTCAAGAGACCGTGAGACTTGCTGGAAGAAGATTTAGGCAATACTTGGAGAGATGCCCTGTCCCTGAGCTACCCACACCAGCTAAGCAAGTGGCTTTATTCTTGGATGGATTGCTAAGTACCAAATTGAGGTCATATGTGTATCTGAAGGACCCTAGGACTATAGAAGAGTGTGTACGCATGTGCATTGACATCGAGGATAACCTAGGGGAAGAACTAGAGCTTTCCAAAATCTACAAGGACTCAGATAGTGCCTCTAGCCTCTCTTCCTCGCAATCCACATCAATTGAGGAATTAGCAGAGAAAGTAGCTTAGAAACTAGGTGTCTCTAGCAAACAAATCCCAAGGTTTGCCCCTATGAAAAGATGCTATACTTGTGGAGGCGACCATATGGCGAATGTCTGTCCCATTATGGCTCAACCCCAAGTTAATCCTAGTAGCCAGTACTGCACCATAGAACGAAGGTACACCAATCACACCGCGCAAGATTGTCCCTACAATAAGCAAACCGTTAGACAGACGTACCACAACCATACCCTCAACAAGGAAGATACCAGAACCAGTACCCACCTCAGCAGTATGTGAGACCTCAACAAACCTACCAACCCTACCAAAACGAACTGAGACCCCAGCCAGTGCTAGCACAGCAACCACCTTCTCCTACTAATGTGATCCCAGTAAAATATGCAGCTGCAGAAGAGAACCTGAATAGAGCTATAGTCCCTGTAACACCATTGCTTTCTGAAAGTGACCCGAGTGACCATAGCTTTGATTCTACACATGTTGATAGTCCCCAGGCTTACTACATGCAGTCTCTAGAACATGGTGAGTCCTACTATAGTGAAGAGCCAAATGAACCTAGTTGGGAGTCAGATTACACAAACGTCATGTATGCAAACCCCAACCCTAGACCTCAACCTAGGCAAGTAAGACCCCCATTCCCTAAAGGACCATGCTATAGATGTCAGGGAGATCATCTCATTCGTGATTGTCCCTTGCCTCCACCTACACAACCCCAATCAGTGACGATCCAGGGTTTTGCCAAGAGTGTGGAAAGGAGAATCTCTTACGAGACTGCCCTAAGAATCCTAATAATATGCCAAAAATCACTCCTATTAACGTTATTGGGTTAGTGGTAGATTCCACAGGAAGTGTCACTTCCACTACACCCGTACAGGTAGTCACTAGAGCTCAAGCAGTGCAGCAAAACCAAGGGGTAGGCCGGGAAAAGAGCCCAGATGTTAGTGAAATGGAGAGCATGACAAAGAAGAGGACTAGAGCTTGGAGAGATAGTTGTGAAAGAATGAAAAGGCAATGGGCAAAAAAGATGAGTGAACTCGAGGAAATCCTCAGAGAAACAAAGGCTAGGATAACTAAACTCACATCTCAAACTCCCTCTCACACTACCCCACCTCCACCATTCCCAACTCCATCTGACCCTCCACCTTCCAACCCGCCTCACCTAATTCCACCACCCCCTAGAGTAGGATCAGTCCTAGCAGATCCCACTCTCGAGGACCTTAATATGATGCTTAAAGCATATGAGGCCAGAATTCAAGAAGGGCCAACCATAACCGATCATGAAAAATGTTACCCTAGAGCAGAACTAGAGCTAGAACGAACCAAAATTTGCGCGAAGATGGTGGAATTGGCTCAGACCATGTTTGAAGCCAGTCGCCTATTTTAACATTTCTAGTTCAGCAAAGACACAGTTGCACTTTGATGGACTGCTTGAAAGAATAGAGAAGCTGATTGCACAATCAGAAAAGGAACCTGCCTCTCAACATAAGGACAAGGCAAGTGAAAGAGCAGGTCTTCCCGCCCAGGAAGCTTAGGTGCCTGAAGCCTATGTGCCTAACTCTACGGAGCCAGACACATCATCTTCTATGAATCGATTCACTCCAGAATTCCTACGAGAGATTCAAGAAGACAAATAGGCTAAAGAAAGTGAAGTACCTCCTCCCATTGAACTGGTGGATGATGCACACGACCAATTCCCACAAGACATCCCATCCATTTATGAGGAGCAGGAGAGCACCCACTCTCAGGAAAGATTAGATTTTGAGTCTAATTCTTTGCATGAATTACCCCACTTCACAGGCCCATGGGAAGCTAAGTCTACTTGTATGAGAGCACCCACGGTCATGGTACGAAATGAGGACTCAGTCTTACCTAGGAACACATATGTAGTGAAAAACACTAAAGTGCAGTGCAATCTCAAGTTAGAAGAGCTACTCAAGGTTAGAACTGAATTATGGAAACATGTCGCCAAACAAATACCAGCGATAGTGAAACCTCATTCCCAGGTAGGATCCCCTAGGACAGTGCCAGAAATACCCTTGGACAAGATAGGAGACATGAGTGAGGGCGAAGAGGGAAACACATATCTTCCTATCACTCATCAAGGATACACCACCAAGGCCATTCTAGACTCAGGAGCAGGTGTTGCAATTGCTACCACCTCCCTATGGAAGCGTTGGGGCAAGCCAACACTCAGGCCAACGAGAATGAAATTGCAGATGGCCGATGGTCATATTGAGAGGCCCTTAGGATTGCTAGAAGGAATAACTCTCACCACCTGTGGTGTCGAGTTTGAGCATAGATTTGCTATATGTGATTTTAGTAAGAACCAGGCCTATGAAATGATCTTGGGACGACCTTTTATGCGACAGTTGCAAGTGGTACAGGATTGGGGAACCAATTCTTTGTACCTGCAACACTTAGGTGTTACGACCAAAGTGAATCTCAAAGATTACTCTCATAGAGATGTCCCTCCTATCCAATGGAATCCCATCCATAGAGCCAAAGATGATACGGAATCTGTGCATTCCATAGGATCAGGATCCTCATGGATGCATGAAGACACCCACTTATGGATGTGCAAAGTGGCAGTAGAAGAAGAGAAAAGAGAAAAGGCCAGAGAAGTAGGTGCAAACGAAACACATAGACCCATTCAAGACCCAGCCTATGCGCCGGTAGTTTTTCCTGACGAAGAATTTGAACCCCACGGCTGGGCAGAAATCCTAGCAACAATGGATGTAGCCATCAATGAAGAACAATGGACACCTCACTGTGATGAAGACGGCTATGACATTTCAGTCTTCTCCATAGAGCCAATCATGGGAGAGGCAGTTCTAGAAGAATGCGAACCTAGCCCTGATGCATTTGAAGATGCGAGCGCCTCCGATCTAGAGTCAATCATTATGGATCACCTTTTGCATCAGATGAAGAATATTTCTATGAAGTAGAATTTCAACCCCAAAGGCACGGAGAGCTTACAAATGATGTAAGGCTAGCCACACATGTGACCCCGAAGGAAGAAGGGAAGAAACGAAAGAAGAGAGCAGTCACACCAGAAGAGGAAGAATCTTTGTTTGAGGTCCCGGAAAACTTTAAAAAGTATGAGATAGATGACAGAAGAGTCATGATCAGAATGCCTAAACGAGAGGCACAATCAGGAGAGGCCTATGATAACAAAGAAACCACCAAAAAAATAGTAGTGACCCTAGAGGAAGGAGAGGAGAGATGCACATACATAGGCCATGACCTAACAGAGGAAGAAGAGCATGTGTTAATAGCCTTGCTAAGAGAATACAGAGACGTGTTCGCGTGGAGTTACAAGGATTTGAAGGGTGTTGATCCAGACATATTGTAACATAATCCTAGTAGGAGATGGTTGAACTCACAACCTCTTGGTTAGGAATGTGATGGGCTAACCACTTGCCCCAAAAGCCATGGTTGAGGATTACTTCCTAATCCTCTCTCTTATGTAACATAATCCTAGTAGGAGATGGTTGAACTACACCCTAAGAGAGAGGATTAGGAAGTAATCCTCAACCATGGCTTTTGGGGCAAGTGGTTAGCCCATCACATTCCTAACCAAGAGGTTGTGAGTTCAACCATCTCCTACTAGGATTATGTTACACATATGCTCACACACTATCCCCATGACCTCAGATGCTAGGCCCTCTAAGCAAAAGCCATACAGATACATGACAACTATGCGGCCAAGATGAAGGAAGAGATAGATAGACTGGTTGAAGCTGGATTCATCTATGAAATTGAGCATACTGAGTGGGTATCCCCCATCGTAGTGGTGCCCAAGAAGAATGGAAAGCTGCGTGTATGCATTAACTTGAAGAAGGTTAATGCAGCCACAATTCGGGATAACTATCCGCTTCCTATCACAGAGGATCTCTTAGAAAGAGTAGCAGGCAAGGAAGTGTACAGCTTCCTCGATGGATTTTCGGGCTACAATCAAGTAGTCATAGCTCCAGAAGATTAGCATAAGACAGCTTTTGCCACAGAGTGGGGTATATTTGCCTTTCGTGTAATGCCATTTGGGCTTACCAATGCACCAGGAACCTTCCAGAGGCTGATGTGCCATGTATTTAAGGAGTTCCTGAGGAAAATTTAGAAGTCTACGTTGATGATCTTTGTGCTCATTCCAACATCAGACAAACCCATATTCCTGAACTGAGACAAATCTTTGACAAATGTAGAGAATATCAAGTCTGCCTAAACCCAGAAAAGTGCATTTTCATGGTTCGGCAAGGTAAGATTTTAGGACACATAGTGTCAAAGAATGGCATATCCACCGATGAAGAGAAAGTAAGAGCCATAGCCGAGTTACCTAGGCCAAAGAACGTCAAGGAAGTACAGGCCTTCATGGGGCATTGTGGTTACTACCGCCGGTTCATTCACATGTATGCTGTCATTGCAAAGCCCATGTATGGACTTCTGACTAACTTTGAGTGGACTGATGAATGCGAGAATTCCTTCCAGGAGCTTAAACGAAGATTATGTTCAACACCAATCTTGACAACACCAGATTGGAACAAGCCATTCCATGTTCATGTGGATGCATCCAATTACGCTATTGGATGTGTACTCGCACAACCTACTGGTGAAGGTAATATGGATCTCCCAATTGCCTATGCGAGTAGACAATTGAATGCAGCTGAACGAAATTACACCACTACTGAGAGAGAAGGCTTAGGCATGGTATATGCAGTTAAGAAATTTAGACACTATTTGCTTGCAAACAAGTTTTAATTTTTTACTGACCACCAAGCATTGTTATATCTCGTGAACAAGCCATGCAATACAGGAAGATTAGTAAGATGGTTTCTCTTGCTAATGGAATATGAATTCGAGGTTGTGGTAAGGAAAGGGAGGACTCATTTGAGAGCGGATCATCTCTCTAGGCTCACATCTGGAGAAGCCCCACAAGGAGTGTCAGATGACCTTCCTGATGCTTACTTGTTTAATTTGGAAGTGGTGCCGCAGTGGGCTAAGCCATTAGTGCCAGTATTGACGTACGGACCTAACCACCCAGTAATAGCCACACAGGATAGAGAGGTAGTAAAAGCCCAAAAGTACCACATCATGGATGAAAGTATGTACAAGCACACGGATCAAGGGATCTTGGCTTGTTGTGTAGAAGAGGACGAGTATGCGAAGTGGTTGCAATTAGCACATGTAGGTGCATTAGAGCAACACTACTCAAAGCGACAAACCCTACAGACACTACAGAGACTCGGAGTACATTGGCCGACTATGGAAGCTGATGTCCAAAAGTTGTGCAAGGAATGCCCAACCTGCTGCACTAAACCACCTGTGGAACATGCCACTCTTTATCAAGTGTCCATAGTGCCGGATTGGAGTGAACCACTAGTATCCTTTCTGAGGACGAAAACATTCCCTCCAGACATGACTCTGGCTAGGAAAAGGAGTTTAGAACAAGAAGCCCAGGATTACTCACTCATTGGTGATAATCTATACAAACATGGTAAAGACGGTTACACTATGTGTCCATGAGAGTGAATATCTCAAGATCTTGGACACTGCTCACCAAGGTGTAGCAGGAGGACACTTTGGACTAGATCGGGTGATCAAGGCAATACTATTTGCGGGCTTCTGGTGGCCGACCCTTCACATGGATGCACATACCTATGTGAAACGATGTGATGTCTGTCAGAGAACTCAATATCCTATACGTAAAGATGAGATGCCACTGAAACCTATGATGGGTGGACATGCATTCTCTAAGTGGGGAATAGACTTCGTAGGTCCTATTAATCTTCAGCTAAGGGTTCCCATGCAGAATATATCATTGTTGCGACAGACTATCTAACAAAGTGGGTAGAGGTAAAAGCCACAACGAAGAACGATGCTCAAACAACAGCTAAGTTTTTATTTGAGAATGTGTTCACTAGATACGGGCTACCTATAGAGCTAGTTAGTGATAGAGGCACTCACTTCTTGAATGAAGTTATTGAAAATCTGCTCCAAGAATTCTTGGTAGTTCATAAGAAGTCTGCCCCCTATCACCCTCAAGCAAATGGCCAGGCTGAGAGCACCAACAAGATTCTGTGCAATGTGTTGACGAAATTAGTGAACAATAAACGCTCTGATTGGGACAAACAGCCACACCATGCTGTTTGGGCATACCGAGTCACCCACAAAACGGTACTTCAAGCCACCCCCTTTCAGATGGTGTTTGGCCAAAATGCAGTGCTACCATTAGACTTCTTAATACCAACACTGAAAGTAGCACAAGAGCATGAATGGAGGGGTCATGAACTCTCCTCTAGACTATTTGACCTTGAACGATTAGGAGAAACAAGACTGAGGGTGGCTGCAGGGATATATGCAGCTAAGAAACGACAGAAGGCATACTTTGATGCCCACGTTAAGGATAAAGGTTTGAAGGCAGACGACCTAGTACTAGTCTACACTTTGAAACAACACGCAAGAAAACTAGAGAAAAGAGGCTACAGACCTATGATCATAAATAGGATCTCCACAAGTGGAGCAGTACAACTAGCCACTTTAGAGGGTGATGTTCTCCCGAGCTACATTAGTGGATGTAGAGTCAAGTTATATCAGGAACCTCTCACAGAGGAAATGCTAAGTCGACTCAATACTGCTAAGAAACGCAAAGAAGAAGAAAAGCGAATTCGAGAAGAAGCTCAAGCAGAAGCCTTAGAGCGCATACGGAGAATGAAATTAAGAAGACAAGGTAGAGAGCAACCTAGGCCAGATGCATATGCAGACCAAGGATATCATGTGGCTATGTGTGAAGTTTCAGGTATCAGCTCTCATAGGATAATTGATCGACGTCCTTTTATAACCTTAGATATAGGACAAGGAAAAGGTGCAAAGACTGTAAGAGCTTTGATTGACTCAGGTGCATCCACTAGTGCTGTCAAGTTATCTTACTATCAAGAATTGAAATTAACTGTCGATCCTATAGAAGCATATCTCATAGGATTGGGAGGTGTGGAAACCCCTTGCATGGGCGAGGTGGATCTTCCCATCTCCATTCAAGACGAAGTGATGACAGTCAAATTACTAGTGTGTCAAGATGAGGACCTCACTGAGCCTCTTGTCTTGGGTCAGGACTGGATCTATGATCATGCAGTCAACCTCAACCTAAGAAGTGGACTTCTTCAGGTATGGGTAGATCATAGCCGAATTACAGTTGAATTGGAAAATGAGGTACTCAAGGAACTAGGCAAGGCACAAACTCCTGGTCCTTCCAGGGGCACACCTGAAGTTGACAATGCTATTTTTGTCCAACACTGTATGATGCAGAAAGAGGCTTGTCTCAACAACGGAGCCAGGGAGAGGACGGAACTCCCTTCTTTTCCAAAGACCAGAAGGTTGCAACAATCAACGGCAGATCAAATACAGAAGAAGCAGAACACTACCGATACTGGATGCCAAAAAAAGAAGCAAAGGAGATTGTTTCATCCATGGAAACAAGTATGGAGGCGAAAAGGCGAATTCCCTGTTCAGACCAGGCCAACCCCACGCCCAAAACCTCTTATTAGTAGTCAACAACACGACACTAATAAGAAGTCCTTCATTAATTCTTCTGCAAAAGTGAAGTCTATTTGGGTACCCAAGAAGTCAATGAAGGCTAGCCCACAATCACGACAAATCTGGGTGCCTAAGGCTTGCTTGCGAGCTCAAATAGCTACACCACGGCCGCAACCGGTACAACATGTTTCACTCACTTGAACATCTGAGGCCTAGTCTTACACCTCACGCACGGACACATATTCTTCCATGAGCACTAGTAGAATCACTTGTAAATGGTTCCCTAAAAAGCCTCATCTTCAAGCAGATACCCCTATCAAACTCTTCAGAGTCTCCACAAAATCAAGATCAAAGCCCATCCACTGCCGTTGGCAACCTAAAACTTGTAATAAACCCCCGGACCCCAGTTGTAAATCCATGCCCACCTACTAACTACGTCACTCTCACACTACATCATTCCACTTAGTTCTTAGGTCCAACCAATTCCTAACTACACACACAAGCACCGAGCACTTATTAACCTACTAATCTCTCCCAGAACTCATGATAATGTTGTAATGGGGACAAAAACGGTTCTAACTTGTCCTTTACAATGTTAACACATGTTTCTATATTCTCGACAGAACCAGCTAGCAAGCAATAACGATGGCAGAAGCTGGAGGCACCAGTTCCCAGGCAGGGTCCAGTGCACAAATTATGGACATTGAAACTATTCTTCTGGAACCGCCACTCACCAAAAGGCCTCAAGAACTTCAAGCGGTGCATGTCCTTCCTATCCAGGACCCTCCTCAGGGACACACTTCTCAAGTGGGGAAACATGCTCATTGGTTCAGTGATGTAGCACGGCCATTGGGTGACGGCACCTACTTCTGGGAAGCAGAAATTGAATTTAATGGCAAATGGGGACGCTACCACTTTTTCGCTCGGGAATTCGAGAACTATCAGAATGCAGAGGTAATGCGATCAGTTTGGACCAAGGCAGGCCTGGATAGATATTTCAGAGCACACTTGCCTAAACCTGATTTTCTACGCTGCTCCTATTTCATAAGTACCATAACTCCTAGCAGGGTCAAGGGAGGCGATAGTACTTTTGTACTACCATCATTGTTGCCAGGACACGAACTCAAGAGATTCAAACTGACCCTCAATCTGGTACGGGAGGCATTGAACATGCAAGGTATGCACATTCCCACCGAGAAAGAAACAATGGTCCCGCGTAGGATGAAGCATAAGGATCTCAATAAATTGAAGGACATGGTGGCAATGACGCCTACCATTGCTCTCCACTTACGAGCAGTTATGCAACATTTTGCTTTTCCCGCACAAGAGCGATTCACTATGCCCCCTAAGAAAATATGGTTCAGCTTATACTTGGCAGAAACAGAGAACCTCACCCTCAACATACCGCACTGGGTCATCGATCAGATACACCTAGCCCATCAGCGCTGGAATAAGAAGCAGAAAAATGTACTTCATGGCTGTTGTGCCCTACCAAGAATAATTTACAGGTGCCTAGCATATGACGTGCCCATTCAAAGAGCACTAGTGTGGTCCAGGGCCCAAGAATTCCAAAGGCGACTATCAACAGCGGGTCCTCCATCGAAGAAGATGAGAGGGGGCGTCCAATTACCATGTGCTCAACCAAGGGGAGCCACTACCACACCTGAGGTGACTCCTCCTCAAACTAGGCGTGTTCGGCCATTCACCATTCGTCTTCCCAGACCAAGTACAGAAGGACCCAACTTGGTGTTTCCCCCCATTCCATCAGACTTGGAATTTCCACAGGGATTTACTCTCAATGACCTCACGGATGAAGAAGTTGCCAGGCTGATCTACGAATCTAATCTTGAAACAGAAGCAGACCAGGCCCAGGAACCACACCCCACCACAACAACACCAGCCCCGACACAACCAGTCGTCGTAGAAGTCGATGGAGATGAACAAGAGGCAGGAGGAGAAGAAGAAGAAGCCGACAAAGAACAATTTCAAGAATATGATGAACTCTCAGAGCTAGCAAGTGCCCCAACATATTCGGCACAAATAAAAAGATTGTACCAAACCATGAAGCGAGTTCAGGAACAACACAAAATGTCACTTGAATCAGGCAAAGTGCTCATGAGCCAACTATTAGCTGAGGAAGGTGTGGACGATATGTTTATCGAATCCATGAACCTGCACGCAGAGGTAGTCAGCTTGGATGAGGCCATACATGAGGCCATGACATACATTAATCGATTTGAGAAACGTGTGCCTGCCCGCCCTAGGCGATCTGGAAAACAAATACACATCAATGTATCAGAACCGGAAGGCAACACACAAACAGAAGAACATCAGGAGGAACCACTCTCCCCACCCACCTCACCTCTCGCTACACAATTCACCTCACCAACCGGCACGACCACGCCCTTTTCTACCACTACCACAGTTGTCATGGGAATTCCTCTCTCTCCCGGTATCCAATTTGGAGGAGTTTCCATGCCCACCTTCACGACACTCTTGACAAATATCACTTCCACCCCACCCACTTTCCCCATTTTTACAGTCACACACACATTTGAAACAATGGAGACATCACCCGCCACAGTACCACCCCCACCCCCCACACAACCTCAATCTCCCATACCCCCTCCACCTACTTCACCACTTGACTCCACTGCATTCACAACTCCCTTCCCCTTCCCCATTCCCCCTGCATCTTCATCTTTACCTACATCTTTTAATGTAAATAGTATATTCCTGTCATTACATCATTGTGTATATCAACTTCAGCACGAGTACAGGGATCTAGAAAGCCGCCATCATCAGCTGACAACAAACCATCAGCAACTACAAACACGACTCTTAAGGCTAGAAGAAGAAAATGCGGAACTCAACCAATGCCACACCACTCTCGAGCAAGCCCATCAAACACTCCTAGAGACACCCCAACCATCAGCAGAAACCGGTGTCAAACAACTTGAAGCCTTGCTGGAGGTGTACCAAACAGATAACCTGAGAGTCCGACGTAATTTAACTCTACTTCGAAAGCATATGGCTACAGCACTTGAAGAAAATAAACGGTTGCAGAAACAAAATGAAGAAAACTTGGAAGCAGCCATGGAAGGTTCCCCCCATGAGATCGATCCAGAACAGTTCAAAGCGGTTCCCACAGAAACAATGAAAACCATCTTGGAAAGTTATGCGGATTTATTAGACGCACATGATGATTTGGAAAGGGAACGAGATGAGCTACGTAGCCAGCTCAGGGAAAAGGAGGCTCCAACCAAGGTAATAGAAACGGCCTCGACTTCAGAGGAAGTAAAGGCATTGACAGAGCAGGTGGCTGAACTCCAGAAAAAGTTACTAGAATATGAAAAGCAGCCCTCCCCAGTTGTAGAACCCGAACCGGAGGATTTAGTACCCATTGAGGTGGATGAAACATATGAGGAACCATACGTTCCTATGCCAATGCCAGGTGGTGCACAGACCTCAGAAGGACTCGACACATTAGAAGTTGAAGTACCTGAATGGCTCCAGACACTCGAGAAGACAGCAACAACCCATGAAGATAGAGTGGCCATTCAAATCCAATCTATGGCAAAGTTAGAAGACATCATCATTAAGTCTGAATACTTTCGAAGCATGTCTCATCATAGATGGATCGGCACCAACGATGATCAATATGTGCCATATTGTGTGCTCCTTGCGGATTACAATGCAGAGATTCAACGCAGTTGTGGCAAACCTCCAACTTTTGCCACACAATTTGGGCCAAAGGATATCCCAGAAAGTGCAAAGAAAGGCTCCATTTATCAACCAACCTGGAGAATCCGTCTTCTTGAAACCTACCCGGAAATGGTTCGTACCTGGACTAACATGCCCCTTTTTATTAAATACAATCCTTGTTATGTTCCAGTATTTCGCCGGCGCACTTGGCCAGAGTTTACCATTGCTGTCAAGAACGTCAAGGGTTGCGCGAAGTGGTTAAATTATGTTTATCTAGCACCGCCACAAGGCCCTCCCACTGTAAATTACATGATTTCTACCATCAGACACTGGAGCACTCGACTACGGAATACCCCCGATGTGATGGCACAAATGTGTATGAAAATCTTTGAACTAATGCTAATCACCTTAAGGACGTTCAAGAATATTAAAGACCCCCACTTCTCAGGTGTCAGATTTCTTACAGGAAATCAAGATCTGGTATACGACATGAGCACAACCCCATCCATAGAGGTAATATATGCTTGGCACGCCAGAATAAAGTACCTCCCAACTTGTTTTAAACAGACATTCGAGGAGATGTTCATAACGGGATTTTGGGAATATTACTCAGAAATATTTGTACCCAGGCCCTCACATCTCCTCCACTTATTCGTTGTGGAGAGAACCATCTATTCAGAACAACTGCGGGTGCCACATCCGGACGTACCAGGACTAGTGAATTGGGATGCATTATTAACAGATCTAGCACGGGGGCTCAGATTAGAAGAACATCACCTCGCTTCCGACGTTGTCCAATATTACGTTCAACGAGCATCTAGACAAGGGTCTGTCAGGGGCGACAGACGCGAGAGTGGGGGGGGTGTTGGCAGCAGTCACGGAACCGAAGGAGCCACAAGACAAAGAGGGTCGGAACGAAGAGATAGCACAAGCAGACACAGTAGCCAAAGAAGATCTGGCAAGTGGGC
Source organism: Ceratopteris richardii (assembly GCA_020310875.1). Taxonomy (NCBI): domain Eukaryota; kingdom Viridiplantae; phylum Streptophyta; class Polypodiopsida; order Polypodiales; family Pteridaceae; genus Ceratopteris; species Ceratopteris richardii. The sequence continues at coordinate 24,318,048 of CM035413.1, forward strand.
CATCTAAATTTTTCAGACATCAAGGAGTGGAGCACACAAGAAGAAAGAGCAAGTAGGGAGCTCAAAGATGCGTACGACAAATCAACAGAGAAAATCCCTACACAAATAAGTGATTTTAATCACTAAAAACCATTGTAAATACCATTTCATATTTTTGTAGCTCCATTTTGTGCAAGCCAAGGAGTCCTTGAGCTTGAGGAGCCTTAGAAGTACCTACATATCAATTTTCGTATTTTTTAGACTCCGTTTAAGCCCTCAAATTGGCCCTGGAACCTAATTTTTAACTAGGCCGGACATTAGGTCTGGACAGGGCCAAAGCTAGTCAAAAACTATAAAAGGAACTAGAGAGCTCATTTTTGAGGTTAGATTGTAATTGAAATGAACTTGTAAGAGCTTTTTGAAAGTAATCTAAGAACTCCATTGCTTCTCACTCTTTGTCTTGCCGTGTGTGCGCGTGTGTGTGTATGTGTGTGCATGCTTGTGTGCTTCTCACTCACGCACTTGTGCCTCCACTTGCTCGAGGTCTTCACACCATCCTCACGTCTTCCCGGATTGACATTAAAGGAGGTGCTACTCATCACTGAGCTACACAAACACTTTCATGGATAGACAACACTTTCTAACACTCTTTTCAAGCAACACACATGCATACAAGCTCACAAAGAGGATGATACAGAGAGGAGAAGACACAAATTCGAAATTCTGTGCTCTTGATTCTCACAATGGCAAAAAGTCTTTACAAAGAGTCACAAATTGACTTATATACATGTGCCCTAAAAATGGTCCTTTCACACAAGAGACTAGCACTTTATTCACTAAAAGGTTAATTTTCTACTTATTTACATGGGTAAGCTACTAATCTTCTGTGGGGATGCATCTAGAGGACTCCTCTAGTGCTTTTACATCGGAAATTATATTACAAAATGATTATGATATAAAAATAAGGTGTCCAAATCGGAAAAATTTTGGGGCCCGTCTTTTTCTCTGCCTTGTGCTCTTCATCCTTCTGCAACACTCTCCCCCTCTTTGTCTCTGCCGTCCCTTGGCAGGCTTTACTTCTCTGCATGCATCTTTTGGTCAGTTCTGCCTGTTTGTTAAACAGGTGTTTAGTTTTGATGGCCTCTTCTTGATTCTTCTTTTACATCCTTTGGGCCTGATGCATTTATGTTGCCTGTTAAGTTGGGTTTTGCCACGCATGCCACCAGTGGAAGGTATGAGGATGTGATTCTTCAGCCTTCGATCTAGACCTTCCAAAGACCCAGATGTTGAAGGACCTTCTTGTGGTTTCAGAACCACTGGATATCTTCTTGCACTTCTTCATGGATACTTTCCTGGACCTGGTTCCTCCTTCCACCTACGTGCTTTTCCTTGATATGTGCCCCTATGGGGCTCTGTGCAGAGATGGGTGTTGCGCCCCTACGGGGCTTCTTGCAGAGATGTATCTTTAGATATGATCTTTTTAATGAAGCTTCTTTCTTTGTCTTCTTCTTTTCTTCTTTTTGCCTGACTCTCCCTCAACACTGCCCGCCTCCTGAACTCTCTCGTCCTCGATAGGCTTTGGAAGTCGATGAGAGTATGTTCTGTACACTTTTTGCTCTGTTTCATTAAGCAGATTAGCTTCACGTATCATAAGTTGCTTCCACTGTTCTGCTTTCACACCATCATGTGGCGGCTGTCTGTGGTCAGCGAAGAAGCTTAGCTCATATGCCACTAATTTGGCATTCAAGTTGGATGACATCTTTAAAAAGATTTCTGAATTGATTTCAAAAAACCCTGTGAAAAAGGCTTCTTCGAATGTTTGCATATATGTACTTGGTAAAAACATAAGCCTAGAATAATATGCCATTATTGTGGGTCGGCTAGGCATAACAGACAAGTAAAAAACGAGAATATCTGTTCCCTGATTAATGCCAATGAAATTCAAAAATGTATAGGCCGCATGCTTGAACACCTTCAAAATGGTAAGGATCATGCTGAGAATTTTATTCGTCATTTTGATAGTTAATTCGGGTACTGTTGCGTAAACATGTAGCCAAAATTCGATTGTTTTTACCATGTGATCTTTGGTTGGTAGATAATTATGGGGTGGGCTTGGAAGTAGCGGATAATTCAGCCACTGTTGATTGATAGCACCATTCTTTTGCATGTCCAAAAATTCCCTGGCATCTCGGCGACGTGGTGTGGGCAAAATGAAGGGTTTACCTGTAATACATATGGTGCTGCTTGCCAGTGCACCTGCAATGTAGGGTTTTTCTCCAAAAGTTTCCTTCTCCATACAGGCTGTGCAACTTCAAACTCTTCTTGAGTATAAGCGAATGTGTTATTTTTGAAGTGCAGCTGCTCGTCTGAATTTTTCTGTGTAATCTTCTTTATATATTGCCTTGTTTTCGCTTTCAATAATCCATACAGAATGTTGAAAGGCTTCAATATGGTTTCCAAATATTTGCCCTTTATTTTTGCCTCCTTCATGACTTTGATCACTTCATTTTCAAAATTCTCTGTCAACCGGGACACCAATAGTGCCTGTTCCTTCTGACCTATTTCTGCACTGTATGGCATTGGATGATCATCATGTGGTTCCACCATCTGTTCTTTTATTGGAGAATTATAAATCGGGGGAGATAGAGGACATACCTCTACCTCGTCAGTAGGATTTTCTTTTGTTGGCTCTACTAGTGTCCCGATTGGTGCTTTCTCTTCTGCTTTGGTCTCTAATTGTGCTATGCGTTCAGTCTTCTCTTTAATTTCTTGCATAGCTGCTCTGAGTGCTTCTTTAACCGTAAGCAGCTCATTACCAATTTCTGCTACATGATCCATGTTTTCACTATAACTCACTCTAAGTTTTCCATGGGTAGTGTTCAGTTGTTTCTTAAGTTCATTGGTTTCATTGACATATCTTCGTTCCCATTCTTCCCTTAGGGCTTGCTCTTGCTTCAGTAATTCTGCATATTTCTCAATTTGATTTTTCAATTCCTTCTGTTCAGTGACTGATGTTTCTTGTTTTTCTATAGGCTGGTCATATAGTAATGCCTTCATCAACTCTTTATTTCGGCTGCGTAAACTATCATTTTCCTCCATGTATACTTTTGGTTGTGTTTCAAGCAAGTTGCTTCGAGCTTTCATTCTCTCCTTGTGTGCTTCATTAGCTTCATGTTGTCTTTGTAAATCTGTCAGTTGTGCCTGGAGTTGCTCATGTTGTTTGATCAATGTATTACATTGTTCCTTGACTGCGATTATCTCCATTTCTTTGGTCGAAATTTCTTGCTGGGCCTGAATGAGTTGTGCAAACAATTGTTCACTCATTACTTGAAACTGATTCTTTTCCCGCATGGCCTTGTCGTAATCCGCATCTGTGTCCATCACTTGCTGTTGCATGTCCATGGCCGTTTGTATCATTTGCTTGACAACAGGTTTCAATTGAGTTACATCCACATTTAACCATGTGGTAGGGATGCTAGGTTCTTCACCTGTTGTGATATCTTTTCCTTTCACCACATGTAAAGTAGTATCATGAGGCTGCCTAATATGGAGTTGTATCCTTGGCTTAACCTCCCTATGGTCAATTTTATCTTGAGGTGTATCATCAGGTACCTCAATCACAATTGGCTCCTTATTTTGTAGTAGGCTTGAGTCCTTGTCCACCGGAGTTGGTATTTCTTCTTTGATAGGTGGTACTACATCTTTATTAGTGGTTGGTACTTCCTTGATGCTTATCTTTGAATGATCATTTAAGTGAATCAAGTGTTCTTGTTCAGCTTGTACTTCCTGATGCTGTGTTTTTTGTTGTTGATTGTCAGGTGTGACTTCTACCTGATTTATTTCTGTCCATTCTTCATGGTTCAACTCCGTTCGTATATCAGTGTCTAAGGTGTCCTTCTCTGGGCTGGATTCTTCATCAGAGCTCGAATCTTCTAACCCTAGTTCTTTGTATCTGGCAGATTGTTCTGGAGTATGTTCTTTATCTTTGTGTTTCTTTTCTTGGCTTGCTTGTCTGTAATGGTGACCTTGAATGTTTAAATTTACGTGTCCCCGCATATATTGATGCGTTTCTTCCAAGGCTGCGGAGAGGTCTCTCTTGCTGATTGGCTGCTGCGTCATAGAAATCTTTGGCAGTGTATGGGTCCTCTTTGATTGTGGTGTCTCTTGAGCTTCTTCCTCTCTTAAGTGTTTAGTCCCCATCATGGGTTTCTTTGAACTGGTTCCTACTTCGTCAATAGATATGGTTGTTTTCAGTTTCTTTGGAACAATCGCTGACTTGGCATATTTCGCTAGCTCTTTTGATGTCGGCATCAAGCGTAAGCAATTCTTCATGTCGAGTGCCTCATAAATGAGTAGGGTCAAGGCCAAACTACCATTGAGAAACTTTTTCTCTCCCCATTTTTTCTTTGCTTCAAATAGGCAGTCTTGAACATATGGAGTCATGTTTACTTTATTTCCCACTTGTCTCATAGCATGTGAGAGGAGTTGCACAACAATCTTTTGAGGTGCTGTGTATCTATGCATACTTGGAAAGCAAAAATGCTGGTGAACTAAGCAAACAGAGTCTTCAATATCCGTTCGGTTGATTTCCAAAAATGTTCTCTTTTTTGGGTAATGACATTCATCTTTGACATTCGTGAGTCCCTCTTGATTCCATCCAAAAGCTCTGTTAATGAGCTCATGAGTGAATTGAATTGTTTTCCAGGTATCGACTTTGTCAAGTACCCTTGCTTCCGGGACTGATGCCTTATTCGACGCAGATTGAAGTGTATTCATCACTTGCATACATCTCTAGAAATCTGGCATATAGATAGGCAGTCTTAGGAATGCATCAATTCCTGCTTGTGTCCAGACATCCGTCATGCGCGGTAATCCTTGTATGATAGTCTTGAAATCTTGTGACATGATAGGGAAGTAGTGATCCCTATCCATAATCTTGATGGTCGCCATGAAGATGAGTTTAGACACGGGTTGATCATCCAAAAACCAATGAACTCTTGCCTTAGTTATTGATTCCAAGGGAAGAAGTTGGATCACTTCTTCTTGCGTAGCCTCGGAATTAGAAGATGCCATCTGCACTCAATATAAACCATAAATCAGTGGCAAGCTAGTATCAAGAATCATCTTTCAGTTATCCTCATTGAATTTGGCAACTCTCTGAGTGGATTGTGTCGTCCCTTCCCCGTGGGTGTGAGAAAGGTAATACCTGGGATTTTTCATACTTTTATATATTTTTATGTTTTTGTTTGAAAGAAAAACAGAAAAGTTAGTTCATAGCCAAAGTGGTTATTAATTTTTGAGTGATTTTCTTAGATTATGTACAAGTGCTCTCCTATTTCCTGAGAGGAAATGTGCTTCACTATCCTGAAATAGAAGAAAAATGTGCCGAATGCTTGGCCTTGTAATGTGGCCCTATCATGCATACTTTGGGTTCTGGTAACTCCAAATGTGTGCAACTAGAATTATTTGGTAGAAGTATACAACTTGTCTTGTCTTTCGGCATCCAAATCTGCTTTATTCTGTTGGGATAGATTGTGTTCCCAACATTCTTGGTGAATGTGGTGCTTCTCATATGGTGCTTCTGCTTTGTCTGCTTTTTGAATCTTGGAATGACGTGTGAATCGTATGTAGACTCCTGCTCTATCCTGTAGCGGTTTATCTTCTGTCATTTTGCCTTTAGATCATACTGATTCTCCTTGTGCCTTGAATCTTCCTTTTTGATGATTTTCATTTGAGTACATGACTTGGGAATCCATATTTGTGCTTGGGCCGGCTGAGCAGCTACCGCCTTCTTAGGAATCCCTACTCGAGCAATTGTTTGTGGAACTAGGTGTCCAGAATGATGTGTATTTTTATTCTGTCATTCCTTCTGATGTCATGAGTAGTTCTGTTGTTGAAGATACACTTTCACTTGATCTTTTCGGATCCAAGCTTGTCTAGTGTAAGGAATGGGGTATATCCTGATGTGTGATGATTCGTAAGGGACTTGCTGACTTGTCTCTTTGGTACTCAGTTCCTCATTGAGGCTGTTTTTGGATAGGACACTAATCATGTGATTGACTGGATTAGAGAATTGTGTGCAGTCAGGATTCGTTGTGTCCTCAGATGAAGTTTTCGACGAAGGGGTTTCCATAATGTGAGTGAACATACATTCATCATTGTGCTCATTTAAGTGAGTTCTCGGTTCTACATCTTTTGGCTTTGATTGGTCGTTCGTCTAGCATGCTGAATACTTCACGATGTCCTATCTTGGCCGAGATGTATCCTAAGGCCAATTAAATAGTCACTTTGTATTCATATATCCAATCTTGGCCTAACACAAGCTCTTCTAATAAGTCCTAGTCATGACATACTAAGAGTTTTTGTTCCATTGTGTTGTTTCCAAGATGTAGAGGTAAGGTAATCTCACCTATACATTGAGTGTTTTTCCCTCCTACTCCTATCAGTTGTGCCTTAGAAGGACGTAATTCTTCCTTGAGTTTTTGGGTCGATGAAAATTTGATACAGCTTATAGCGGCTCCTCTATCAATGAGAGCATCCACCAAGTGGTACTCTTTCGTTCCAGCACCCAAATTCAAATAAGGTTGCGTCATTTGCTGACCTAGGTTTTCAGTAGCTCTAAAATTACTCATTGGGATGAGTTCCTCTCCTAGTCGATATCTCTCGTCTCTCTCTCTCTCTCTCATCCAATCTTTTCGTCTCCTGATTCGTTCTAGTGCTTCTTGTCTAGCTTCTTCTCGTATTCTTTCTTCCTCTATGCGCCTGTTTTTACCCATTATTAATCGTGACATTATCTCTTCATTCAATGGCTCTAGATATTTTTTCACTCGACATCCGCTGATATAGTTTGGCAATACGTCTCCATCCAGGGTTGCTAAACTGATGGCTCCGCTTGTGGATATGCGATTGATGATTAACGGGCCATATTCCCTTTTTTGTAATTTCTTAGCATGTTGTTTCAAAGTATAAACCAAAACTAAATCTCCTTCATTCAAGTTTTTATCTTTGATATGAGCATCAAAATAGGCTTTCTGTCGCCTTTTTGCAGCATAAATCCCTACTACCGCTTGTAACCTAGTTTCATGTAACTTCTCTATTTGGTCCAATTGAGCTGAGAGTTCATGTCCCGTCCACTCATAAGTTGTTGCTACTCTGAGAGTGGGTATTAAGAAATCAATTGGAAAAATAGCATTTTGTCCATACACTAAGTTAAAAGGAGTAGTTCCTATGGCAGTCTTGTAAGCTACTCGAAATGCCCATAAAGCATGATGTAATTGTTTATCCCAATCCGATCTACCATTGTTCACAATTTTCATGAGAACGGTGCACAAGATTTTATTTGAACTTTCGGCCTGTCCATTAGCTTGCGGGTGATATGGGGCTGATTTTTTATGAATTACCAAGAATTCTTTTAGTAAGGCTTCTATTACTTCATTCACAAAATGCGTTGTGGAGGTGATCGCAATCCGGGTGGATCGGGTCCGGTCGTGGCACACACAGGGTGTATGAAGCTAATGAATGTTGGAAGGTTTAAAGATGTGAAGGTGAAATTAATGTTGAGTATGGAGAAGAGAGAGATGTTGAAATAATTATGGGAATGGGAATGTAGGTGTGCAAATTAGATTGATGACATGAATGATAAGAATGAAAGAGAACCATACACACGAATCAAATTTGGAAGGAAGAATGGTCCATTGGAGGAGCTTCTTAAACACTTCCTAATTCTAATCCATATGTATAGCCTTCTTTGGATGATATGTATGCATGATGAGAATAGATGGAATCCTTACACATAAATCAGTTTCGAAAGGAAGAATGGTCCAATATTGGAGCTTCTTATACACTTTCAGAAACTAATAAATATGTATGGATTTGTATGGATTATATGCATGCAAGTGAATTATGATGATGGATTTTACTCACAAGCTCAAAGAAACATCCTCACTGGTTCAACGCAATACTGCGGAGCCTTCTCACACATAGAAGAAATAGAAGACATGTAAAAATACTTAAGAGACTGAGAGAGGTGACAAGAGACAAGTGACAAGTGACATGAATTAAAAGAATTTGAATTAAGTTAAATGTAAAAGATCGTCGTGTACGTCATGCTAAGGAGTCTACTGATCAAAGGTGGTTCGGACCCTCAAACCATGACAGTTCAACCGAATGTCATACGTAAGAAGGTGAGTTCCACTCCAGTGACCCTATGTCTGTCTAGGCTCGTAACGTCTGACTAAAGAAGTCTAAGACTCATTAAAATCAGCTCTAACTCACTCACACGCTCCACTGAGGGTGAGTCAAGATAGAGATGCTGGTTTCAAGAGCCTATCCTAGATTGGAGTTCTAACTTAAATTTGAAACTAGGTTCTATACTCATACTAGCTCACCTTGGATCCTCACTCGCTCGACCGAGGGTGATCGTCTCAAGGAAACCGTAAGCTAGCATGAGCCCTATGGATGCCTAACAATGATGCTCTAGGAGTTTGGAGGGGGGTTTATATAGTTTTTTGGATGAATTTGGGCCCTTGGATCTAGAGAAATCAACTCTCAACTCTAGGATCACTACTTTTGATTACAACCATTTGATTAATCAAATCAATGGCTTGGAATTGTTCTTTCTATCAAATCTAGTGTAAAGGAGTGAAATTTAGGCGCCCTCATTCTCCACCATTGGATCTGGGGATGATCTGGACCGTCGGATCAGTGCTGACATCAATTCGGATAAGATAAGCCACTATTTTTGGAGAAATGCTGCATTATTGATCTTTGATTATAAAAAAGGTCTTCTTTTATGGAAAAAATTCGTGGATCCTCCTTCCTTTATGCTTTAGTGCATCTCCACCCTTGAATATGAGCTCATCTTGACCGTACAACATGGTTCAATCATATTTTGACATGTGGTAGACATTCAAGCCTTCAATTTTCTTATTCTAGAAAACTACGGTGACCTTAAAAACTGGACTTTGTGCTCTTTGACCCTCCAAAAAGTCTTTGATGAAGATGAAACATTGTAGGACTATGTTTCCAAAGATCTCCTTCAGGAATATGCAGAAAAAACTCCCATCTGAATCTAACTTGTACAAGTTTGACTACATTTGGAAGCTTGCAATGTGGCATTAAGGTGTCTAGGAAGCTCGGATAGCCTTGAAACTTTATACAAATATGTAGCCACATATGGTCTTTATACATGCCAAACCATATGGCTAACATAAATGTCTATACAAGAATTTGTAGGGTCAAACTAGAAAAAATACATTTTTACAAAATGAACATAGCATATCAATGTGCTACCAAATCCATTTTCTGCTGAAATTTGGGCTATAGACTGCCTTTGACAATCTTTACAAGTATATGGATTTTCATCTAATTTGGTGACAATGAAATTTTTGCCCTAATTTCCCAACTTTGACCAGCTTTGACCAACTTTGACCGCTACCATGGACTTTCTTGATTTCTTTGAAACTTTGTATGTGACCTTCCTTTGACATCCTTGATGCATCCTGGACTTCTCGGGGAATTTCGGCTACCTTCACCAAATATGTTTTTTGTAGGCCTTCACAAGTGAGAGAGGAGAGAAAATCTCGACGACATTCGCCCCCACTGAACCTGCGATTCCTCCGGAAGCGCCACTCTAGCATCTGTGAAAAACAAAATGTTCCAGGCATCAAATTCTTTTATAGGCAACATAAGAAACATGGAAGGAAAATTGATTATATGCATGAATCAGTAGGTAACGTGACATGAAGCAAAATTTGCATGAAAGAAAGAATTGAAACAGGCAACATGAATATGCATGAACAAATAGGCAACATATATGCAAATGAACAAGCAACATTGGCAACAAGAAAGAAAAAAAACAAGCATCAATATGAAGTGGAAGTGGTTGTATTGAGTCGTTTTAAGCATCAGTTCCTCTCATCTTGAAGAAAATTTTGTACCTTTTTCATAAAGCAATCTACCTTAAATATGATTATAAACAAAGATTTAGGATTTTCAAGAGACATCTTTCATCTTTAGCTTATTTTAGATCAACTCCTTTCCTACATAAATATGAATATGCTCTTTCTCTAATAACATGCAAGGAAATCTAACTAAACTCCACTAATGCATAAATCTGCCTATATAGCCCGTGATTTATTCTACTATGCCTCTTTATCCTCCTTTGGCTTGCTTTTTTTTTTTTTTTTAATGATGATGATGATTCGGCAACTTTATGGTTACGATCACTTTTTTTTGGGGTGGAAGAAAGTGTAAACTTCTTGGTAACATGTAGCAACTTCTTTTTTTTTTTTTTTTTTTTTGATGACGGGGAAAAATTAAACCCCGATACAAGGTACAACCATTTTTGATGACGGAGAACAGTCGTTTAAACTCCGATACAAGTGCTGTGAGATGGACTAAGGATGTAGAAACATGCAGTAGAAGGAGCTAGGATTTCAACAATTATGCTTTCGATACACGATACATATGCATGTTTATATATGAAAGTCTTGTCACCAAAATAAACCTCCAAATCTACATGCCCTATCTTTCCACAATCCTAGATTATAAACAATTTCTTGGTAGATAAGTTACTACTTAAGATAAAATTTTACACAAGTAGAGAAATCATCATTTGCCTTTTTTGACTCAAGTGATGTGGATATGCAATGTGATGCAAAGACTGAAAAAAAACATGCATGAAACAAGCATGGAAAAAAAATAGAATGAACTTGAAAAAAAACAAAGCAACATGAACTTGAAAAATTAATGATTTTTTTTTTTTCATAATAACATGGATACTCCTGTTTATGAATCGGCCTCATTGTTGTCATCTTCTTCAATGTCCTCATCCAAAATGTACTCGTCATTATCACGCTTCTTGTATAACTTTATCCTTTTACCTGCAATGAAAGCTTTTAGTGCAACACCATTTAATTCACAAAGAGCATACGTACCATTGTTGTTGACTTTTGATACAATGTATGGCCCAAACCACCGTTGAGTGAGCTTTTTGCGTGCATCATATTGAGAGTCAAATGTACTATCATAAATGAGCACCCAATCTCCTACTTCAATTGGCTTAGGACGCAATCGATGAGTTTTATCAAAATAATGTTTGTTCTTCATTCTAGATTCTCTTAATTTTTCAACAGCATCATCAAGTCTTAATTTACCTTGTTCTAACTGTTTAATACGCAAACTCAAAAAATCATCAGTAGACATGTTTTCAGACCAAGGCAAATTTGACCATGCAGAAATATGAGACTGAATTGGAAACAATGGTTTTTGACAGTACATGAGTTCAGCAGGCATATATCCAGTAGTACGTGTGCATGTCATTCTATCTGCCCAAAGTGCAAAAGGTAAGAATTTAGGCCATTGTTTGATGTCACCGTTACATGCTTTAGATATGGCTTTCACAATAGGTGGATGCCCTCTCTCTATTTTACCATTGGCCTCTGGATTATATGCAGTAGTGAAAGACAAACGAATACCGTGACGCTCAAAGAACTCTTTAGCTTCTCTCGCATTTAACTCTCCACGATCGGCAACTACTTTCTCTATGTACCCAAAGCGACTTATGACATCTTCAAGCAAGAATTTGCAAACATTGTAAGTGGTCTTAGATCGTAGTGCACGTCCCTCTACATGATTAGTTAAGTCTTCTCGTGCAAGTACAATGTAACGCATTTTGTCGATACCTTTAGGCATAGTTACAAGATCTACTACCCACTTGTAGTGAATACAAGGTGGATAAGTAGGATGCAACGGATCTCTATGTTTGACTGATGAATGAAGTTGACAAGTAGAACATGTAGAAACATAGCTACTAATGTCAACATACATCCTAGGCCAATAATAGGTACTTCTAATTTTTACATATGTTCCAAAAAATCCTTTATGACCTGCCCATAATGTCTCATGCATTTCCTTCATTACTTGCAATTGAAGATCTCTCTTTCCTAGGACTCGTTGTGGATTCTTAACCTTACCCTTAGCATGTCTCCAAAGATAACCATTACATAGGAAAAAGTTATAAGCTCGTTTCCTAATGTTACGGAATCTATTCATAGTCCAGCTAGGTAATGGTTGTAGTGTACTGAGATACTTTCCTATGTCTCTCCATTCATCTTCGTACTCAGACTCATGAAATTTCTCATACTCATATATATGTGGAACATAGTCAACTAAATTCACATTCTTTATTAGATCACTTTCAAGATCATCATCAAATCTAGCTCTCGATAACATATCAGCAACTGAGTTTGACTTACCTGAAATATGAACTAACTCAGGATTTATGAACTTAATATATGAGATCCATCTAAGCATGGCTATATCAAGAGATGAACAATTGGCTATCATTCCAATGAGAGGCAAACAATCAGTCTCAACTTTGACATTTGCACCAATGAAATATTCTTTGTCTGTTTTCAAAGCTGTTACCATACCCCATAGTTCTCGTTTGATCTGTGGATATTTTCGTTGTGTTTCATGTAGAATTTTGGCACCAAACCTAATTGCATATCTATTCCCTTCACTATCATCTTGACTTATGACCCAACCTATACCAATAGGACTAGTATCAACAGTCAATATAATAGGTTTGTTAGCAGAATAGTCTACACGCTTAAGGATGGGAGCTTCAAGCAATAATTTCTTCAATTTACGCATAGCTTGAGTGTGTTTGTCAGTCCAAATAAATTTTTGTTTCTTCCTCAACAAGTCATAAAGACAATCAGCAACATGAGCAAAGTGAGGGATCCAAATAACATAAAAGATGCAAGCACCAAGAAATCTACGTACCTCACTCACGTTGTTACATGTTTCAGAAATCTTGCTAATGGCATCAACTTTTTGTGGGTATGGCTTTCGACCATAATGGCCACATAAATGTCCAACAATAAGTACCTCGTTGACACCAAAAACAGATTTCTCTATGGAAAATGTGAGACCTACCTCTTCAAATCGTTGAAATATTCTTTCACAATCAGAGATATGGTCAAGAACAAATTTACGACATCCAGATGAATCTAAAGTAATGTCCTTTACACGTTCCTCACTCCCTTTAATTGGAATATCATCAATGAATGGCATAGTTATATGAGGGATAAAATCATGTAAGACCATATTCATAGCACTCATCATATGAGCCACAGAATTAGTCGCTCCTTGAGGTAAAGTACACATTCGCACTAAGCCTAAAGGAGTTTTCATTGTGGTTATGTCATGACTATCAATTGCTAATTGGAATTGGTCATATCCAGAATATAGATCACCCATTGAATAGATAGAATGTCCTGAAAATGATTCAGCAAACTCATCTACAATGGGTCCTGTTCCTACATTCCTTATGGTGACTTTATTGACGGGTTGGAGATCTTGAATAAAACGTAGTTTCCCATTCTTTTTAGGCACAGTGAACCATCTGTTTGAGTAAGGTGCAAAAGATGGATCTAAAATTCTCATGTTTATCTTCTCCTTAAGTAGTTTCATTAGCTCAGGTAAGTGAGCCTTTGGAACAAGTATAGGACGAAGATTCCATGGAATATGTGGAATAGTAAAGATTATCATGGGTGCAACTAGCTTAGGATCTACACAACCAATCTCATGAGGATACATAGTAAAGGCTTTTCCATGGCTCCGTATAACTCTCTCAAATTTATCTCTCTCTGCTGGCAAAAGAAAGTCATCATCTCTACCAATTTTCACCTGTTTGATTGTCTCATCCGTGAATGTATGTCCTATGTTTTTCTTATCCCGAAGAATTGGATCATTTTTCACATCAATAATTTTTTCATTACTTCCTTGAGGTAATGGTTGAGCTATGGGTTTGATTTTTTTGTCTACAGTTTTGTACTTTGTTTCAACTAAGGCATCATGTGTTTGGTTAAATTTTGAGCACTTGTCAACATTGAGAGCATACTCTTGGATTAGAGCATACTCATCAAGGGAAGAAATAAGAATAATATGGGAGTTAGAATTTTGTTGAAGACATAACTCTAACTCCTCAAGAGTAGAGAAACAATGAGATGTCTCAATCACATGCTCAATGTTCTCATCATGTTCCATGATTTTGTTGTTTTTATAATTTTTTTGGATTTTTTGGATAAAACACTTGGACAATTGACTCTTATGAAGAAAATCTAATCTAGAATGTGGAAAACAAAGTGACAAACTATAGTACATGTTGGTTGGATGCGAGATGTCAAACCAATATCCACTGTTGTCCCGCTCAACAATGGATTCTATCCGAAATTTTGATCATATGTAGCTCCAAACATGAATCGAGGTGCACAATCACTACAAGCATGCTCATGACCCTGAGTAACAATAGGTTTCTTTCTAATTGACAATCGATTCCTAGGATGATTCACTCCTACTGTCATGACTTGAAGTGATTGCATTCCATCCTTAGACTTAAATCTAGCATAGGTAGACCCATCATCCATGGCTTTAGTTTCCTTACGACTCTCACAAATAAAGGGTTGACCTAAGAGAACTTCATAGGAGCAATTATCTTGAATAAAAAAGTGAAACTCTTCTGTGATTCCTCCTATGGATATGGGCACACTAGCACAAGCTCCATACAGGGTACCTACACCATTATCTGCAGTTCTCATACGCCATCCACAATCTTTATCTATGGGCCATCGAAACTTATCATAGACTTCTCTTGAAATCACATTGATTTCGGAGCCGGAATCTACTAATGCATTTACAGTGATAGTGTTCTTATCATTTCCTATTTTAACATGCATCTCTAATGTACCTCTAGACCAAAATGTTCTTTTAAAGTGACTTTCAGGATTGTTTTCATGATTTTCATGGTCAGGTTGAATAGGTCCTAAGAAATTTTTATTAACATTTACTTCATCATCATCAAAGTCCTCTTCATCAGATTCATCAAAGTTTAAGGCTTCATTCATAGCTTGATCTTGATCTAGAGAATCTTGCATCTCAGTATCTAGATTAAGTGGAAACCTCTTCCTTTTAATTAGTCCGATAAAGTTATCTTTAAAAACAGGCTTTGCAATAGAGAAAACTTGTTCTAAAGACATAGTCACTTGACTCTTAAGCAAAATGTCATCTAAAATTTCCATAGGATCTATTTTTCTCTCAATTTCTGAAATCAAGATGGCTTTAGGTTTTCTCTTTGGTTTCTTTTGTTTTTGCTCAGGATCTTGTTTTTGTTCATGTTCTCGTGTTTGGTCTTCAGTTTGTTTTGATTGTTCTGGTTTATCTAAAGGCTTTGGTTCTGTTTTTCTTTGCTTTGTCTTCTTCCCTTTTTGTTTCTCCTCTTGTTTTTGTTCATTGGGTTATGATTCTTGTTTTTTATCTTTAGATTGTGATGTTTCTCCTTGCTCTATGATTGTTTCTATTCCCTCTGAGGTTTGTTTTCGAGTCACTCTTCTTTCACTAGGCTCAACTTCATCTCTTTTTCGTTTTTCTTCTACATTGGATATGTGAGAAATAAGAGATTGATCTTCTATCGGTGACTCCCAAGCCGTTATTCTCCTAATTTCATCCCGTGCTCTTACTAAAGCCTCTATGGAAAAATCACCTTCCTTTGTGGGTTTACTTGATTCTACTTGTTGTTCATCAAGAGCTTCTAGTTTCACTCCTCTAGTTCCTACGTCCATTATGGTTATATTTTCATAATGTTTTTTCATTCCTCCCTTACCATAATTTCCTTGCAAAGGTAGCCTAGATCGATAGTCACAGACTTTCTTGTCTATGTCTATTACTAGTCGTTGCTCCTTAGCATCCTTCAATAGTTCGCAATCTCTCAAAAAGTGCTCTAACAAATCACACCAAGGACACCTACGAGGGCCACGCACAAAACCATTTTGATTTTGAGGATTTTGATTAACTTGTGGTGGGAAATTTTGAACTTGAGGATTTTGTTGATAAGGTATTGCTTGAACAGGATAATTAGGATTTTGAAAATGCAATTGATGTATTTGAGGAGCTTGGGGAGCAACATGTGGTACTTGAGGTGCAAGAGGAGCTTCCATATTATACGGTTGATGATTTTGAAAATTTTGATTTTGAGGATTTTGAAAAGCTATTTGAGAAGCTTGAGGATACAGGTTTTGATACATTTGAGGATTTTGCACTGAAGGATTATGCATGGGAGGATTATGCATTGGAGGAACTTGATATGCTTGAGTAGGAGCTATTTGTGGATTTTGATTGGTAGCTATAACATGTTGATTAGGCTCTTGAAAAGTCATTGGGTTCATTTGATTTTGGAAAGTTTTGGTGTAATTAGATTGTAAAGCATCTATAGTCTTGGCCAAATTGGATTGTGTAGCAATAAGACTTTCCATTTGCTTAGTGAGAATATCCACTTGAGATTGTTCAACTACACTTTTATTTGGCTCTACTTTAAAACCTTGAGTAGGCTCCATCATTTGAGGAATAGGAGTAGAGTCAAAAAGCATAGCATGGGATTGTTCTCTAAATTGCTCCTTAATTTGTGGAAGGCTAGCTTGAGGTAGACTAGTTTGCTCGTAAAGCATGGATTGTCTTTGATGTCTATGGGCTACAGCCTCTACTACTTTACGCACTTTTTGCCAATTTTCAGTAAGACCATAGCGCTTATCTGGTTCTTCTAATCGCCGTTCAACTTCCCTACGAGTTTCAGGATGAAGAAGCTTAAGAAAATTGATCACAAGATCAGGTTCCAAAGTTATCTTATCCTCATCACGAAGTTGTTCATAGCGTCTAATATACTCATTTTGTAAGTGAGTAATAGAGCTACTAGGCTTTGGAGAATTGACCCATCGTAAGAATCCATCTCGATTATGTTGGCTATAATCTTCAAGATAGAATTCTTTGAGCATCTCCTTTCTAAAATCACTCCAAGGAAGACTATCATATTGAGTGACACGGTTCATGATAGAGCTATCAACAATTCGTTCAAAGAATGATATCAAAAGATCTTCAGGAAGACCAAAAATCATAGCTTGCTCTTCAAACAAATCTAAGTAGCTTGTGATGTTGATGCCATTGAATTTTCCCTTCTCTCTCAACATAGAAGAGACTATTCTTTGGCCTTGTTTCTCAACAATAAGGGATTTGAATCCTTCCTCCATCTTATGTGAATAAGCAAGTGATGCACGATGTTCTAGATCTCTCACAAATGTGTTTACTTCGCGACGAAGATGTGCACGATACTGTGAGAAATCCAGTGCAACACTCAAGAATGATAATGATGATATGATGAGGATGAAAAATATGAAACAAAGGATATGGATCACAACCTCCCAACAAAATCAGAAGCAAATACCACGAAGCGTTTCACGTCAGGTTCAAATGTGGAGGTGATCGCAATCCGGGTGGATCGGGTCCGGTCGTGGCACACACAGGGTGTATGAAGCTAATGAATGTTGGAAGGTTTAAAGATGTGAAGGTGAAATTAATGTTGAGTATGGAGAAGAGAGAGATGTTGAAATAATTATGGGAATGGGAATGTAGGTGTGCAAGTTAGATTGATGACATGAATGATAAGAATGAAAGAGAACCATACACACGAATCAAATTTGGAAGGAAGAATGGTCCATTGGAGGAGCTTCTTAAACACTTCCTAATTCTAATCCATATGTATAGCCTTCTTTGGATGATATGTATGCATGATGAGAATAGATGGAATCCTTACACATAAATCAGTTTCGAAAGGAAGAATGGTCCAATATTGGAGCTTCTTATACACTTTCAGAAACTAATAAATATGTATGGATTTGTATGGATTATATGCATGCAAGTGAATTATGATGATGGATTTTACTCACAAGCTCAAAGAAACATCCTCACTGGTTCAACGCAATACTGTGGAGCCTTCTCACACATAGAAGAAATAGAAGACATGTAAAAATACTTAAGAGACTGAGAGAGGTGACAAGAGACAAGTGACAAGTGACATGAATTAAAAGAATTTGAATTAAGTTACATGTAAAAGATCGTTGTGTACGTCATGCTAAGCAGTCTACTGATCAAAGGTGGTTCCGACCCTCAAACCATGACAGTTCAACCGAATGTCATACGTAAGAAGGTGAGTTCCACTCCAGTGACCCTATGTCTGTCTAGGCTCGTAACGTCTAACTAAAGAAGTCTAAGACTCATTAAAATCAGCTCTAACTCACTCACACGCTCCACCGAGGGTGAGTCAAGATAGAGATGCTGGTTTCAAGAGCCTATCCTAGATTGGAGTTCTAACTTAAATTTGAAACTAGGTTCTATACTCATACTAGCTCACCTTGGATCCTCACTCGCTCAACCGAGGGTGATCGTCTCAAGGAAATCGTAAGCTAGCATGAGCCCTATGGATGCCTAACAATGATGCTCTAGGAGTTTGGAGGGGGGTTTATATAGTTTTTTGGATGAATTTGGGCCCTTGGATCTAGAGAAATCAACTCTCAACTCTAGGATCACTACTTTTGATTACAACCATTTGATTAATCAAATCAATGGCTTGGAATTGTTCTTTCTATCAAATCTAGTGTAAAGGAGTGAAATTTAGGCACCCTCATTCTCCACCATTGGATCTGGGGATGATCTGGACCGTCGGATCAGTGCTGACATCAATTCGGATAAGATAAGCCACTATTTTTGGAGAAATGCTGCATTATTGATCTTTGATTGTAAAAAAGGTCTTCTTTTATGGAAAAAATTCGTGGATCCTCCTTCCTTTATGCTTTAGTGCATCTCCACCCTTGAATATGAGCTCATCTTGACCGTACAACATGGTTCAATCATATTTTGACATGTGGCAGACATTCAAGCCTTCAATTTTCTTATTCTAGAAAACTGCGGTGACCTTAAAAACTGGACTTTGTGCTCTTTGACCCTCCAAAAAGTCTTTGATGAAGATGAAACATTGTAGGACTATGTTTCCAAAGATCTCCTTCAGGAATATGCAGAAAAAACTCCCATCTGAATCTAACTTGTACAAGTTTGACTACATTTGGAAGCTTGCAAGGTGGCATTAAGGTGTCTAGGAAGCTCGGATAGCCTTGAAACTTTATACAAATATGTAGCCACATATGGTCTTTATACATTCCAAACCATATGGCTAACATAAATGTCTATACAAGAATTTGTAGGGTCAAACTAGAAAAAATACATTTTTACAAAATGAACATAGCATATCAATGTGCTACCAAATCCATTTTCTGCTGAAATTTGGGCTATAGACTGCCTTTGACAATCTTTACAAGTATATGGATTTTCATCTAATTTGGTGACAATGAAATTTTTGCCCTAATTTCCCAACTTTGACCAGCTTTGACCAACTTTGACCGCTACCATGGACTTTCTTGATTTCTTTGAAACTTTGTATGTGACCTTCCTTTGACATCCTTGATGCATCCTGGACTTCTCGGGGAATTTCGGCTACCTTCACCAAATATGTTTTTTGTAGGCCTTCACAAGTGAGAGAGGAGAGAAAATCTCGACGACAGCGTGCCTCTATCACTCACAATTTCTATCGGCAGTCCAAATCTAGTGAAAATGTTCTCAAAGAGAAACTTGGCTGTAGTTTTTGCATCATTTTTCTTGGTTGCTTTGGCTTCAACCCATTTGGTCGAATAGTCTGTGGCTACAATTATGTACTCAGCATGAGATCCTTTAGCTGGTGGGCTAATAGGTCCTATGAAGTATATTCCCCATTTAGTAAAGGCTTTGGCACTCATCATGGGTTTCAGCGGCATTTCATCTCTTCGAATTGGATATTTCGTTCCTTGACAAGTATCACATCGTTGTCCACCACATTCCTGCAAAAAGAATCATTTTTGCAATTTTATCTGCAAAGAAATGTCCTCCTGCAGCTCCTGTATGTGCCATCTCTAGGACAGCAAGATACTCGTCTTCATGGATGCACATTCCTAAATGATTATCTCATCCTCGCTTAAAGAGTTGTTTTCTTATGAGAGTATACTCCTTGCTTTGTTCCACAAGTGCACGTTTCCTTGCTAGAGTGGCTCCTTCTGGGTATTCTTGGGTCTTCAAGAACTTCACCAGAGGCATGCTCCATCTTGGTGCTACGGTGGAGTAGCATAAATTAGCGTTCTCTTCTGGATTCCATTCTTGACAAGTTGGGTAGGCTGATACATAGTTATGTGTCTCCCTTTGCATGGTTGGCCAATATATGCCTAATCTCTTCAATGTTTGCCATGTTCCGATTGCATTTAAATGAGTTTTCTATTGATTTACATGTGCTTTTTGAAGCCACATTTCTTGTTCCTCCTCTTCCACGCATCTCATGAGTAATCCACTTGAATCTTGGTGATATAGGCTTCCAACAATGATATGAAGGTCTTTAATCTTCCATAGATCTTGATTTTGGTTTGGTGTGATCCCATGTTTAGGTCCATATGTGAGTATTGGGATCAACTTTTCTGCCCATTGGGGGCATACTTCGAGATTAAAAAGGCATGTGTCAGGTAGATCATCTGGTACTCCTATGGGTGGTTCTCCATGTGTCATTCTTGATAGGTGATCTGCTCTAATGTGGGTATTCCCTTTCTTGACAACTACTTCAAAATCAAATTCCATCAACAATAGAAACCATCGTACTAGTTGTCTTGTATTACAAGGCTTATTGACTAAGTACAGTAGGGCTTGATGATCAATGAAGAATTTGAATTTGTTTGCCAATAAGTAGTGTCAAAACTTCTTCACTGCGTACACCATTCCTAGGCCTTCTCTTTCAGTCGTGGTATAATTGCGCTTCGCTTGATTCAATTGTCTACTGGCATAGGCTATAGGGTGGTCTAACTTTCCTGTATCTGCAGGTTGAGCTAGGATGCAACCAATGGCAAACTTGGAAGCATGTAAGTGAATGTGAAATGGTTTGTTCCAATTAGGCACTTGAAGGATTGGGGCTGAACTTAATCGACTCTTTAATTCGTTAAAGGCCTTTTCACATTCTTATGTCCAATTAAAGTGAGACAATAATGCATAAAGAGGTCTAGCAATTATGGCATACATGTGAATAAATCGTCGGTAGTATCCGCAATGTCCCATAAATGCTTGTACTTCTTTAGCAGTCTTTGGTCTCAGTAAATCCAGAATTACTTTGATTTTGTCTTCATTTGTTGAGATTCCATTCTTAGAGACAATATGTCCTAATATCTTTCCTTGTCAAACCATGAAAACACACTTTTCTGGATTGAGACATACTCTATATTGTCGACATTTGGCAAATATCTTTCCTAGTTTAGGGATATGTTCTGATCGCATAGCTGAATAAGTGCATAAATCATCCACGTATACCTCCATACTCCTTCTCAGGAACTCCTTGAATACATGGCACATCAATCTTTGGAAAGTGGCTTGGGCATTGGTTAGGCCGAAAGGCATAACCCTAAAGGCGTTTACTCTCCATTCAGTTGCAAAGGCTGTTTTATGCTGGTCCTCAGGAGCGATGGCTACCTGATTATATCATGAAAAGCCGTCCAAAAAACTATAAACTTCCTTCCCTTCCACTCTTTCCAAAAGATGATCCGTGATGGGTAATGGGTACCTATCTCTTATGGTGGCAGCATTTACCTTTTTCAAATTAATGCATACCCTTAGCTTACCATTCTTTTTCGGTATGACCACCAAAGGTGACACCCATTCCATGTGTTCAATCTCATAAATGAACCCAGCATCTAACAACTTATCTATTTCTTCTTTGATCTTTGCTGAGTAAACATCGTTATATGTGTATGGTCTTTGTTTGGAAGGTTTAGCTTCAAATGTCATAGGGATTCTATGTGCACATATAGAAGGATCTACGCCTTTCAAATCCTTGTAGGTCCAAGCAAAGACATCCCTATATTCTTGAATGAGTCGTATCAGCTCTTGTTCTTCCTCCATTGAGACATCTTGACCTATAAAAGTACATCTTTCTTCTCCTTCCTCCAAGGTTACTACTATTTTCTTGGTTTGCTCTTTATTGTCATATGCTATTCCTGGCTGCGCTTCTCGTTCTGGCATTTGAATAGCAATTTTTCTCTCTTCTACTTCATATTTTTTGAAGTGGGCAGGCACTTAAAATTGGTCTTGAGGCATGTTGTCTTCATCATTTTTTGCTTTATCTAATCCAAGCTCTTCTTCCTCTGTTGGTTCTTGATTTATTTCATTAGCTATGACATTTACTTCTTGATTTCCACTTTCTATTTCCAATTGCTCTTGCTCCATTTCAATGCTCTCATAATCCTCTTTCCATTCCTTTTCAATTACTTCTCCTTCTTCAGCCTCTTGAAGAACTACCACGTATAGACTAACGTCATATCCTTCCTCATCAATGCATTCATTCATGGTTATCACTTCTTCGTTTACACATACATCGAGAGTGGCTAAAATCTCCATCCAACCATGAGGTTCGAATTCTTCATCTAGGAATATTTGAGGCATATAAGCTGGATCTTGTACAGATCTAGCAACTCCTTGCATGTGCTGCCATCCTTTCCTCTTATCCTCTTCCTTTTTCGTAGTTTGGCATATCCATAGATGCGTGTCTTCATTCATCCATGATTGATCACTTGAACCTATACTGTGAATCGACTGCTCATCTTCTTCTTTATGAATCTGATTCCATTGCAAGGGGGGAACATCTTGATATGTGTATGTGTGGAGGTTTATTCTTGTTGTGGTTCTTTCATGTTGTAAGTATACTGCGTCTTTTCCCCAATCTTGCACTACCTTTAGCTGTCTCATGAAGGGTCTTCCAAGTATCATTTCATAATTGCTAGCCCTTTCAAATTGACATATCGCTGAGGTGTGCTCAAATTCAACTCCGCAAGTGGTAAAAATTACCCATTCCAATAATCCCAAGGGTCGTTTAGTGTGTCCGTCTGCCATTTGTATCTTCATGCGTGTTGGTTTTAGAGCTAGTTTTCCCCATTTCTCCCAGATTTCTCTAGTTGCAATTCCTACTCCGGCTCCAGAATCCAAGATGGCTTTAGTGGTATAACCCCTATAGGTAATTGGAAGACAAGTGTTTCCTTCATCTCCTTCGCTGAAATCTCCAACCTTATCGACTGGGATTTTCACTGTGTTTACTTCATCAATCATCTCCTTCACTTCCGTTTTGATCTCCAATTGACTGGTTAATTTCTCCCTCAAATGTGGTTTGACCTTCAACAGTTCTTCCAATGTCAGGGTGCAAGGGATTTTTACCTTTTTAAGGTGTTGTATGATGTCCGATGTTTGGACTGATGGGTTCTGTTCTTTTTTTCTTATTGAGGGAATGTGGTATAATTCCGAATTATGTTCGTATTCTCCTGTGTAATTGGGCAAGACCTTTTCACTGTCATTTTCCTTTTCACTTTGATCAAAGGTAATAATCCTTCTGAATTCAGCTCAGATATTGAATGTTCTAATTCACCTTCTGCTTCTAGCTCTTCAAAGGGTGGCTCTATTCCTTCCACTTTCTTCCATTTGTCTTCTTGGACCTTTTCCCACAAGCCTTTAGGCCATTCTCCATCTACTTTGGGAACAATGGATCCTTCCCTTTTACCCTCACAGTGATTTTCATTATGTGTATCACCTTCTTTGGTTTTCTCCGGGTCATTAAGGATGACACGCTCTTGGAATTCTTCTTCGGGAATTCGTGAATTGGGTAATCTACAGATAGGTTTTTCTAAGGTCTGTTGAGCTACTTCGATTAATTTCTTGCAAATCTCCAACCTTTGTTTCTCTAAGTCACCTCTAGGATATTCTTTTTCATGTTGTTCAATGGTCGGTCCTGCTCTGATTCGTGCCTGGTATGCCTGTATTCACATGGCTAACTCTTCTGACATGGGATCTGCTAAAACTGATCCTACCTCTTCTTTTTTATACTTTCCTTTTTTATTTTCTTCTTCAAGTTTTTGTTTTTCTTTTTGATCTTGTTCATTTTTTTCCTTCTCCATCTGTTGCTGTAGTTTCTTTTCCTTTATCCTATCTCTACAATTCTTCCATCTTTGTGTTCGTTTACTTGTGATACTTTTTCCCGGCTCTTCCGAGTCTTCAACTCTTTGAGGTGTAGGTGTATTCACCTCTCTATCACTTTGGTCATTCTCCCCAGTTTTTTTGGTGTCTCTCTAGCTTTAGCTCTTGTTATTGCTTTCAGTGGCACGGTGTACTCCTTATCACTCCCTGACGACTCTATCACTTCTATCACATTAATCTACACATTCGATTTAACTTTGTTAGGATTTTTGGGGCAATCTCTGAAAAGATGCTCTTTACCACAATCACTACAGTATCCTTCCCAAATTTGTTGTGGTGGTGGTGGGTTTGGTAGTGTACATTCTCTGATATAATGGTCACCTCCGCATCTATAACATGGTGCTCTGGGTACAGGCGGTCTGTTCATAGGTCGGGGGGGTATGGGTGCTCTGGGAGCTGTCTACATCAATGACACATAATCCTGCTCATATCCGTAAGCATTATCTAGTGCTTCCATGCCATATACGTAAGGTTCGTATGTTTGTCCATATTCTATCATGGAGCTCTCATATGCGGAATAATCTCCTTGATTATGGTCATAGGATGAATCATATGGTTTGCTACTAGTCAAAGGCGTGGCTAGAACTATTGCTCTCTCAAGGTTCTCTTCCTGTCTAGCTACTTTCACTGAGACTACATTTTGAGGATGCGGCAGTTGTTGTCCTAACACTGGTTGTGGTTGAGTGTAACTTTGATAAGCATAGGGTTGTGGTGTTGGTGCCTGCGGCTGATATGTAGGATATCTAAAGGCTTCTCCTCCTTGATCTCTCTGTGGGTATCCATAAGGTCTCATGAGTGGTTGTACCGGTCTTGACTGCCTATTGTAAGGACAATTTTCTGCGCTGTGATTTGTGTATTTTGATCTATGCTGCAATATTGTAGAGGGCCCGGAATAGGTGGCCTATTGTAAGCATAAGCAGGTGGTGCGACTACACCCCTAGTGCACAAATGAGAGGGATGATCACCTCCACAATGCATACATCTTCTAAACATGGGCACTCTCATTGGGTTTTTGAGGTAATTCCTCTGTCCTTGAACGTTCAACTTCTTGGCTACAAAGTCAGCTATTTCCTCTACATTGTTCTTAGGGTTTGATGCGCTGCTGACTGAATCTTCACTTTTTACACTACCTTGAGGTATTTTCAGATCTTCTACAAGGTTGTCCTCTAAATCAATGCATTCTTTCATACACTCTTGCAAAGTTTGAACTCTTTTCACATACACCAGAGATCTTAATGATCCATTCACTAACCCTTTCAAAAACAATGACACCATCTTGTTTTGAGTGGGTCTCTCTTCCACTGGACATCTATCCACATATTGCTTGAATCTTCTTGCTGCCAATCTCACTGATTCTGTAGGAGCCTGCTTAAAACTATGGATCAATGAGGAAGAGTTATTTTTAATCCCAGATTTAGTGAATTCCTTAATTATTTCTTGATAGACTTGTTCCATGTTTTGAAAATTATTAGAATCTAATGGCTGGAACCAAGCTAAAGCTGTGTCTGTCGAAGTTAGACCAAAGGATTCATATTGGATCAAAAAATCTTCCACTTGTTCAGCTCTGATAACTTGCTTGAATTTCGCTATATGATTGTAAGGTTCACTAAAGCCATCATAATGGTTTCTCATGCATTTAGCAACTTGGATGGGTCTTAATCTTCTGCCTGCCTCAGGTGGTCTAGGCATCACAAGGAAAACTGGTCTTCCTATTGGTATACCAGGTCCTCTTACCACAGGTGGTCTATTTGGGACAGCGATTCTATTCCTTGGGTCAACAGGTGGCTGAGGCCAATAGTTCGGATTATTTGCAGGCATAGCAAACTGCACATGGGGTCTAACCGGGATTTGTGTTTGTTGTGTTTGTCCTGACTGTTGATATGAATTCTCTTGAAAGGTTCCTTGAGGGTTCTGAGAAGTAGTAGCTTGATCCCTAGGAGGGAACACTAGAATGTTCTGATACTTCAACCCTGCTCTTTCTAACTCTATTAGAGGCCAGTATCTCCTATGATTTTTGTCCAAATATGTGATGATGGTGGGGAATTCAAGATCTTGTAACTCATAGACAGTAATTGGGTTAGGGGCTACTTCCCATAATGAAGAGTGGGCTCTAAGGAGATGCTCCATTCCATTGATCAAATACACATCCATCAAGGAGTCATCTTGGGGAACCACGTCTCCTCTCCAAACCCTAACAATAGTAGATCTCCCTCTAGGAGTGGTCACTTGTTCTTCATGACCCTCTGCATTAGGGTTATGAGCATTATCTTCTTCCCGGTGTTCGTTGATACTTTCAGGGTGTTCCGTAACTACATACTGGATGTCTCTCTTGTCCATATAAATTCCTCCTGCATACTTAACTGCTGGCCTAGGCACTATGTACGCATCTGAAGCTTTCTTCAATCTGGCTACTGATCGGTTTAGCCCATCTAGGTAGATAGGTATCTCATTTTGGTTGGTGTTCACATATTCCAAAGATGTCCGATATTCTCCCTCAATAATTGACATCATACCAATCATTGGTGCAGTTTTCTGCATGTCCTCGGAAACCATGGGAATTTCTTCCCCTGACTCACTGGAGGTTCCAGAATAATGTGAGCGGCTACACTTCCCACTGAAGAGATTACACTTCTTCGGCTTCATAGGGTTCTTCCAGACCTTAGGTTCATTCACTTAAAAGCTCTGATTACCCTTAGCCAACCTCCTTCTCCTAGAGTTCTTTCCCTGAGGGTCTGAATTCTAGAGGAAAATTTGGTTGGAAAAAGACTGACAATGAACCCACATCACACGATACTTGACCCCAAAAAAGTCCACGGTACTCGATACTTCACCCAAACAGAGTATGTCACGATACTCGATATTTGAGTAAAACGATACACGATACTCGATCACTTGACTGGACACGATACACAATATCTGCAAAAACTCGATACACGATACTTCGGGAAACAGGATATACGATACTTGGAGTCCATGATACTCTATACTTCATGAACTCGATACACGTTACTCCACTAGAAAATGTCCACGATACTCGACACACAACAACTATCGCAAGAAAATTCCCGATGATACTCGATATTTGTCAGGTATCGGGAAAGTCACCTCCACAATACACGATATCAAACAAGTAACGCAATCAGAGACTCACGATACATGATACTCAAGGAGTATCACGATCTGGTTTTCACGATATATGATACTTGACAAGTATCGTGAAAAATTTTCCAACAATACTCGATATCGCACAGGTATCACTATCGGGATTTCACGATAGACGATATTTGACAAGTATCGCTATCGGACTTTCGCGATACACCATACACGATATTTAGCAAAGCCAGGTATCGCGATACTCGACCACAGGAGATCACGATACCCAGGTATCGTGATACTCGACCGCGGGAAAACACGATACTTGACACTTTTTCACTTTGTGGCAAATGTTTTTGGATTTTGAATGCATATAAAGGTTTCTTAAGCTTATCTACCCTCTCCCCTCAGTCTGTCTCACAGAAATAAACTTTTTTTCATCCCTGTATGACCTTCACGATACTTACCGCAGATCGTTTTGCTGGAAAACTTTATTTCATTAGAATTTATGAGTAAGAGGTGAGTCTGATTACCTTGAAAGCTACTCTTCACTCCTCTACACCCCTTTCTAACTCTCAGTCACCTCACAACCCTGCTCACGATCTCGATGTTTGCTCTCCAACTCTCACGATACTCACTTTGAAAACAAGTGAAGTATAGAAGACAAGTTTTTGGGTTTTTATACTTTTTGAAAAATTCTTCCTAACTAAGAAGACTCACAAGACTAGAGATAATGACTACTCTAACTTCCTAACTACTCCCTTACTCCTCCTACTCTACTCACTTCCCTAGACTAACAACTCATTACACACACTCCAAGAGTGAGAAGTAATAAGTGCGGATAAATGTGACTTACCAAAGAAGAGAAATTCACAACTCCTCTACTCGCTTCAATGCTAAAAGCTACTTATCATCATACGAATGCCTCAGTTTGATTTGACACTCCCTGGCAACGGCGCCAAAAATGTGTGTACCTAAGTTCCAACCTAGGGACTTGTGGAGAAAGAGACTATACCTCAATCCCCCTCAAGTGCATATAGTGGGGATTCACACTATATTTATCAATCCAAGGAGTATCAAAACCTAGCCGTGTATGAGAACATGCATTCAAATGATGATCAATGCAAATGAGCTTCCCAAAGAGTGCAAGCAAGGCAAAGATTAATCCAAACAAGCTTCAACTGTCAGTCATGGTGTCATGATACTTGGAGCAACAGCCAACAGTAAATTGAACTTTTCTCTCAGCTCTCAACTCCAAATATAGCAAATAGCATATGTCTTTCAAAGCTCTCGAGAAGACGCATCCAATGGTGGTATTTTCACTCAATTTTGACACTTCTGCTTCAAGTTATGAGCACAATACTGAGTCGCGGGAATGACCTTCCTACACTTCAACACTTCCTACACTTCACACACACCTTAACCACAGCAAACAAACACTTTCATGGATAGACAACACTTCCTAACACTCTTTTCAAGCAACACACATGCATACAAGCTCACAAAGAGGATGATACAGAGAGGAGATGACACAAATTCGAAATTCCTTGCCCTTGATTCTCACAATGGCAAAAAGTCTTTACAAAGAGTCACAAATTGACTTATATACATGTGCCCTAAAAATGGTCCTTTCACA
The DNA here is from genome assembly GCA_020310875.1 of Ceratopteris richardii. Classification (NCBI taxonomy): domain Eukaryota; kingdom Viridiplantae; phylum Streptophyta; class Polypodiopsida; order Polypodiales; family Pteridaceae; genus Ceratopteris; species Ceratopteris richardii. Next base: position 24,346,723 of record CM035413.1, read on the forward strand.
CAAGAGACTGGCACTTTATTCACTAAAAGATTAATTTCCTACTAATTTACATGGGTAAGCTACTAATCTTCTGTGGGGATGCATCTAGAGGACTCCTCTAGTGCTTTTACATCGGAAATTATATTACAAAATGATTATGATACAAAAATAAGGTGTCCAAATCGGAAAAATTTTGGGGCCCGTCTTTTTCTCTGCCTTGTGCTCTTGATCGCTCTGCAACACTCATTAATTTGAAAATTTTGGGGCTTCTCTTCTGTGCCTCTTTTCTCTGCAATAGTCCTCCACATATGCTCCATGCCATGTGAATCTAACCTGCAAACCCTTCTCAACAATCTGTCCAACACTGATTAGAGTTTTGGTTATTGTTGGCACATACAATACCTTGCTTAGAAGATTAATGTTACCATCACATGCTTTAACATTTCCAATCTTCTTTACTGAGCGCCTAGTGTCATCACCTGTCTAAACTTCATGCTTTCCTTTGGGTTCTTCAAGGTCAGACAATAATGCTACATTGCCTGCTACATGATTGGAGCAACTAGAATCAATATAGAATAGGTACTCATTATCTTTACCTTGCTTGGCTGTCATATTCATGACTAATAGGGAATCCTCTTGATCATCTATATAGTTGTTGTAGTCTCTTCTTGCTCTAAAGCCTCCGTGATAGTTGTTGTAGCCTTGGTTGTAATTGTGATGGTAGTTGTTTCATCCATTATTGAACCTGCCTCTTGATTGTCCATAGCCTCCTCTATGGAAGCCTCTTCCTTTCTGATTCTTTGTGTTCCTGAAGCGTTCATCTGTGGTATGATTTGTCAAGCCACAAATATTGCAAGGTGAAGAATTGTATAGTCTCCTCTTGCCTTGCTTTCCTCCTCTACCCCTTCCTCTAGTACCTCTTCCTCTACCTATGAAATTTACTTGAGAGGTACTTGCATCTTCTTCATTTTTCTTACCTTTGCCTTTATCTTTACTCTTATTTTTATCTGTGTAAAGGGCAGATGATTGATTACCTCTAGGATTATCTCCATTCTAGTTATGAAGAGTTGCCTGATCAATGTATTGAGGTGAGGTATCTACATGTCCATATATAGGTCCATTGTTGTAGTAAAAGACTCCCATTTGTCATCAGCCTTGATACCATTTATGATCTACCTTACTATCTGCTCCTCTTCTATTTCTTCTCCAATACTCCCAAGTTGATCAGCTACATCCTTCATCTTGGTCACATAGTCAGCTACACTTTGCTTTGGTTGCTTCTTCAAGGTTGTGAAATCCATCCAAAGTTGGTTCTTTCTGGCCCTTGTATTTGATGCGAAGTATGAAGATAGTACTTTCCAAGTCTCTTGAGAAGTCTTACAATTCCTAATATGAGGTAACAAAGTTAGAGATTGAATTGAGTATGTAAGACTTGGCTAGAGCATCCTTTGTGCACCATGCAGCTAGTCTCTCTTGCTCCTCTCTTGTGGTTGGTTTTTGCTTCTAAAGGTTGGAATTTCTTCATCTCTAGATATGTATCCATAAAAGATTCTTCCTTGGAGGTAAGCCTTCATCCTTAGGGACCAAGTTGCATAATCCTGTCAAATTTGTCAATGAATGATGGAAATCCATCTCCCATTTTACCTTGATGTTGCCCTGATACCATTAATGGAGGAGATGGTGGACACCTTCCGGATATGAGATGGTGTTGCAAACTCTTGCTTTACATCAGGCAAAACTAAGTTAAGGGTTGCAAAGTAGACCTCAGCAAGCTCAAATAATCACCCAAGTACTTTGGAGGATGATCCTCAAATTATTGGATCAAAACAGATAAGTTGGAGTTTCACCGTGAACCAAAAACTTGCTATTTTGGTCATCACACGTGCTCACGAAAATGAATAGTACTCCTTTTTTGGTAACAATTAGACAAACTCCTTTTGGGAATATCTAATTAACTTGGATAGATAACTTTTGCAAGTTATTTCAATTGAAATGATACACTACCCATTGAGAATGATGCTTAGCAAATCAGATGTCTGCCACAACATATTTGGGAGTTAATAGTATGCAGACTAGAGGGCCTTGAAACTTCAAACATTGAAATGAAGAGCTCAGCAAGTAGGGAAGCATTTTATTGGACCACTTATGAAGACATCCTATTCAAACTTCGATTTTAGACTGAACAGCAGCATCAGGAACAGTTCCACATGTCAAAAACTTATTCATGAATATATATCACACAGTTCCAAGCCTCCCAAAGATATTCTACCGACTTGCCCAAACTCGCCGAACACAAGAAATCAAGGGCTATAAAATCTTCTTTATAAAAGATATCCTCTAAAAAATCTTATGAGTAATAAAACTCACTACTGTCGCAATAAAAATTGAACAAAATTCAACGGAAGCTTTTGTTTATACTTGATTTACTTCAAGTCAACAAACACTGCCCCATGCATGTGGCAAAATCTGCAGTAAACATAATGTCCAGATGACTAAGCATATGATGAGTATCTAAGCTCTAATGCAAAACCACTACTCCGTAAACTTCATTTCAACAAAAAGATATTTATTGAGGCCAGAAATATTGGATTAATGAATTAGTGCAAAGCCTTCATAAAAACGAGTAGCATATACATTAGCGCAACCACACTATCATCATTATCAGGTGCTCCTCAATGAACCTTAAAAACGTAACCAAGAAGAGGATGGGGAACTCAAAAATGGAACATGCGGACGTGCATTTCCATTAGCCACCATGTTACCATCATTAAAAGGCGCTCTTCATAATAGCCCAGGCTTTGTAACCAAAAAAGGGCAGACAATTGAAAAATGGGATATACGCACGTAGTCTATGCAAATTCTCTATCATCACTATTAGGTGCTTTTCTTAACAACGCCGATAATGTATCCAAAAAGAGGACGAACAAATGAAAACATACACACATAACCCATTCAGAGAGAGAAAAAAGGACATACCTCTCAATTCTGCACATTGTAGACGATCACAGTAAGCACTAAGCACATTGAATTGGATGGGGAAAAAACTTCTGTGACTCGGACCCGCTGATGGCGAAAGCTCTGCTTTGTTGAGAACTCCTAAACTTGAACTCGGACCTGCTGATGGAGAAAGCTATGCTTTGTTGAGAACTCATAAAGCAATGGAGATGGCAAATGAAAACCGTCACTATGAGAATACGAATTCTTGAATCTAGAGAATATAGCAAGATCATCGACTTAGGATTTCTTGAAATTGGGCTATTTTAATGCTCCTAATTTTAACCAAATATAGCAAATACTTTTTTCAGATCAGTTTAAATTTGCCTTTGGGCTACTATTCGCCCTTAAATATTTCACTATTGCAGGGGTGGCATGTCTCTATGGGAGTAGTCCTTGAGATTGACTTTGGTTGTGACCCCTAAATGCTATAGGTACAGAGAATTGCTTTCCTAATCCCGCACTATCTGCAATTGCCTCATGAATGTTTTACCCATAATAATCTCTTAGATACGATTCTTTCCAAAATTGCATATGAGAAATGTGTGTTCAAACTCTACAACACTAGTGAGAGTTATTCAATCTAGTAATCCTAGGGGTTTCTCAATATGGCCATCTACCATTTCATGCTCTCGAATCTAAAACAACCTTTGTTGTGTAGCCCTGATAAGTGATAGGAAGAGGTGTTTCCTTCTTCTCTTGCACTCATATGTCCTATCATATCTAAGTGAATCTCGGGGACCTTCTTTTGAGAACCTACCTAGGAGTAGGAATTAGATACTTGTGGCAGTTGATTTGCTATGTGCTTCCACAACTCATGTTTAGTTTTAAGTAGCTCCTCTAAACTGAGATGGCACTACACTTTAATATTCTTCACTACTTCTATGTACCTAGGTAGAACTGATTCATCGTTTCTTACCATAGTTATGGGAGATCTCATTTGAATAGACTTAGATTCCCAAGGGCCTATAAAATGAGGAAATTCCTATTAAGAATCAGAGTCAAGGTCTAATCTTTCATTGGATTTCACGTCTTCTTGCTCCCCATATATAGAGGGAATGTCGTGAGGGAATTGTTCATGAAGATCATCCACTACTTCAATGGAGGGAGGGTCCTCTCTTTCTTTGGCCCATTTTTCCTCCTATATTTCTCTCAAGAACTATTGGGAATAGCAATTTATTGAGGAAGGAATTATATCATCCGTAGAATTAAGAACATAAGCTTCTTATGCTAATAAACTTACCTTTTCACTTACAATAGTTTGAGACTTGGGAGTAGCTACAATCTTGTTTGGGTTTAGATACTAGCTGCTCTATTCTCTCCAAATTTCCTTCAAAGTGCAATTGTCCTTTACCTGAGTTTGTGTGATTGAAAAGACGACTATCATCAAACATAGCGTGAGCTAGTTCTACCATTTTCGCACAAAGTTTTTTCCTCTCAATCTCTAAATCCGCACAGGGATAACACTTGTCTAACTCAGCCACATTTGTTCGTTCCTTATATCAATAATAATAATAAGCCATTTAGGGATGCATCTTTCTCATTCTGTTGGTGTGTGAGTACCATGAATCTTTAGGGTAGCTCGGATGAGATCTTTTGAGAGATAAATTTTCTTATACATGGGATCATTAACTAGTGATGGCAAATGAAAGTTCCTGGCAATTCCTTTCGCACTAGAGCTTCCAAAGTGGTTACCAAATAGTAGCATTGATAGAAATCAAGTTTTGGCAAGGGTGCACTGAAATTCTTGTAGTTGTGATGTAGGATAAGAATCAGCTAACAGATGATCAAAAGTGACTATTGGCACGTTGGGGCCAGCCTTGAAAGTTCCTTCAGCTTGCATGATGAGCAAAATAAGTGTGGAGATGATCTGCTACAAAAGGATAACACATTAGTATGGAAACAATTTTTGATCCCAATAAAGTGAGACCCCAATCCCTTTCCATAGCGGATGTGTAACCCATGTAGCCAAGTGTCATGAGGTGGGTTATGGAATGATTTCTCCTAAACTAATGTAGGTCACTAGATAGCCTACATGTTGTAGATGATACATACATTGCTTTTGATAGGATGTTATTACCAGTGATGGTGGGTTAGTGTGGGTGAATTTGTACAAGGTTTAGTTGTGAGTGAGTTGTTACAAGGGTAAGGGTTAGTCAGGATAGATGTTAAGTCGTAAAAAAGATGGTGTGAAGGCTTCTGGATGCATTTTGACATCCATTTCCTAAGACATGGTGTATGGGTGGTGTTCTTCTACTAAGGTACAAAAGATGAATCGGGTAATGGTGGTGTCGATGGGTGGGTTGATGTCAAACGGATGTATATTACATGGCTTGGGTTTTGAGCTAAAATACAATTCTTGGGTACCCAAATCTGTGTGGGTGTGGGTCGGTTTGTTAAGTACTTCTTGGCAATCCAAATCTGCCATGTTCTTGTCGTTGGAGAAGAAGGTCGAGGGTAGGTTGGATGCTGAGTCTGATTTGGCCTTGACTTCTTGTTGTGGTTTGCATTGTTGGATACTGTTGGTGCTATCTATCCTTTTGGCACCCATACTTGTTTTGTGCGGGTGGCTTTGGTCTGATGATACTACTTCCACCTTTGGGTTGTTTGATATGGTCATCGGTTTGGGTTCCTAGGTCGTGGTTGACTCCTTTGCGGTTGAGGTTGAGAGGTCTGGTCAATGCTATGCTTTGGAAAAGAAGGGAGGTCCAACACTTGCGTGACCTCCCCATCAGGAAGTGAGGCATTCTGTACAATATATCTAGGCCAATCCACAAGAAGTGTGGAGGAAGGGCCACTGGAGACTATGGTGCCCATTTGGTCACTGATGCAACCGACTTGACCGCTGATGTAAACCCCTTCCTGTGAAAGGAAGACTAGGGGAAGATCTCCTGACATCCTCTAGACTAGAAACTATCCATCGCCAAGCTCTCATGGGTTGACTTTGGATTGATCTAGCTTATCTGAAGGATTTGACCAAATATCTTCGAGTCCTCCGTTGCATTCATTTCATCAGGTATGGGGTTACATTCCTCAGGCGGAGTATTGTTAGGGAAGTCAAGCAGTATCACTCACTGCTAGTCTAAGGTCCTGATGTGCAAGGAACCTTGTCGAAGATTTAGGTCCACTGAGTGATTGTATAGCCAATCTTGGCCAAGGATTAGGGGTTCTATCAGGTCATCGTCATGGCACACTAGGAGCTTCACGATCATGGTCATCTCATGCATGAGGATAGGAAGGTCCACGTCACCCATGCAAAGGGGTTTTCATGCCTCCTAGCTCTATGAAGTATGCCTCAATTGGCCACATTTCTAGTCCTGAGTTCTTAGAGTGAGACCATCTAATCGCACTAGTCGCAGCTCCTGAATCAGTTAAAGCCCTAAGCTCGTGGCGGGTGCTACCTTGTTCTAGCATGACTCTAATGAATGGTCTCCTATCCACTATGCTAGGATGAGCAATTGACTTTACTTGACACATGGCCATATGATATTTTGATGTTTCCTCGTGATGGTTATAATGTTCTCTCCCTAGTCTTGTCTTCTTAATTTCATATATTTACTGCATTCTAGAGCTTCTACCCAAGCTTCCTCTTGTATTCTCTTTTATTCCTCCTTATGCTTCTTTGCTAATGTGAGTTGTCTAAGCATATCCTCAGTAAGAGTTTCTTGATATAGCTTGACTCTACAACCACTAATGTAGTTAGGCATTATCTCTCCCTCTAATGTGTCTAATTGTACCGCTCCACTTGTTGAAATTCTGTTCATAATCATAGGTCCATAAACATCTTTCTCTAGCTTCCGTGTATGTTGTTTCAATGTATACACTAGGACTAAGTCAACTTCTTTTGCTTTATCTTTCACATGTGCATCAAAATAAGCTTTCTGTCACTTCTTGGTTGCATATATGTCTACTTTTGCTTCAACCTCGTTTCTCCTAATCGTTCCAAGTCCATTATCCTTGATGATAATTCATGGCTTGTCCACTGATGTTCTTGTGGAACCTTAAGTGTGGGTATCAAAAAGTCCAAAGGAAGTACAATGTTTTGACCAAAAACCATATGAAAGGGAGTTGCATTGAGTACGGTCATGTAGGCCACTCAATATGCCCAAACAACATAATGTAACTGTTTGTCCCAATCTGAACGTTTGTTGTTCATAAGTTTCTGTTGGCAGCAGTCAAGGCACCCAAGGACTCACAAGACAAGGAAGTCAAAGAAGGGAGTCAGAGCGAAGAGAAAGCACAAGTAGACAAAGTAGTCAACGAAGATCTGGCAAGTAGGCCGTCCAAATTTTTCCATGAAGTAATACTTCCTAAATAGTGAATTTAGTCACTCTACATCATTGTAAATACCATTCCACCTTTTTGTAGCTCCATTTTGTGCAAGCCAAGGAGTCCTTGAGCTTGAGGAGCATTAGAAGTACCTACGTCTCAATTTTCATATTTTTTAGACTCCGTTTGAGCCCTCAAATAGGCCATAGAACCTAATTTTTAACTAGGCCGGACACTAGGTCTGGACATGGCCAAAACTAGTCAAAAACTATAAAAAGAGCTAGAGAGCTCATTTTTGAGGTTAGCTTGTTTTAGAATTGAACTTGTAAGAGAACTTTTGAGTAATCTAAAGGAATTCCATTGTCTCTCTCTTTGTTCTTACTCTGTGTGCGCGTGTATGTGTATGTGTGTGCATGTTAGTGTGCTTCTCACTCACACACTTGTGCCATCACTTGTTCGAGGTCTTCATACCATCCTCATGTCTTCCCGGATTGACATAAAAGGAGGTGCTACTCATCACCGAGCTACACCAAATTTTGGCGCCGTTGCCGGGGATCGAGCTTTGAGGACGAGCATGTGATGGTAAGACGTAGAGTTGAGGTGTTGGAGTCATAGGTAATTTCTTCACTTTTATCTATTTTCTTTTGTTTTCTTCATCACCATCATTATCATCACAATCTCCCACCTCCATCTCCATCATCACAAAAACTTTCAGCTTTTTTGTCATATCACCACACCCACACCATTTCCCTCATTTCACTTGTGAGAGAGAGCGAGAGAGCGTTTGTGTGCTTGTGCTTTTCTGTGTTTTTTGATATTTTCTACAGGAATCAGCATCCGCAGCAGCTGCACCAGCTCCAGCAGGTAGAAAATTTGACATGTTTAGGTCCTGAGGCGTTGACCTCTGTCAATCGCGACCGACAAAAAAAATGATCCTTTTGCTAAACTAAGTACATAATCATGATGTGCATGCTTAGAGCTCCCTAAATATGTGCTTGAAATTTTAATATGTCTTTGCTTTTTGTCAATCGCGATTGACCTGTCAATCGCAATCGACAAACGACGACGGACACTAGCCGACGGACTCGTCAATCGCGACCGACACCTCGATCGCAACCGACTGAGTCAACGACCGACTGACCATGATCGATAGAATCTACGCGTGCCACGTGTCAATCGCGACCGACCCATCAGTCGCGATCGACCCATGAATCGCTACCGACAGTCTCGACAGACTTGTCAATCACGACTGACCTAGTCAACGATTGTTTGACCACGATCGATAGACCCTCGCGACGGACCTGTCAATCGCGATCGACACATCAACCCCGATCGACAGAGTCAACGATCCTTTGACCACAATAGACTAAATTTTTGGGCCACGTGTCAATCACGATTGACCCATCAATCGCGATTGACAACCACCACGGACCTGTCAATCGCGACCGACAGACCACTCGATCGTGATTGACAAGCAAATTCGGCCAAGTTTTTAGGGCAAAAACTATTGGTCTATTTTTTGGCTAATGTGTGGAAGCATTTAAGGTTTAGTAGAGCATTGTGAGGCCGCTTCACAAGGTATTTCTAGAAGTCCTGTTTGCCTGTTAGCATGTTTGAACCCTGTTTTAACCCTAGAACCGTGAACAGTCATAACTTTCTCATACAAAATCCATTTGCTGTGATTTTTGTTTTGTTGGAAAGCTCGTGGGGAGTAAAATTAATATCAGGATTATTAGATATAGTATTTCGAAGTTGACCATATCCAGGGGGGAACAAAACCAAGGGATCTCTAGAATTGTTTGCCATAAAGACAGAGGGCAAATTGATATCTAAATTGCATGAATGGAAGTGAGTTGTTATGTCATTCGAAATTAAGCCTTGAGCTAACTTTGAATCTTTTACAGGTCCATTGAGAGCAGTAGAGGGCATCCAAAGCAAGGGCATTCAACAAGCTTGAGAACGGGGTTCTTGAGCACTAAAGAGCAAGCGATCAACAAGTGAGGTTGGAATACTCTCAACTCCCTTTGTCAATTCCTAGCTTAGGATACACATGAATAGTGCTAGAAGTAAGTCAGAGCAATTATAGGCACGAGACAAGTCAAGACTATCTAAGAAATCAAGTTCAAGTCAAGAGATAACCTGTGTGTGACCGATAACTTTAAAGGAAAAGCACTTAACGTGGAACGATCAACTTAAAGTACGAAAATTAAATCAAGTATTCCTGACGGCGTGATATCAGACAAGATCATAAACACGATAATCAACTAAAAAGAACCAAGTGGCTAATACAAATTGATCGCCAACGAGGTTGTACCTTGGGTAAAAATTGGGATTGCTCAGTTAAGCATATGAACCTTAAATCAGGACGACACCTAGGAAGAGATAGACAAAGCCTTAGGTCCTCTAAAGCTAGTGTCAATCATACTGCTAGGCCTTGGGCCCAACAAGTGAGCCATTTTTTACACTACCCTAACTCTGAGACTAGTGAGTCAGAGATGTCTCAAGGTATGGAGAGACCCACAGGGAGTTCAGGTGTGCCATACCTACAAAGGGTTGAAGGCCCTACAAGACACAACTTGAATACCTTAGGACCAACCGATTAGGTGCTTGCATCTATGTGGACGGCCTAGGAAGATTCGTGGTCCTAATTAAAAATCTTGACCAACCCATTGGACTCGAACATCTAGCAGTCAAGTTTCAAAATGGTGCATACCTGGAAAAAGAAGGAACCATATACGTAGTCACCAGCCACCCAGATAGGACTGACAAATTCGGCAATGTGATCCCAGAGATGGACATAGGTAAAAAGCGAGTATTGCACCATAGAACAAAGGTACACCAACCACACCACGCAAGATTGCCCATACAATAAGCAAGCAGTTAGGCGAACCTACCCTCAACCCTATCCACGACAGGGAAAATATCAGAACCAGTACCCATCACAACAGTATGCGAGGCCTCAACAAACCTACCAACCACAATATCAGGCTCAGCAGAGACCCCAACGAGTGCTAGCCCAACAACCTCCTGCTCCAGCCAATGTGATCCCAGTAAAGTATGCAGCTGCAGAAGAGAACCTGAACAGATCCATAGTACTAGTGACACCATTGCTTTCGAAAAGTGACCTAGTGACCATAGCTTTGATTCTACACATATTGATAGCCCCTAGGCTTACTACATGCAGTCTCTTGAACATGGTGAATCCTACTATAGTGAAGAGCCGAGTGAACCTAGTTGGGATCCAGAGTATGCAAATATCATGTACACAAATCCCACCCCTAGACCTCAATCTAGACAAGTAAGACCCCCGTTCCCTAGAGGGCCATGCTACAGATGCTAGGGAGATCACCTCATTCGTGACTGCCCCATGCGTGCACCTACACAACCTCAGTCAGTAACAATCCAGGGCTTCTATCAAGATTGCGGAAAGGATCATCTCTTACGAGATTGCCCAAAGAATCCCAATAATACGCCAAAAATCACTCCTATTAATGTTATTGGGTTAGTTGTAGACTCCAGAGGGAGTGTGACTTCCACTGCACCAGTGCAAGTGGCCACTAGAGCTCAAGCCTTGCAGTAGAACCAAGGTTTAGGCCAGGAAAAGATTTCTGAGATTAGTGAGACTGAGAGCACAACTAAGAAAAGGACTAGAGCTTGGAGAGATAGCCGCGAGAGAATGAAAAGACAATGGGCAAAGAAGATGAGTGAACTTGAGGAAAGCCTAAAAGAAACGAGAGCCAAGATAACTGAACTCACATCTCAACCTCCCTCTCACACTACACCACCTCCACCATTCCCATCTCCATCCGATCCACCACCTTCCAACCCACCTCACACGACCCCACAACCCCCTAGAGTAGGATCAGTATTAGCTGATCCCACTCTAGAGGATATAGACATGATGCTTAAGGCATATCAGGCCAGAATCCAAGAAGGGCCAAACGTGATAGATCATGACTAGTGCTATCCTAGAGCTGATCTAGAGATAGAAAGAACCAAGCTTTGCGCAAAAATGGTAGCCTTGGCTCAGACCATGTTTGAAGCCAATCGCCTTTTCAACTACTCTTGCTCAGCTAAGGCACAATTGCACTTGGACGGACTCTTAGAAAAGTTAGAGAGCATAATTGTGAGATCTGCCAAGGAATGAAATTCTCAAGGAAGAGATGAGGCAAGTAAAAGAATAAGCATTCCCCCACAGGAAGCTTATGTGCCTAATTCCACTGAACCAGATACCTCTTCTTCTATGAATAGGTATTAACCAGAGTTCTTGCCAGAGATTCAAGAAGAGAAATGGGCTAAAGAGAGTGAAGTCCCTCCTCCCTTTGAACTTGTGGATGACGCGCATGATCAATTCCCACAAGATATTCCCTCCACTTATGGAGAGCAGGAGAGTGCACAATCTCAAGAGAGATTAGACTTTGAGTCAAATTCTTTACATGAATTACCCCACTTCACAGGGCCATGGGAAGCTAAGTCAACTTGTATGAGAGCACCCATGGTCATGGTACGAAATGAAGACTCAGTCATACCTAGGAACACGGAGGTCGTAAAGAATACTAAAGTGTAGTGCAATCTCACTTTAGAAGAGTTACTCAAGGTCAGGCCAGAACTGTGGAAACATGTAGCCAAGCACGTACCAGAGATAGCTAAACCGCGTTCTCAGGTAGATTCTCATAGAACAGTGCCAGAAATACCCTTGGACAAGATAGGAGACATGAGCGAAGGAGAAGAAGGAAACCCCTATCTTCCCATCACCCACCAAGGATACACAACCAAGGTAATTCTGGAGTCGGGTGCAGGAGTTGCAATTGCTACTAATTCCCTATGGAAACGATGGGGCAAGCCAGCACTCAAGCCGATGAGAATGAAATTGCAGATGGCCGATGGCCACATTGAAAGACCCTTAGGGCTGCTAGAGGGAATAACTCTCACTACTTGTGGTGTAGAGTTTGAGCACACATTTTCTATCTATGACTTTAGCAAGAACCAGGCCTATGAGATGCTTTTGGGAAGACCATTTATGCGACAGTTGCAAGTGGTACAGGATTGGGGCACCAATTCCTTGTATTTGCAACACTTAGGTGTCACGACAAAAGTCAATCTCAAAGATTACTCTCATAGAGATGTACCTACTATCCAATGGAATCCCATCCATAGAGCTAAAGATGATACTGAGTTGGTGCATTCCATAGGATCAGAATCCTCATGGATGCATGAAGATACCCACTTATGGATGTGCAAAGTAGCAGTAGAAGAGGAGAAGAGAGAAAAAGCCAGAGAGGTAGGTGCGAAGGAACCACATAGATCAATTCAAGACCGAGCTTATGCACCTGTAGTATCGAAGAGCTTGAACCTCATGGTTGGGCAGAAATTCTAGCAACAATGGATGTAGCCATCAATGAAGAACAATGGACTCCCCACTGTGATAAGTATGGCTATGACATTTCAGTCTTCTCCATAGAGCCAATTATGGGAGACTCAATTCTAGAAGAATGCGAACCTAGCCCTGATGCATTTGAGGATGCAAGTGACTCCGATTTATAGTCAATCATTATGGACCCACCATTTGCATCAGATGAAGAATACTTCTATGAAGTAGAAGCTCACCCTCAGAGACATGGAGAGCTCACAAATGACGTAAGATTAACCACAAAAGTAACCCCTAAGGATGAAGGAAAGGAAAAGAAGAAGAGAGAAATCACACCAGAGGAAGAAGAGTCTTTGTTTGAGGTCCCTGACAATTTCAGAAAGTATGAGATAGACGATAGAAGAGTCTTGGTACCTAAGAATGCCTAAACGTGAGGCACAATCAGGGGAGGCCTATGATAACAAAGAAACCACCAAGAAAATAGTTGTAGCCATAGAAGAAGAAGAGGAGAGATGCACTTACATAGGACATGACCTGACAGAAGAAGAAGAGCACGAGTTGATAACCTTGCTAAGAGAATACAGAGAAGTATTCGCTTGGAGCTACATGGACTGAAAAGGTGTAGACCCTGACATATGCTCACACACTATCCCCATGACCTCAGACACCAAACCCTCTAAACATAAGCCATACACATATAACGATAACTATGCTGCCAAGATCAAAGAAGAGATAAATCGTTTGGTGGAAGGTGGATTCATCTATGAAATCGAGCACACTGAGTGGGTGTCCCCCATCGTAGTTGTGCCCAAGAAGAATGGAAAGCTATGCGTGTGCATTAACTTGAAGAAGGTTAATGCAACAACTCTTTGAGATAACTATCTGCTTCCTATCACTGAGCATCTACTAGAAAGAGTAGCAGGCAAGGAAGTGTACAGCTTCCTTGATGGATTTTTTGGTTAAAATCAGGTAGACATAGCTCCAGAAGATCAGCATAAGACAGCTTTTGCCACAGACTAGGGCATATTTGCTTTTCAAGTAATGCCATTTGGGCTTACCAATGCACCTACAACCTTCCAGAGACTGATGTGTCATGTATTTAAAGAGTTCTTGAGTAAGAATTTAGAGGTCTATGTTGATGATCTCTGTGCTCATTCAAACATTAGACAGAATCATATACCTAAACTCAAGCAAATCTTTGACAAATGTAGAGAATATCAAGTCTGCCTGAACCCAGAAAAGTGTGTTTTCATGGTCAGTCAAGGCAAGATTCTAGGACACATAGTGTCAAAGAATGGCATATCCACGGACGAGGAGAAAGTGAGAGCCATCGCAGAACTACGTAGGCCAAAGAATGTCAAGGAAGTACAAGCTTTCATGGGGCATTGTGGTTATTACCGATGCTTTATACACATGTATGCCATCATTGCAAAGCCTCTGTACGGACTTTTGACTCACTTCGAGTGGATTGAAGAATGTGAAAACTCCTTCAATGAGCTTAAACGACGATTATGTTCAGCACCAATCTTGACCACACCAGATTGGAATAAGCCCTTTCATGTTCATCTGGATGCATCCAATTATGCTATTGGATGTGTACTCGCACAACCTACTCGTGAAGGTAATATGGATCTTCCAATTGCCTATGCTAGTAGACAATTGAATGCAGTTGAACGAAATTATACTACCACTGAACGACAAGGATTAGGCATGGTGTATGCGGTTAAAAAGTTTAGACACTATTTGCTTGCAAACAAGTTTAAATTTTTTACTAATCATTAGGCATTGTTGTACTTAGTGAACAATCCATGCAATACAGGCAGATTAGTAAGATAGATTCTCTTGCTAATAGAATATGACTTTGAGGTTGTGGTGAGGAAAGGTAAGACTCACTTGAGAGCAGACCACCTCTCTAGACTCACATCTGGAGAGGCCCCACAAGGAGTATCAGATGACCTTCCTGATGCTTACTTGTTTAATTTGGAAGTGGTACCTCAGTGGTCTAAGCCATTAGTGCCAGTATTGACAAAGAGGCTTAATCACCCAGTCATAAACACTAAAGATAGAGAGGTAGTAAAGGCCCAAAAGTACCACATCATGGCAGGAAGTATGTACAAGCATACAAATCAAGGGATATTGGCTTGTTGTGTGGAAGAAGATGAGTATGCTAAATGGTTGCAATTAGCACATGTAGGCGCATTAGAGCAACACTACTCAAAGCAAAGGACCCTACAGACACTAAGGAGACTCGGAGTGCACTGGCCGACTATGGAGGCTGATGTCCATACGTTGTGCAAGGAATGCCCGATGTGCTTCACTAAACCACCTGTGGAGCATGCCACTCTTTATCAAGTGTCCATAGTGCCATATTGGAGTGAACCACTAGTAGCCTTCCTGAGGACGAAAACATTTCCTCAAGACATGACTTTGGCCAGGAAAAGAAGTTTAGAACAAGAAGCCCTAGATTACTCACTCATTGGTGACAATCTATACAAGCGCGGTAAAGATGGTTACCTGAGACTATGTGTCCATGAGAGTGAATATCTCAAGATCTTGGAAACTGCTCACCAAGGTGTAGTAGGAGGACATTTTGGACCAGACCGGGTGATCAAGGCAATCCTATTTGCAGGCTTGTGGTGGCCAACCCTTCATATGGATGCACATACCTATGTGAAGAGATGTGATGTTTGTCAGCAAACTCAGTATCCTATACGCAAGGATGAGATGCCATTGAAAACTATGATGGGTGGATGAGCATTCTCTAGGTGGGGAATAGACTTTGTAGTTATTGAAAATCTACTCCAAGAATTCTTGGTTGTACACAAGAAGTCTACCCCCTATCATCCACAAGCTAATGGGCAAGCTGAAAGCACCAATAAGATTCTATGCAATGTGCTCACCAAATTGGTGAATAATAAACACTCTGATTGGATTCTTGAATGAAGTTATTGAAAATCTACTCCAAGAATTCTTGGTTGTACACAAGAAGTCTGCCCCCTATCATCCACAAGCTAATGGGCAAGCTGAAAGCACCAATAAGATTCTATGCAATGTGCTCACCAAATTGGTGAATAATAAACACTCTGATTGGATTCTTGAATGAAGTTATTGAAAATCTACTCCAAGAATTCTTGGTTGTACACAAGAAGTCTGCCACCTATCATCCACAAGCTAATGGGCAAGCTGAAAGCACCAATAAGATTCTATGCAATGTGCTCACCAAATTGGTGAATAATAAACACTCTGATTGGGACAAACAACTACACCATGTTGTTTGGGCATACAGAGTTGCCTATAAAACGGTACTCCAAGCCACACCCTTTCAGATGGTATTTGGCCAAAATGCAGTGCTACCATTGGACTTCTTGATACCTAGATTGAGAGTAGCACAAGAGCATGAGTGAACAGGGCATGAACTCTCCTCTAGAATCTTTGATCTTGAACGATTAGGTGAAACACGATTGAGGGATATATGCAGCCAAGAAACGACAGAAGGCGTACTTTGATGCCCATGTTAAGGATAAAGGATTGAAGGCCGGAGACTTAGTTTTGGTGTATACCCTGAAACAACATGCAAGGAAGCTAGAAAAGCATGGCTATGGACCCATGATTATCAATAGGATATCCACAAGTGGAGCAGTCCAATTAGCTACACTCGAAGGTGATGTTCTCCCTAGTTACATAAGTGGATGCAGAGTCAAACTATATCAAGAGCCCCTCACCGAGGAGATGTTAAATCGACTCAATACCGCAAAGAAACGTAAAGAAGAGGAAAAGCGAATTCGAGAAGAGGCACACGCAGAAGAATTGGAACGCATCCAAAGGATGAAGTTGAGAAGACAGGGTAGAGATCAGACTAGGACAGGTGACTATGCGGACCCAAAATATCATATGGCTATGTGTGAAGTCTCAAGTGTAAGTCCCCATAGAATAATTGATCGACGTCCTTTTGTAACCTTAGAGATAGGACAAGGAAAGAGTGCAAGGACTGTAAGAGCCTTGATTGACTCAGGCGCAGCCACTAGTGGGGTTAGACTTTCTTACTGTCGAGAATTGAACTTAAATGTCAATCTTGTGGAAGCGTATCTCATAGGATTGGGAGGTGTGGAAACCCCTTGCATGGGCGAGGTGGAACTTCCCCTCTACATTCAAGATGTTTTAATGAGAGTTAAAGTACTAGTGTGTCAAGATGAGGATCTCACTGAACCTCTTGTCTTGGGTCAAGACTGGATCTATGATCATGCAGTCAACCTAAACCTAAGAAGTGGAATTCTTCAGGTATGGGTAAATCAGAGTCGAATTATAGTTGAGTTAGACAATGGAACACTCAAGGAACTAGGAAAGGCACACACTCCTGGTCCTTCCAGGAGTACACATGAAGATGACCATGCTATTCTTGTCCAAAACTATGTGATGCAAAGGGATGATTATCTCAACAAAGAAGTCAAGGATACGATGGAACTCCCTTCTTTTCCAAAGTCCATCAGGATGCAGCAACCAGAGGCAGATAAAAGGTAGAAGAAACAGACGACTTATGCTCGAAGCCAAAAGAAAATACGAAGCACGGTGTCTCAACCATCAAAACAAGTGTGGGTGCGGAAAGGCGAGCATCCTATTGCGGTCAAGCCACAACAACTATCTCAACTTCCTATTAGTGATCAACGACATGATACTAATAAGAAGTCTTCCAAAAATTCTTCGGTGAAAGTGAAGTCTATCTGGGTACCCAAGAAGTTGATGAAGGCTGGCCCACAATCAAGACAAATTTGGGTGCCTAAGGCTTGCTTGCGGGCTCAACTATTCACAAACAGATCACACCATGCACGACATGGTTCACTCACTCAAACAACCGATGTTTGGCAGCCCAAAGCTTGTAATAAACCCCCTAACCCCATTTGTAAATTCATCTCCACCTACTAACTACATCATTCTCACACTACATCTTTTCACTTAGCTCATAGCACTACGTGTTCACTAACAACACACACAATCATCGAGCACTCACTGACCTACTTACTCATCATTCAACTCATGTTAATGTTGTAACGGGGACAAAAATTGTTCTACTTTGTCCATTACAATGTTAATGCATGCTTCTATATTCTCACAGAACAAGCAAGCAAACAGTAACATGGCAGAAGTAGAAGGCACCAGTTCCTAGGCAGGGTCTAGCACCCAGATAGTGGACATTGAAACCCTCCTTCTTGAACTACAACTCACCGAGAGGCCTCAAGAACTTAGAGCTGTGCATGTGCTTCCTATTTAGGACCCTCCTTAGGGACACACTTCTCAAGTGGGGAAACACGCGCATTGGTTCAGTGATGTTGCAGGACCATTGGGAGACGACACCTACTTTTGGGAGGTAGAAATTGAGTTTAATGGCAAATGGGGATGATACCATTTCTTCACCCGTGAATTCGAGCAGTACTAGAATGCAGAAGTAATGCGATCTGTATGGACCAAAGCGGGCTTGGATATCTATTTCCGGGCACAGTTACCTAAGCCAGATTTCCTGCACTGCTCCTATCTTATCAGTACCATCACCCCTAGCAGAGCCAAGGGAGGCGATAGTACTTTCGCGCTACCCTCATTGACACTAGGCCAAGAGCTCAAAAGATTCAAACTGACCCTCAACCTAGTACGAGAAGCATTGAACATGCAAGGTATGCATATTCCCACTGAGAAAGAAACAATGATTCCAGGCAGAATGAAGCACAAGGATCTCAACAAATTGAAGGACATGGTAGCAATGACACCTACCATCGCTCTCCACCTACGAACGGTCATGCAACACTTCGCCTTCCCCGCCCAAGAACGTTTCACTATGCCACCAAAAAGAATCTGGTTCAGCTTATACTTGACGGAGATAGAGGATCTTACAATCAATTTACCGCACTAGATCATAGATCAAATTCACCTAGCACATCAACGATGGAATATGAAACAGAAGAACGTGCTTCATGGGTGTTGTGATATCACAAAAATAATTTACAAGTGCTTAACTTATGACGTGCCTATTCAAAGAGCATTAGTATGGTCCAGGGCCCAGGAATTCCAAAGATGGCTATCAACAGCGGGTCCTCCATTGAAGAAAATGAGAGGGACAATCCAATTACTGTGTGCCCAAGCAAGGGGAGCCACCGCCACACCAGAGGTGACCCCTCCACAAACGCGATGTATCCGACCATTTACTATTCGCCTACCCAGACCAAGTGCTGAAGGACCCAATCTGGTGTTCCCTCTGATTCCATCGGACTTGGAGTTCCCACAAGGCTACACCCTAGCCGATTTGACAGATGAAGAAATCACCTGCATGATTAATGAGTCTAACCTAGAGACAGAAGTAGAGCAGACCTAGGAACCACAACCTACTACAACAACTTCAGCCCCGACCCAACCGGAAGTAGTAGAAGTAGAGGAAGATGAAGAAGAGACGAAAGAGGAAGCAGACGAGGAATATGACTTCAATGGGTACCAATTCTTCTGGTTCGGGCTCGGTGATTGGGTAGGGTTGTCTTTCATATTGGAGTAGCTTGATTTGCAACTCCGCGACCTGTTCTCTCAATGCCTTTACCTCCTCTATAGTGATGGTAGAATCAGTGATCTTGGGTTGGGCTTCCTGCATCGTTAGTTGTTGACGGAGAGTATCCCGTTCTTTTCCCAACTCGTCATGCACTTCCAGTAGATCTGCATAGCTCTCTAGAATTGTCTTCATAGTCTTAGATGGAATAGCTTTGAATCTGTCAGGGTCGATCTCCTGGGGGGAACCCTCCATGGCTGCCTCTAAATTTTCTTCGTTCTGCCTTTGCAAGCGCTTGTTTTCTTGGAGGGCAGCGGCCATGTGCTTTCTGAGTAAGGTCAGGTTGCGACGGCTTTTAACATGTTCTGATTGATAAAGTTCTAGTAGAGCTGTTAGTTTTTTAACTTCACCGGATTTGGATGACTGGGGAGCTTCCATAGGGGTTTGGTGAGCGTGCTCAAGCGTAGTGTAGCGTTGATTGAGGTCAGTATTTTTTGCTTCCAAAGCTACAAGCCTCTTCTGTAGTTGCTCATGATCCGTTGTTATTTGGCGATGTCGATCTTCCAAGGTTTGGTATTCTGTCTGCAACTGATGTACACACTGATGTAATGTATAAAACATGTTATTTACCTTTATGAATGCACGGAAGGTGGGGGATGCAGGGGGAATGGGGAGGGGGGAAGGGATAGTGAATGAGGTGGACACTAGCGGTGATGTGGGTGGAGGGGGTATGGGAGATGGTGGTAGAGAGGGGGGAGGGAGTGGTGTTGTGGCTGGTGATGTTTCCATGGTGTCAAAAGTGTGGGTGAATGTGTAGATGGGGACCGTGGGTGGGGTGGATGTGATGTTCGTGAAGATTGTTGTGAATGTGGGCATTGGGATGCCTCCCAATTGGGTGCCGGGTGAGATAGGAATCCCCATAACATATGTGGTGAGTGTTGAGGTTGGGGTGGTAGTGTCATGGGGAGAAGTGAAGTGTGTAGTGAGAGGTGGTGAGGGTGGTGCCTCGTGGTGTTCCTCTGTCTATATAGTGTCTCCTGGTGCTGATACATTCATGTGAATCTACTTGTCGGAGCACATGGGACGGGTAGGCACCCGTTTCTCAAAGCGATGAATATAAGCCATAGCTGACAAGACACCCAAGGACTCACAAGACAAGGAAGTCAAAGAAGGGAGTCAGAGCGAAGAGAAAGCACAAGCACACAAAGTAGTCAACGAAGATCTTACAAGTAGGCCGTCCAAATTTTTCCATGAAGTAATACTTCCTAAATAGTGAATTTAGTCACTCTATAACATTTAAATACCATTCCATCTTTTTGTAGCTCCATTTTGTGCAAGCCAAGGAGTCCTTGAGCTTGAGGAGCATTAGAAGTACCTACCTCTCAATTTTCATATTTTTTAGACTCTGTTTGAGCCCTCAAATAGGCCATAGAACCTAATTTTTAACTAGGCTGAACACTAGGACTGGACAGGGCCAAAACTAGTCAAAAACTATAAAAAGAGCTACAGAGCTCATTTTTGAGGTTAGCTTGTTGTAGAATTGAACTTGTAAGAGCACTTTTAAGTAATCTAAAGGAATTCCATTGTCTCTCTCTTTGTTCTTACTGTGTGTGCGCATGTGTGTGTATGTGTGTGCATGTTAGTGTGCTTCTCACTCACACACTTGTGCCATCACTTGTTCGAGGTCTTCATACCATCCTCATGCCTTCCCGGATTGACATTAAAGGAGGTGCTACTCATCACTCAGCTACATTTTCATCAATACGTTACAAAGGATCTTGTTAGTACGTTCTGCTTGACTATTGGCATGAGGATGATATGGTGCAGATTTCTTGTGAATCACTGTAAAATCCTATAACAAATATTCAATGACCTAGTTTAGAAAGTGAGTTCCTCGATTGCTCACTAACTCTATAGGCAATCCATATCTCGTAAAAACATTTTCAAATAAGAATTTTGTCATCGTGTGTGCATCATTCTTTTTGGTAGCCTCAGCTTCTACCCATTTGGTAAGATAATCGGTTGCGACTATGATATATTAATCGTGAGTGCCTTTAGCAAGGGGGTTAATGGGTCCTATAAAATCTATGCCCCACTTAGAAAATGTATGTACTCCCATCATGGGTTTCAGTGGCATTTCATCTCTGCGAGTAGGAAACCGAGTTCTTTGGCACACATCACATCTCTTAACATAGGTATGAGCATCCATGTGAAGAGTGGGCCACCATAATCCTGCAAATAATATGGCTTTGATTATTCTATCAGGGCCAAAATGACCTCTTACAACACCTTGGTGTGGAGTCTCTAATATGCTCAAATAATCACTTTTGTGAACGCAATATCTTAGGTATTTGTCTCTTCCTTGTTTGTACAAGTTATCGCCAATAAGTGAGTAGTCTTGAGCTTCCTACTCTAGACTTTTTTGACGTGCTAAAGTCATTCCTTGAGGGAATTTTTTCGTCCTCAAGTATGTCACCATTGGCTCACTCCATTCTGGTGTGAGACACACACGATATAGCATGGCATGTTCCACAGGTGGTCTTCCACAACAAACTGGGCATTTTTTGTACAACTTATAGACATTTGCCTCCATAGAAGGCCAATATACTCCTAGTCTGTGCAGAGTCTACAATGTTTGATGTTTCAAATGATGTTGCTTCAGTGTACTTGCCAATTCTTTTATTCTGATTCATCTACAAAACATGCAAGAATTTTCTGATTATCTTGTTTGTAAATGTTTACTGCTATTATCTAGTATCGTTGTGACTTGATAATTTCTCCTTCTCTAATCTTAATCCTAGGATTCTTGAGTCCAAATGTGAGAATAGGGACAATAGGCTTAGCCCAGTCATTTACTACCTCAAGATTGAACAGATATGCATCCGGTAGTTCATCCGTTATTCCTTGAGGGGCTTCTTTCGTGGTTAACCGTGAAAGGTGATCGGCTCTAAGGTGAGTCTTTCCCTTCCTGGCTACTACCTCAGAGTCATACTTCATTAATAATAGGAACCATCTAATCAATCGTCCTATGTTACAAGGGTTATTGACTAAGTACAAGAGTGCTGGATTATTCGTGAAGAACTTGAACTTATTCACCAATAAGTAATGCCTGAATTTCTTTACCGCATAAATCATTCCTAATCCTTTGCGCTCTGTCGTAGTGTAATTCCTCTCTACTGCGTTTAACTTTCTACTTGCGTAGGCTCAGTGGGAATATCCATATTACCTTCACTCGTGGGTTTTGCAAACACACATCCTATGGCATAGTTGGATGCATCGACATGCACATCGAATGGTTTACTCCAATCTAGGGTCATTAATATAGGTGCTGAACGCAAGCATCGTTTAATTTCATTGAATGATTTCTCACATTCATCCACCCATTCAAACTTGGTCAAAAGAGAGTACAAAGGCTTTTCTATGATTGCATACATGTGGATAGATTGTTGATAATAACCACAATGTCCCATGAAAGCTTGTACTTCTTTTACATTTTTTGGCCTAGGTAGATTTGCAATCACTTTCATCTTTTCTTCATCCATCGAAATCCCATTCTTTGACACAATGTTTCCTATAATCTTGCCTTGCCTGACCCTGAAAACACACTTTTTTGGGTTCAAACAAACTTGATATTCTCGACATTTGTCAAATACTTGTCTTAATTTAGAGATGTGGGTTTGTCTTATGTTAGAATGAGCACATATGTCATCCACATAAACTTCCAGGTTCTTTCGTAAGAATTCCTTAAAAGCATGACACATTAGTCGTTGAAAAGTGGTGAGTGCATTTGTTAGACCAAATGGCATTACGCAAAATGCAAATACACCCCACTCAGTGGCAAATGCCATCTTATGTTGGACTTCAGGAGCAATGGCCACTTGATTATAGCCTGAGAATTCATCAAGGAAGCTGTAAACTTCCTTGCCTGCAACTCTTTCTAGCAAATGTTCCGTGATAGGAAGAGGATAACTATCTCTAATTATAGCGGCATTAACTTTCTTAAGGTTAATACACACACACAATTTTTCGTTCTTCTTTTGCACTACCACAATGGGGGATACCCATTTGATATGTTCAATTTCATAAATGAATCCTGCTTCGATCAATCAATCTATCTCTTCTTTAATCTTGGCAGCATAATTATCATTGTACGTGTATGGTTTCTGCTTAGTAGGTTTGGCCTTTGGGGTCATAGGAATTCTATGAGAGCAGATAACTGGGTCTACTCCTTTCAAGTCCTTGTTTAGACACATCTCTATATTCTCGCAATAGGGGGTTAATCCTTCTTCTTCTTCTTCTGTGGTTAAATCATGCCCTATGTATGTACATTTTTCTTCTCCTTCTTCAATTGTGACTACTATTTCTTTTGTTTTCTCTTGCATACGCTTCACCAATGCCTACTTCTCTTTTAGGCATTTGGACCATGATTTTTCTATCTTCTATTTCATACTACTTGAATTTTCTCCGATACTTCCATGAGTGGTTCTTCTTCTTCTTCTTCTGTCTTATGTGATTTCTTTCTCTTCTTGTGTTTTACTTTCTCTATCTTCTATGAGCAACTTGGGTTGTTCACTTTGATTTTCCTTACCCACCTCAGGTTCTACACCACAAATGGTGAGAGATATCCTTTTAGTAAGCCTAATGGGTTTTCAATGTGACCGTCAGCCATTTGTAGCTTCATTCTAGTGGGTCTTACTGGGCTTACCCCAATGTTTCCATAGAGCAGTCGTAGCGATGGCTACTCCTGCTCCTGAATCTAGGATGGCTTTAGTGGTGTAGCCCTTGTGGGTTATTGGAAGATGGGTATTACCTTCCTCTCCCTCGCTCATGTCTCCAATTCTTTCCACTGGTACCTTCTTGTGTGATCCTACCTGAGAGTGAGTAGTAGCTATTTCAGGGACTCGGTTCGCTATGTGCTTCCACAATTCTGTTTTAATTTTCAATAACATCCTCTAAAGTGGGATGACACTACACTTTAGTGCTCTTTATCATATCAATATTCGTAGGGATTATTGATTCTTCATTTCTCACTATTATGGTGGGTGCTCTCATACTGATAGACTTAGCTTCCCAAGGTCCTATGAGCTGAGGTAACTCTTGTAAGGAGTTAGATTCAAAATCTGTTTGCTCATTAAGCTGCTCTTCCTCTACATCGTCATAGATAGAGCATATGTCTTGTGAAAATTATTCTTGCAAGTCATCTATCTCTTTGATAGGGGGATGGGCTTCTTGCTCTCGTCTCCACTTCTCTTCTTGGATTTCTCTTAGGAATCCTTGTGAGTACTTATGTATGGAAGAAAGATTGTGTTCACCCTCGGTATTTGGCACTTGAGTCAGTGATGATACATTACCTTCCTGTGTCTCTAGAATAATGGGGTTCTATTGCAAACTCTTCTTTTTGTTGCTAGCGATCAAATATTCTAGCCTCTCTAGTAATCCTTGAAAGTGTAACTCTCGTTTTGCTATGTTACTCCAATTGATATATCGAGAGGCCTCAAACATGGTTTGGGCTAATTCTACCATCTTCATGCAAAGTTTAGTTCTTTCAATTTCTAAGTCCGCTCTTGTGTAGTTCTTACTCAATTCCTCTACTTGGGGTCCTTGTCTTAACCTTGCCTAGTATGCTCAAAATATCATGTCTAGATTTTCAGGTATGGGTTCTGCTAAAACTGATCCTGATCTCTAAGTTGGGTTCTTCTGATTTGATTCTTCTGAAGCCAATTCTAAGATTTTGTCTCTGGTTTCCTTTAGGCTTCCTTCCAATTTGTTTATTTTCTTACTCCATTTCAATTTGATTCTCTCTCATGAATCCTTCCAAGATTTCGTCTTTCTACCACTAGATTCTCCAACTTCACTAGTTTTGTCTACTTTTTCAAGATTCGGCTATTGATCTTGTAACAATGCTTGAGCTCTTGTTATAGCTCGGATAGGTACATACGTAGGTGTGGATCCATTTGCGGTATGCACATACCTATCATGTTTATTGGTGTCACTTTAGAGGCATTAGCAGGGTTCTTGGGGAAGTCTCTTATGATATGCTCTTTACCGCATTCTGCACAAAAGCCTTGAATGTTATAATATTGTGAGTGTCCTGCTATTGGAGGATGTGGGCAATCCTTGATGAAGTGATCTCCTTGGCACCTAAAACACGGTCCATTAGGGCCCTGTGGTCTTTTTGTCTCAATTGGGCTTGTGGGTTAGGGTTAGCATACATTACGTTGGTGTAGTCAGGTTCCCAATTGGGTTCTAAGGGTGGACTATCATATTGATATGTGTCCATGTGTTCTGGCGACTCCATGTAGTAAGCAGGTGGACTATCTACATGGGTGGAATCAAAATTGTTTGAATTAGGATCATATTATATATGTCCATGTGTTCTAGCGACTCCGTGTAGTAAGCAGGTGGACTATCTACATGGGTGGAATCAAAACTATTTGAATTAGGATCACTTTCAGTGATCAGGGGTGAAGAGGGCACTAAAACCCTATTGAGGGTCTCTTCTGCAGCAACATATTTGGCTGAAATTACATTAGCTGGAGGAGGTGGCTGCTAAGCTAAAAGAGGTTGTGGTCTCTGTTGTGACTAATAGGGATAGTTATGTGGGGGTCTATAATAATGAGGCTGAGCATTGTATTGACCTTGGTATCTACCTAGTTGGGGGTATGCTTGGGGATATTTTTGTCGCACTACTTGTTTGTTTTATGGACAATCTTGTGTAGTGTTGTGTACTGTCTTTCAATTATGCAGTACTAGCCACTAGCTTGTGGTTGTGTCACATTTGGACACAAATTTGCCATGTGATCACCACCACAGGTGTAACAATGTTTGGTTGTTCCTAACCTAGGCATCTGTTTACTAAAAACTCCTAGTTTTTGGGCCACTTTCTTAGGCAGGTCTTCTACTAAGCTAGAATGGTTTGAGGAAGTTTGAGATGAGCTATCTGAGTCTTTGTAGACCTTTGAAAGTTCCGATTCATCTCCTAGGTTATCCTCAATGTCTATACATATCCGCACACATTGCTCTAGCATTCTAGGTTCCTTTAGATAGACATAGGAGCATAGTTTAGAGCTCAAGAGGTGATCCAAAGACAAAGAAACTTGCTTAGCCTAAGAGGGAAGTTCTAGCATGGGGCATCTCTCAATGTACTGTCTAAACCTACATCTTGCAAGTCTGAATATTTCCTGAGGGGTTTGTTTGAAGCTATGAATCAACAAAGAAGTGTTATGTATAATTCCACTTTTATAGAATTTAGTGATGAAGGACTCTAACAAGTGATGGATGTCCCTAAATTGCCTTTGTTGCAATGGTTGGAACCAGGTTAAGGCTGTGTTCTTCAACATGAGTCCAAATGCATTGTACTATGTGAACATGTCTTCTACCTGCTCTGCTCGCAACACTTGCTTAAACTCGGCAACGTGGTCATAGGGATCTCCTGTCCCATCAAAGTAATTTTTCATTGACTTCACTAACTGAGTGGGTCTTAATATTCTTGGGTGCTCATGTGATCTAGGTAGAGGAAAGTCATCTCTACCTCCTGGCATTCTTGGTTCTCTCAGTCTTTCCACTCTATCAGTGTCCATGGTTGGTCTATCCCTCCCCATGGGATGGGTAAAACCAACTTTTGGCCTTTCTTTGTTCTTCTCTCTTTGAGATCCATGGGCTGAGGATGTCCCAGCACTTTGATGACTAATGTTTACATTGGCTTGTGTGAGGGGAATACTTACTCACCTCTCCATGTATATGCTTGTCTCGCATGATCTGACACTACAAACACTCGCTCTGAGGTCTTGTCCAAGTATACTACCTTTCCAGGCATATCAGGGTCCTTGAATTCATAAATGGTGATGGAGCCTACTTCATTTGGTTGTTCCATTTTGTATCTCCAAAGCGCTTCATCAGTGCCCTTATTAAAAAATATTTCAACCTTTCTATTGTCCTCAGGGATCCATTCTGGGTTCAACATTCTTGTCAATACTGATTTTCCTCTAGGTGTCCTAGGCTCGTCTCTGAATGGTTCTTTTCCTTGGGTTCCTGTTTCCATCTCCAAAATCACTATGCCAAACTCATTAGTATGATTAGGATGATTTGTTATGATGTACATTGTTCCTTCTTTATCTAGGTATGCATCTCTCGAATTTCACCACTGGTCATTCTAATCCAATGGGTTGGTCAGGGTTGTGCAATTGAACCACTTCTCTTCTCAAACCATCCTCATAGATGCGAGCACCTAAGTGGGTTGTTCAGACGTATTCTAATTGGGTTCTTTAAGGTCCTTCGCGTCTTTCTAGATAAGCTATGTTTAACCCTCCTTCTGGTCTCTCCATGCTATAGGCCATTTGTGATTCATTAGTCTCTAAGCTCAAGTCGTAGGGATAACTATTCAATTGTTGTGTCCATGAACGAGCAGTAGTTCCCACACTTGCTTCTGATGACCTAAGACTTCATCGATCTGACTTGCCTATGTGCTTTCCTGACCCAAGGTTCATGAATTTATCTCCCTTGATCACTCAATACGTGTTTTGATCGCCAATACTTCTTTGTTCTCAATTACTTGTTTCATTTTATTTCTTTTTGACTCTCATCTTCTCTCAAAGTATGCATCAGGAACCGAATTTTTGTTGTATGTTTGAGTTCTCATTCTGTCAAAATCAAGTTCTTTCCTTCAGGGTTTTTGTTTTAGCACTCTCTTACCTTACCCTTGGACTTGAAAAAATTAAGTTTATTGGACTTGATGCGTTCCTATCACCCTCCTAATTCAATCCACAATGCTACATGCACTTAGCCTAAGCTAATAATTGACTAAGGGGGTTGAGAGTTCTTCCAACCTCAAGTCACCTTTGTTGGATGTTTTATTGCCCAAGAAGTCATGCTTCCTAAGCCTTGCTCACTTTGCTTTCTGCCTTGCTCTAAATGATGTTGGGTGACTCTCACTAGACCTGTCAAAATCCAATGATTAGACCAATCCTTAAATTAATGATCAAACACTTTGATGTATACAATTTTAAGGGTCTCTTTTCCTTTGGTAAGATTCTCAAAAGCCCCCTTACTTTCCTAATCCCACAAATGGGTTATGGATGCTCGTATGAGAAAGTTATGGACGTTCAGGCTCTCAGGGGTAAAAATAGGTAGATAGGTTTTTCTCCCTATGTGAGCTAAGGGGCCTCCAATATGCCTAATCACTCAAAAATGACTCAAAATAGGCCTTGAATTTTTTCCAAAAATCAAAACCCTAAGTTGGCATTTTAGGTGAACAATCATGATGGTTTGCAACAATCGCGATGGTCTGGGACCGTCGCGATGGTGTGGTTGAACCATCGCGATGATCTGCGAGGAATGAGGCATCGCGATGGTCCGAGGATGGGTCATCACGGTGATGTGCACTTATCGAGGCATCACGATGGTCAAGCAAACCATCATGATGGTCTGTCCTATCGAGGCATCATGATGGTCCGAGGTGGTTGAGCCATCGCAATGGTATGGTACCATCGCGATGGCATGATCAATCATCACGATGGTTCAAATGACACGTGGCAGTGAAGCGTCGCGATGGCATGAGCCAATCACGATGAGGTGGGGTTGGCATGATCGTCGCGATGGTCCATGACTGTCGCGATGGTCTACGTGAACCATCGTGATGGTGTGTGACCATCACAATGGTCTGGTCGAGCCGTCGTGATGGCATGAGCCAATCTCGATGGTGACACCCCATTGCGATGGCATGAGCCAATCGTGATGGTCCATCAAAATGTGAATTCTTGGGATGCGTCTGTGGATTTTTGCAAACACAAGGGTTGCCTACGTCATGCTATACTCGTATTCCCAAAAAGCTAACTTTGTCAGACCATTGCGATGGTCCGACAGCAATGGTAGATCTAACAAAAAATGCAAACTCTTAGCTTTTCTGAGCTTCCCTGCTGTTCTAGAGTGCTTTACTTGCAAGAAAACTAAAAAACACACACACATATGCCAGCTCAATGGCTTCCTCTCTCTCATGCACAAATGAGGAAAATGTGGAGAATATGTGAATATGGTGAATTTTTTCATGTTTTTGGAGTGGAAGAAGATGATGCGATGATGAAGGGGGAGTGTAAAGGAGATGAAAAATACTAAAAGCTATGCTAAAACAACAAAAACTGAGATTATTTACCTTCCAACGGGGATTCTTGCTATATTCTTGCCATCAAGAATTCGTCATAGAACTCGATCCCCGAGAACGGCACCAAATTTGGTGTTGCTCTAGCACAATTGTGAGTACCACGTTAAGAAGCTTCACCTTCTTAATGTCAATCTGTGGAAGAGATAGGAGTGATATGAAGATCGTGAATGCAACAAGTAGTGAGAGTGAAAGTGAGAAGCATAGAAATGCACACACATACACACAAGGAAGAGACAAGCAAGACACAATGGAAGATAGAAAGTAAACTCTATTGCTCAAGATCACTATTACAAGCTCAATCTAGCTTTATTTGTTGGAAGTGAGGTAGGCCCTTAGGCTCATGTCACAGGTCCATGGTTCCATAGTTCCAGTCATGTACAACATTAATTCCAGCAATCTTCCATATTGACAAAACATGAACATACCACAACTTAATCATAAAAATGATGAGACAAAGATAGAGAAAGAATAGACGACATGTGTAAGGTGTTACGTAAGCCATCGCTTACTCATAGTATCATATATGCCAATGTTCAATGTACAATGTGGGAGCAAAACTCTCAACCACTATAGAAATAGATGCATGAGTGAATGTACAATGTAACAAACATATTCAGATGTATGGGCAGTAATCTGAATATATATGAGATATGTGACCTTATAGGTTATAGAAGAGTGAATTTGAGTGACTGAAAGAGGAAGGATCAGTGTGAAACTGATAGTCAACAAACCCTCATCTAAACTTAGGCTATGGAAGACCCTAAGTCAGATACATGTGTGAAAAGATCACATACTTATAAAGTAGCATAGAATGCTAACAAGTTTGTTGCTAGAAATCCTCAAACCCATGTGAACACACCTTCTTAAACATCTCATCAAAATATGCATAAAGCATATACG
This sequence comes from Ceratopteris richardii, assembly GCA_020310875.1. NCBI lineage: Eukaryota > Viridiplantae > Streptophyta > Polypodiopsida > Polypodiales > Pteridaceae > Ceratopteris > Ceratopteris richardii. The sequence continues at coordinate 24,376,909 of CM035413.1, forward strand.
TACTGTTTCTCTTGTACCTATGCCGAATAGGACTCCTTCTGATATGAACGCCACAGCCTCCATAAACGTCAAGTAGTACCTCTGTGCATAAAGAGAATATGTACCTAAATACTTAACATAAGATGTAAATCTTATGTTAACCACCATCGAATGTCTTTGAAGTAGCCCGACATCTTCTTGTAGAAGACAATCTTCAACCTGATATCTTCTTGTAGAAGATAGTCTTCAAATACACCATGTAGATGGCACCATCCAATGTCTTTGAAGTAGCCTGACATCTTCTTGTAGAAGACAATCTTCAACCTAATATCTTCCTGTAGAAGATAATCTTCAAATACACCATGTAGATGGTCGATCCTCACCATCAAGCTGCTAATGACCAAGTCTTCTTGCCATGAACAAGAGATAACCTCCTCTCCATGAGGTAGAGTGTGAGCACACCCTTCATCTTCTCCAAGAAGAATCACCAAGAAGAACTCCATAGCTGCTCCTCAACATGCTTCAAGTTAGCACCATGGCTGCCCCATGTGCTAGAAGAAACACCACCTCTACTGAGGTCCAAGCTCTAGAAAGCTTGTGTTGATCCTAGGTGAAGGATATCTTGAAGTGACCCTAGACTCTTGTTTTATAGTATTTTATCCATGAAAAGCTCTTCTCCAAAAGCAAATAAAACACTAGCGATCGCTATAGAATAAAAAGCTCCATCGCCCGTCCGTCGTCTCTCATCGCTACGCGATTCTATCTTTGAAGTTAAAGCAAAAGCATGTTTTAAAAAAACTTTCTTCGCAGCTGCACCGTTTGGGATTCGAACTCGGACGGGTTTGTTTAGAAACTTGGACTCCAGCCACTGCGCTAACTCACTTTTGTTCTAATTGAAGTTAAGGCAAAAACATCTTTTAAAAAACTTTTTTCGCAGCTGCACCGCCTGGGATTTGAACTTGGACGAGTTTATTTAGAGAATTGGACTTCAGCCACTACGCTAATGCGCTTTTATTCTAGGAGGAGTACTTTGAAACTCTATAGATGCTTGTCACGCCCAGCTTCTTTATCATGTGATAGATAGGTGTCTATCATGATGGATAGAAAAATGCAATTTTTTTTACTATTTTTAATGATTTGGAATATGCTAATGATGTGGTTTATTTTGGCTTACTTGCAATTACAAAATATCAAAAGTCTGTTCTGTTGCGATAGAGAAGGGTCATCGTCCCAGAATGCATGCAGAGTTCTATCATAGCTACTGATGCTGCTACTATTACTTATGTTGAAACCTACCAAGAACACTCACAAATGCACAAAAACATATTGCACATAGTCGCTCTCTCGCTCTCTCTTACAAGTGAAATGAGGGGAATGAGGTGGAGATGGGGATCTGACCAAGGATGTGAGAACTTTATGATGAAGGAGGTGGAGGTAGGAGGTGAGTAAGGATGGTAGGGATGATGATGACGAAGATAAGAGTAAATAAAATAGAAATTTATCTACTTACCTATGATTCCAATGTGTAGAATCTATGTCTTTCCATCACACGCTCATCCTCGAAGCTTGATCCCTGGCACTGGCGCCAAATTTTGTGTCAGTCGCACAATGGTGAGTACTAGTGTGAGGAGATCAACCTTGTAAACATCAATCTATGGAGACATGAGGATGGTATGATGACCTTGAGCAAGTTGAATGCACAAGTGAGTGAGTGAGAAGAACAATATCATGCACACCAACACACACACACCTCCATACAAGGCTACCAAAAAGAGAAGAAAAAAAGAGTCCTTTGATTAAAAGCTCTTAGTACAATGTTTCATCAAAATGACAACCTCCAAAATGAGCTCTCTAGCTCCTTTTATAGTTTTAGACTAGCTTTTGACTACTTTAGACCTAGCGTCTCACTTAGTTAAAAATTAGGTTCTTGACCTATTTTGGAGGCTCAAATGATCTCCAGAAAGAAAAAAAATTGAGGCATATGTTCCTCTACTATTCCTCAAGCTAAAGGAATCCATGGCTTAAACAAAATTGATTTGAAACTACCAAAAAAAAATAATTACAATGGTGAGTAGTGATCAAAATCACTAATGAATATAGGATTGATTCAAAAAAATGTAGGTAGACCTATTGATTGCCAGATCTTTGTTGAATCTCTTGCCTGATCAGTCCTCCTTGGCCTTCTCTTTGACTTCCACCTCTTGAAGCTCTTGTCACCTGCTTCCTTGTCAGCTTGGCTCTTGTTCGTTGCTAACAACATGCAAGACGAGATAGATTTTTTGCATTCCACAAGATTAGATCCTTCCTCGATGCATGAAGATACACACTTATGGATGTGTTAAGTTGCAGTGAGAGATGAAAAGAGATTAGAAGCAAGAAATTCAGGTTCTATAAAAAACCATAGATCAATCTAAGACCCAGCCTAAGTAGCTATGATATTCTCAAACAAAGAAATTGAACCCCATGGCTGGGCAAAAATCCTCACAACTTTGGGCATAGTTGTGAAGGAGGAACAATGGACACCCCATTGTGATGAAGTTGGCTATGATATTTTGGTATTCATGTTAGAATTGATCCCATTTGAACCTATCATCAATGAATTTGAGCCTATTACAAAAGAACTAGCAAAAGCGAGTGATGAGGATTCAAAATCCATCATCATGGAACCCTATTGCACTTCAGAGAAAGATCACCTTTACTTGGTAGAGGCTTCAACCAAAAAATAAAAAGATCATAAGCATGAGGTAATGTTAGCTACGTAGGTAGACACCGCGAGTGAGAAGAATAAACGAAAGAAAAACTTGCCCACACAAGAAGAGGAAGAATCCTTATTTAAAGTGCCATACAGTTTCAAGAGATATGAGATAGAAGATAGAAAAATTGTGGTCATAATTCCTAAACCACAAGCTCTCATAGGAGAAGTATACAATAATAAGGAGCATGCTAAGAAAACCATAGTAACGATTGAAGGAGGAGAAGAAAGATGTACCTACATAGGACATGATTTGAGTGAAGAAGAAGAATGAGAGTTCATTGATTTGTTGAGAGAAATGAACACAAGAAATAGGTATCCCCCATTGTTTTCGTACCCAAGAATAATGTAAAATTGTTTGTGCATTAAGTTGAAGAAATTTAATGCCACCACCATATGAGATATTTATCTGCTTCCTATCATTGAGTATTTATTGGAACGTATAGCAGGAAAGGAAGTTTATAGCTCTCTTGATGGATTTTGAGGTTACAACCAAGTAGCCATATCCCAAGAGGATCAACACAAGATGACTTTTCCAGCAAATTGGGTATTTTTTTCATTTTTCGTGATGCCATTTGGGCTCACAAATGCACCTGTTATGCTCTAAAGGGTGATGTGTCATGTGTTTAAGGGCTTCTTGAGGAAGAACGTAGAGGTATATGTGGATGATTTGAGCACTCATTCCCACATAAGACAAACACACATCCTAGACCTTAGACAAATCTTTGACAACTTCCATGAATATCAAGTATGCTTGAGCCTAGAAAAGTGTGTTTTCATGTTCAAGCAAGGTAAGTTAGGTTACATTGTTTCAAAGAATGGCATATCAACAAAGGAAGATAAGGTGGGAGATATATCAAAATTACCTAGAACAAAGATGATCAAGAAAGTACAAGCTTTTATGGGTCATTGTGGATACTTTTTGAATAACTTTGAGTGGAGTGAAGAATGTGAGGCATCTTTCAATGGAGGTTTGTGTCAAACCCCTATTTTGACAATGTCTGATTGGAATAAAACATTCCATGTTCACGTGGATGCTTCCAATTTTGCTATTGGATGCATGCTAGCACAACAATTAGGTGAAGGGGAACATTGATCTTCGCATTGCATATGCAAGTACGCAATTGGAGGCTGCATAGCAAAATTATATGACCAGTAAGAGAGAGGGATTGGGCATGGTGTATGCAGTTAAGAAATTTTAACACTATTTTCCTGCTAATAAGTTTAAATTCTTTATAGAAAATCAAATACTACTTTATTTGGTGAACAAACCTTGTAACATATGTAGATTAGTAAGATGGTTTCTCTTACTAATGGAATATGATTTTGAGGTAGTGGTTAGGGAAATGAAAACCCACCTTAGGGTGGATCACCTTTCACGAATAACTTTTGGAAAATAATCGCAAGGAGTGTTAGATGAGCTTCCTAATACTTATTTTTTCAACTTGGAAGTAGTTCCAAATTGAGCTAAACATCTCGTACTTAAGAACCCAATAGTAAAAACGAAAGATGAAGAAATTGTGAAGGTAGATAGATATCAAATACTCACAGGGAGTATATATAAGAAAATGGATCAAGCTATTTTAGCTTGTTGTGTCGAGCAAGAAGAGCATGATAAATGCTTACAATTAGCACATGTAGGTGCACTAGGGCAACACAATTCCAAACATAGAACCCTACAAACTCTGAAAAGGTTAAGTCTTTATTGGTCCTATAATGGAAGCAAATGTGTACATATTACTCAAGGATTATCCAATGTGTATTAATAGACCACCTGTTGAACATGCCACTTTATATCCTATCTCTAATACGAGATTGGAGCAGTCCTTTAGTTGATTTTCTAAGGACAAAAAAATTCCCTCAAGAGATGAATTCAACATGAAGAAGGATTCTAGAGCAAGAAGTTCATGACTACACACTCATTGGAGATAATCTATACAAGCATGGATGAGAGACATATGTGAGATTATGCATACATGAGGCTCAGTACTTGAAGATCTTAGAAACTTCACACCAAGGTGTTGTAGGGGGACACTTTGGAATTGATCGAGTGATCAAGGAAATCTTGTTTTCAGGTCTTTGGTGGCATACCCGCCACATGGATGCCTAAAACTATGCGAAGAGGTGTGACATGTGTTAGAGACCTCAATATCCAATACACAAAGATGAGATGCCATTGAGACCCATGATGGGAGGACATGCATTCTCAAAGTGGGGTATGGACTTTGTAGGTCCTATTAACCCCCCAACTAATAGTTCACATGTAGAATATATCATCATAGCACTAGATTATCTTACCAAATGGGTAAAAGTAAAAGCTACTAGGAAAAAAAATGCATAAATGATGAAGTTTCTGTTTGAGAATGTATTTATAAGGTATGGGTTGCTAATAAAACTACTAACTGATATAGGAACCAACTTCTGAATGAGGTCACTGAATATCTTTTAGAAGATTTCATGGTCATTGACAAGAATCCAACACCTATCATCCATAAAAGAATGGACAGGAAGAAAGTACGACCAAGAAAGAGTTAGCATCCTATCATCCAAAAAGGAATGGACAGGAAGAAAGTATGAATAAAATCCTTCATAATATATTCACCAAGCTTGTCAACAGTAAATGTTATAATTGGGAAAAACAACTTCATCATGCTGTTTGGATGTATCGATTTGCCTATAGAACAACACTCAATGCTACTCTCTTTTAGATGCTTTTCGGCCAAAGTGTTGTGCTTCCTTTATATTTCTTGATACCCACATTCAAGGCTGCACATGAGCATCAATGGATAGGCCATGAGCTATCCTCAAGGATCATGGATTTAGAATGCCTAGCTAAAACTATATAGAGGAGAGCAATAGGCATATGCATAGCTAAGAAGAGAAAAAAAGTTTTACTTAGATGCACATGTAAAAGACAAAGGCCTAAAAGCTGGTGATTTAGTCTTGGTGTACACTCCAAAGTAGCATGCTTGGAAGTTAGAGAAATGTGGCTATGTACCCGTGATTATCAATAGGATATCGACTAGCAGAATCATCCAATTAGCCACTCTAGAAGGAGATGTGTTACCAAACTATATCAGCAGTTGTCAAGTCAAGCTCTATCAAGATCCTTTGATGGAAGATATGCTTAGATGACTCAACATGGATAAGAAACAAAAAGAAGAACAGAAAAGAATATGCAAAAAAGATCAAGCTAAAGCCTTAGAACACATTAAGAGAATGAAATTAAGAATTCAAGGATAAGAACAAGTTCTAGTATGCTATGATGATGATTTCACAAAGTCTCTCATCTTAGCTCAAGACTGGATCTATGATCATGTAGTCATCTTCAACGTAAGAAGTTGAATTTTTTAGGTTTGGTTACATGAGCATCATGTCATTGTAGAGTTAGAGAATAGCATGGTTAGTGATTTAGATACCACATAGGCTCTTAGTTCTTCTAAGTCTAATCTTGAAGAAAATGGTGTTGTATATGTCCCAAGCTTTGTGGTGTAGAAGAATTCGAACTCTCAAGAACAAGCTCAAGAGTAGGTTAAACTCCCTTCTATTCCAAAGCTCCGCTCAAACAAAGAGGCATGCAAAGTAGCAAAAACATACCTGTGAAACAAGAAGACCAATGGAGCCATGGAGGAGATAATTGGTTCCTAAAATGAAGCACATTTGGATTCGAAAGGGTGAGCAATCAATTGCTCCAACACAATCCAATTCACTCTTATAGAAGCAATTTGTCCAAACTCACATTAATTCTCATGCAAGCCCATCTATCCCACATGCAATGAGATTTGGCATCAACTCCATATAAGGAGGGCCTCCCTTCACTCCTCATAAGAGCATTTACTCTAGCCCATTGTGAAAGTGTGCTTCTTCTTCTCATGGAGTCCCCATGCTCATAGAGAATATTATGTAAGTGTTTTCCATTTACATAATTCATCCTGTTCTTTTATCTTGTGTTTCTTCCTCCATAGTTAGTTTTTATTTGTGCTTGGTAGTAGAGTAGGAGTAATGCTTTTCATTTCAACATGGTATCAGAGCATAGGTATTGTTTTGATAACATTTCTTGTTGAGTTTTGCTTTCATTATTATCATTAGCATGTATTGTACTTTTATTCCCTCCCTCCCTCCCACACTTGTAAAGAATAATGCACCATGTGGGGATAGGGTTAACCACCCATATCTTGCACCATCCTAGGGACCACTAATTATCTCTTACATGACTGCTACTATTAGACATTGCATGCCTCGTCTAAAACGGATGCCGGATGTTGTATCAGAGATGCTCTTGAAGATATTTGATTTGATGGTGATAGTATTCAAAACTTTTAGAAATGTTCAAGTGTCACATGTTTCTGCACCTAGTTTTGAGAATGGTAACTATGATTTGGTATATGATATGAGCACCACTCCTTCCATCCACACAATCTATGCATGTCATGCTCACATCAATACCTCCTAACATGTTATAAGAAAACTTTCAATGACATGTTCACCATGGGATTTTTGGAATATAATTAAGAGGTATTTATCTCCAAGCCAACCCATCTTCTATAATTATTTTCATGCAAACATGCAATGTACTCTAGCTACTATTAGAAACCACACATAGAAGTCCTAGGTGCTATAGTTTAGGAACATCTCAAAATCAATCTCGCAAGAGGAATTTGGTTAAAAGAACATGAGTTAGCATCAAATGTCCTTCAGTACTACATGGATCACCCTATCCAACAAAGGTCTACCACGGACGAAAAACTTGAGGAGGGGAACTATTAGCGGCATGAGTGGCCAAGGGAGCTTAAGTAGACAAGGGATTCTCAGGAAAGAAGGTCAACAAGAAAAACAAGGCTAAGGCATAAGATTGAGTAGGCAGGGAACTCAACAAAGATCTGGTAGAGAATACACCTATCAACTTTTTTAAGTATAATTTCCATCAAGAAAATGGTTTTCATCACTACACATCATTATACATACCTGTTTTTGGTAGTTTCAACTCCATTTTGTGCAATCCAAGGAACTCTTGAGTGTTGTGGAGTATTAGAAGAGTCCATATATCAACTTCCATATTTTTTGGAGCCGATTTGAGCCCTCAAATTAGTCTAGGAACCTAAATTTTAAGTAGTTCTGACACTAGGCCCGAACTAGGCCAAAGCTAGTGAAAAACTATAAAAGGATTTAGAGAGCTCACTTTTGAGGTTGGATTTTTTTATGAAATTTGTACTAAGAGCTCTTAAATAAAATATTCCACTATTCTACTATTTGTTCTACCTTGTGTGCACATGTGTGTGTATGTTTGCATGCTAGTGTGCTTCTCACTCATGCACTTTTGCATTCCTCTCACTCATGGTCATCATACCATCCTCACATCTCCATGGATTGACATTTATGAGGTGGATCTTCACCATGGTGGTACTTCCATTGTGCTAGAGTGACATTAATTCTAATGATTTCTTGAGGGAATTGATCCTAAAGGTCATCTATTTCTTGAATGGGTGGTGAAATCATTTGTTTTGTACCCCATTTCTCTTCTTGGATGTCTCTCAAGGATTTATGGGAGTACTTGTTAATGGAAGGAAGAATTTTGCACTCTGTTGATTTAGGAGTATAAGAGATTTCTAGCTAGAATTCTCATCCCTCATTTCCTAAATAGTGGAATCACTAGCTAATCAAGGTAAGTATACTTGGAATTGTTGGCCCTACTCAATTTCTAATACTTTCATTGACCTCTATTGACGTATTTGATGAGAGTTTCATCCTTTCAATCCTTCATCCCTTAGATAACCACAAATTTAGGATTTTCATATTAAAAGAGCTAAAGGTGCATATGTCTAGAATTGATAAGAAACTTAGGTATATCTTTGTGAGCTTGTAGTACTACTAGGGCATCCTTGACGCCCTTTTATTTAGAGTTTTAGAATCACATGAAAATTGGTTAGCATATTAGGGGTGATTAGGAATTCAAAATAGCTTCATTTCGTTGGCATCAAAATATTGATTTGAGTTCGATTCGGCCTTTGAAAGCACTATCATAGTGATTGGACAACAATTTCATCCTCCTATGTCAAATATACACATAGTTTTTGGTTTCCCAATATAATTCTATCAAAGGCTCTTATAGGTCTAGTGGAGTTCCATTGGGTATTCCTATTCAATTTTTGAGGTACTGTCAATTTTGTGCATCGGGTTATTTAGTCACTAGCCATGGCTAAAAGCAATGATGTATTTTGTATGTTGGCTAATAAGGATAAGTTTGATGGTTCTAGTTTCCCATTGTGAGAACACGTGATGCATCAGTTATTGGTAGCAAAAGAGTTCAAGAATATTGTACAAGGTGTTGGAAAAATGTCACCCTACACCATGTGATGTAGATGTTGTTGAAGATGATGATCTTCACTTTCCAAGTCCAGTCATGGTTCCTTTTGCACCTACAATAGAGAAACTTCATTGGGATGGAAGAGATGAAAAGGCACATGCATTGATAGGTTTGTCTGCAAAACATGACATTATCGCACACATTCACTCTTGCAAAATAGCAAAGATGCATTCAGTGGAAACTTTTTTGACAAAGATCCAGGATGTGAAAGAGTAGTTTATTTCTATTGATGAGATCTTGCCAGATAGTTCACTTGTGCAGACTATTCTTAACAGTCTTCCATATTCTTATCAGAGTTCTGCCTCTAGAAGGTTGTCCAAAAAACCATAGGAAGGCCATTGGAAGCTTTTCATGCATTGCTTAAGGTATATTTTAGGAACCTTGGATTTTGGTATTTTTATACCTTGATGCGAGTTTAGGAAGGAGAAGAATTGGAGAGTGCTGTAGGACAAGCTTTTTTAATACCTTATGGATTGATGAGATACACATGGACAATAGTGAGGTATGAGTGAGATGGTAATCATATACCACGAAGTTATATGCTAAACTCACTTGGAAAGTTGAATCCATCTCTTACATCCATCAAAGCCAACCTTAAAGTTTGGTGTGTTATTTAATAATCATTCTCTTTGCCCTGGCCAAGTGAAAATTTTTTTCATTCTCAATTTCTTTTTACCAATTCCTTAGATTTATACATAGAGTACTTTCTATCTTCATTTTATTGATGAGAACCTCATGTTTTTTAGCATGCTTTATCTTTGTACTATGATCTTGTTCAAAATGATTACTAAAATATTGAGCTTGAGCTATGTGAGCATTTATATATTCAAGTAATTCTCTAGGACCATCTTCAAACAAATCATAGTTGACATAAAGAATTTTAGAGTTAAGGTGGTGATTGGTATGATGGAAAAGGTGGATAGGTTCATCCATCACACCATAGATCAATGTGTCGAAGGCCTTGTATAGTAAGCTTAATTTTCTTCATCTTCTTTGTAAATTATTAGATTCCTCATCAAGCTCAATGTGGAGATGATGGATTCTCTTCTTAGAGTAGTAGTCCTTAGTTTTTGAAATTTCCAAAATCGAAGATATTGAGAAAGGGTGAATATCCAAGTGACCATATAACGTGAGGAAGCATGGTAGTGATCACTTCCTTAAATATGAAATTCTTCATGGAAAAAAGTTGAAGGAAAGGGAAAAAGCAACTAATTTCAAATAATTTTCTATATTTAAAACGTGTTCAAGAAGTTCTTTGGATTATGGTTACATGGAAACGTGGAAGAGCCATTATCTATCTTGAAAGGGGGTTCATATCACAAGATATTTCTAACAAAGATTTGAAAGCATGATTGGATATATGGGATGAAGATAAGAATGTTGCCCCTTGGGACTTGAGTTTGAAGATTGGGTTTCTTTGAGAGAAAATGGATAAATTTACAAGAGAAGATACATGAGATACATTAATTGATTCTCCACTAGACATAATATGGAATATATTGAATGGGTGAAACTTTCTCTTACTACTCCATCCATTCCATCAAAAATTTCGTACATCTTTTGCTCATCTGCTCATTTTTGGGCAAACTCTACCCAAATATTCCCAGAGACTTGACACGTAGTCATATTTCCAAAGTGTCAATGATGGTTGGCCCTCTAGAGTGTGATCAATACTCTAGTCATTCATCACCAAGGCATCAAATGTTTCCAAAACATTTGGTGGATCAAGGCCTAGTGAAAGTGCCTACAAAAAGAGCTATAACTTGAAAGGCAAAGACCATTTTGATTAATAAGGTAGTTAAGAGTTGCACTAGCTCTGTGACACTAAACGTTTTGAAAAAATAATGCCCATGCGTGAATTAGTGTAAGATCCCATTACTAATTAGCATCATCATTAACATGATTCTTTAAATCCTTGAATCTACACATTTTGACAAATGCTACTATTCCTATACTTCTAGAGTAAACATGGACCAGGGGATATATCAATCATAACAAAATGATCTACAAGTAATCACAAATACTACTACTTGCTGTGAAGGTTACCTTGATCTGAATTTGTTTTGAGAATATGAATAGATTAGGATGTTGATATATTTGGGTAGTGATGTGTGTGAACACACTAGGATTGCCACGCCACTTTTTTCCCTCTTAAGGAGGTTTTTTTTCCCCCACCTTGTATATATGCCTATTGCTGTAACGGGTCACTTATCTTTGTACATTCTTGTGGTAATACATTCAGTATTGTGTGTTGTGCTCCAAGCTTCTTCTTCTTCTTCTTCCTTATGTTGTTCGCGTGCTTCCGCAGACCTCAAACTCCAACAATTGGTATCAGAGTAGGTCGCCGCTTCATCTAGGGTGTCATGGACATCTCTCTGATCACACTCTCAGAATCGCACAAAATTTGGTGAGCATACTCACGGTAATTAGGAGATCAAAACAAATTTGCTATGTGGTGCCTAAATTGCGATCTCAGCTCATTTCCGCCTCAAAACACACTATCACAATGCTTGTGCATGCTATTTTGTCTTTTTGTGCCACCGATATATACAAGTTTTGGTTCGCCAATATAAGCGTCTCCAAGTGTGCTATAGGTTTAGGAGAACTCGAGAAGGCAATTCTGTTGAACTTTTTGAGATACAATCAATTTTCTGCATCAGGGTATTTTAATCAGTGGCCAGGGCTGAAAGCAGTGATGTATTAAGTATGTGGGTTGTTGAGGGTAAGTTGGATGGTATAAATTACCCATTATGGGCTTATATGATGCGCCATGTATTGGTCACAAAAGGACTGTGGAATATTGTGTAGGGTGTTGAAATAAGTCCTATTACGCCTGCAAATAAAAGTACTGAAGCTAATGCAAATGGCATCGAAGATGGTGATATTCTGCAGATTCCTATTCGTGCTCCATTTTTGTTGCACCTACTACAAAGAAAATTTGTTGCAATGGCAGAGATGCTCAGGCATATGCATTGATAGCCTTGTTTGTCAAACGTGCCATTATTCCTCGCATTCCCTCTGATCACTGGGTAAGCATGTGGATCGTATAGTCCAGCTCCTCATCAAACATCTCTGAGTAATCACGCATGATGGCCCCTAGAGTATCAGACGGAACTCTTGCTCTCATAAGACTTTTTATGAGAGTGAGTTTTGCCTTTCTCTCTCTACTATGATCCATAATACCTAACATATAAAACAAAATGGGTTAGAACTCAATATATATACATGTACATATGTATGTGTGTATGCATTAAGTATGTGTATGTATGCATGTGTGTGTTTATGTATGTGCATGTATGTGTGTGTGTATGCATGTGTATGTGTGTGTATGCATCATTATGTGTGTATGTGTCTATGTGTGTGTGTATATGTGTGTGTGTATGTGTGTGTGTCTATGTGTATGTGTGTGCATCTATGAGTGTGTATGTGTTTATGTGTGTGAATGTGTCTATGTGTGTGTATGTGTCTATGTGTATATGTGTATGCATGTATGTATGCATATGTGTGTATGTGTGTGTATGCATATGTGTGTGTATGCATTATGTATATTGTGTATGTATGCATGTATGTATGTATGTATGCATATGCATATGCATTATGTATGTGTATGTGTGTGTATGTCTCTCTATGTGTGTGTATGCATTATGTATGTGTATGTATGCATGTGCATTATGTATGCATGTAAGTATGTATGCATATGCGTATGCATTATGTATGCATATGTATGCATGTATGTGTATATGTGTGTATGTCTCTCTATGTGTGTGTGTATGCATATATGTGTGTGTATATGTGTCTATATGTGTGTATGCATGTGTATGTGTGTGTGTATGCATCATTATGTGAGTATGTGTCTATGTGTGTATGTGTGTGTGTATATGTGTGTGTATGTGTGTGTACTGTGTCTATGTGTATGTGTGTGTCTATGAGTGTGTATGTGTTTATGTGTGTGTATGTGTCTGTGTGTGTGTATGTGTCTATGTGTGTATGTGTATGCATGTATGTATGCATATGTGTGTATGTGTGTGTATGCATTATGTATGCATATGTGTGTGTATGCATTATGTATGTGTATGTATGCATGTGCATTATGTATGCATGTAAGTATGTATGTATGCATATGCATTATGTATGCATGTATGTGTATATGTGTGTATGTCTTTCTATGTGTGTGTGTATGCATATATGTGTGTGTATATGTGTCTGTATGTGTGTATGCATGTGTATGTGTGTGTATGCATTATTATGTGTGTATGTGTGTATGTGTGTGTGTATATGTGTGTGTATGTCTGTGTGTGTCTATGTGTATGTGTGTGTATCTATGAGTGTGTATGTTTTTATGTGTGTGTATGTGTCTATGTGTGTGTATGTGTCTATGTGTGTGTATGTGTCTATGTGTGTATGTGTATGCATGTATGTATGCATATGTATGTGTATGCATGTGTATGTGTGTGTATGCATCATTATGAACGTATGTGTGTATGTGTGTATATGTGTATGTGTGTGTGTATATGTGTGTGTATGTGTGTGTGTCTATGTGTATGTGTCGCTACGCGTCTATGAGTGTGTATGTGTTTATGTGTGTGTATGTGTCTATGTGTGTGTATGTGTCTATGTGTGTATGTGTATGCATGTATGTATGCATAGGTGTGTGTATGTGTGTGTATGCATTATGTATGCATGCGTGTGTATGAATGATGTATGTGTATGTATTCATGTAAGTATGTATGTATGCATATGCATATGCATTATGTATGCATATGTATGCATGTATGTGTATGTGTGTGTATGTCTCTCTATGTGTGTGTATGCATATATGTGTGTGTATATGTGTGTGTATGTGTGTATGCATGTGTATGTGTGTGAATGCATCATTATGTGTGTATGTGTCTATGTGTGTATGTCTGTGTGTAGATGTGTGTGTATATGTGTGCGCGTCTATGTGTATGTGTGTGTGTCTATGAATGTGTATGTGTTTATGTGTATGTATGTGTCTATGTGTGTGTATGTGTCTATGTGTGTATGTGTATGCATGTATGTATGCATATGTGTGTGTATGCATTATGTATGCATATGTGTGTGTATGCATTATGTATGCATATGTGTGTGTATGCATTATGTATGTGTATGTATGCATGTGCATTATGTATGCATATGCATTATGTATGTGTATGTATGCATGTGCATTATGTATGCATATGTGTGTGTATGCATGTAAGTATGTATGTATGTACGCATATGCATATGCATTATGTATGCATGTATGTGTATGTGTGTGCATGTCTCTCTCTATGTGTGTGTGTATGCATATATGTGTGTGTATGTGTGTGTGTATGTGTGTGTGTATGTGTGTGTGTATGTGTGTATGTGTGTGTATATGTATGTGTATATGTGTGTGCATGTGTATGCATTATGTGTGCATGTGTGTATGCAACATTATGTGTGTATGTGTATATATATGTGTGTGTATTTGTGTGTATGTGTGTGTGTGTCTATCTGTATGTGTGTGTGTGTGTCTATGTGTGTATATGTGTGTGTATGCATATGTATGTGTGTGTAAGTGTGTGTGTGTGCGCATACCTTGCTTCAATGAGATGCGTCTCACTCTCTCTCTCTCTCTCTCCGTCTCTTCTTGCTCTCGCGTCCAAATCACGACACAAATGTGCTAGGAGAAATCGATTTTTTTTTTCCATTCCAGAGAGTCGCATATGCAACATCCAGTTTGCCAACGTCACAAATAACATCGCTAGTTAGCAACGCTATTTGCGATGCACTCATTTAGCACTGCATAAGCGACGCAGGCATCGCTTATGCGACGAATGCCCGTAAAAAAAATCCGAAAAGCCTCACATAAGCGACGGTGCTCGTTTTTTTTTCAATTCGAGGGTGTCGCTACGCCCCCCTATTTCTTGTAGTGTTGGGATACAGTTACCACTTTATACGAGGCAAGGAATGAGGCTCATATTGCTTACCTCCAAAAACAGTTGGAGAGTGAGCACATAAATGAAGGAGATTCCATGGATAGTTTTCTAACAAAGATCAAAGATTTGAAGGAATAGTTGATTTTTGTCAATGAAGTCCTGCCTGACATTTCACTTTTGCAGACTGTTCTGAATGGTCTTCCCGATTCATATTAAAGTTTTGCTTCTACTCTTTGTTTGAGGATGAAAGGCAATCCAAATGCTTTAACATTTGAAAAGTTAGTCTCTGTTCTATTGCAGGAAGATCAGTCTAGACAAAACAAGTCCATTGTGCATGTTGCAGATCAAGCTTTCATGGCTAGTCAAAAGGCCAAAGGTAAATGGAGCTCTTCTACTAGTAAGCAGAAATCTACTAATTATGCACAATCAAAGAAGGATGACAAAGACGACAAAAAAACAGGAAAGCAACGATTTTTTTGCAAGTACTATAAAGCAAATTATCATGTCATAAAAATTTGTTCAAATTGGCTGCAAAAGAGGCAAAGAAAAAAGAGGTTGGAATGGTTGTTTCAACAACCTCTACATCGAAAACATAGTTTGCTAATCTAGTGCATAATGAAGAATGGGCATTTACTACTATTTGTAGTTTTGACCCATCTTCTCTTGAACAGTGTATGTCTGCGGTAGACTCAGATGTTTGGTACTTTGATAGTGGGGAAACCAAACATATTACCACACAACACAATTTTTTCACTTCAGTAGAGCCTGCCCCTACAGGGAATACTGTCACATGTGCCAATAACTCCTCTTATCCTATCATGGGAGTTGGTAAGATCATTCTGACTACCACTACTGGTAGTTCTTTTACATTGTCGAATGCTTTATTTGCACCACGGATCAAGAAGAACCTGTTATGAGTTTTAGCTTTAGCCAAGATTAGCTTGGTTGTGAAATTTGTTGATGACATATGTAAAGTTCATGATCTGTCAAATGGCGATGTGATTATTGCTTCTGGAATTTTATGTCGTGGGTTGTATAAGCTCATAGACTATGAAAAATATGTGAATGATTCAACACGTGTAGTACATGATTCTCATGCTATGTCAGATGCAAAGCTTTGGCATGCATGCTTTGGTCATCTGAATTTTTCTAGTCTACTATGCCTGTAGAAATCTGAAATGTTGTCCTCTTTCCCCAAACTTGAGACACCCGATAAACATGTCTGTGAAAGCTGTATTTTGGGCAAAATGCAGCGTTCCTCCTTTCCAAAAGATGGTTCATTTGGAACTACTCACAAATTGCAGCTTGTTCATAGTGATGTCTGTGTTCCTATGTAGACACCCTCTTTTGGAAACTATCTTTACTTCGTGACGTTCATTGATGATTTTCCAGGCATGCATGGGTATATACATTGAAAGCAAAGTACAAAGTGTTTATGCACTTCAAACAATTTCTGGTTCTGGCTCAAAATCTGTGAGCATGTAAAATGGGCACCCTCCATTTTGATCGAGGGGGGGAATATATGTCTTTAAATTTTAATGCATTTCTGGCTGAACATGGGATAAAGCATCAGTGTATAATGCATATGCACCTCAAGAGAATGGATTTGTTGAAAGGAAGAACAAGTCACTCATGGAGATGGCGAGGTGTATGGTCAAGAGTCAGGCTTTACCACATAGTTTCTGGCTTAAGGCTATTATGTGTGCAATTTATGTACTTAACACATTTCCCACTAAACCATTGCAGTCTATCACTCCATATGAGGCTTGGCATGGTCGCAACCCATCTGTTGCTCACCTCCATGTTTTTGGTTGTCTGGCATATGCATTAGTGCGTGAACAACATCATACGAAATTGGATGATAAATCAATGAAATGTATTTCTGTTGGGTATAGTTTTGAAAGTAAAGGCTATCCTCTGTATCATCCACAGACTAAACACATTTTGGTTAGCCATGATGTTGTTTTTGTGGAAGATTCTATTACGCCATTACTTTAATGTACTAAGGAGACATTTGTTAGCTCCAAAGACATGTATGACGCTTTGCTTCCTCTTTCTACAGGTGGATAGTCTAGTGCTGGTCCAAATGAGGCAATTTCTCAGCCTTTATAGGTTTCATGTCATGATGCAGATCATTCCATTTCTAATGCAGATTTACATGATGCACTTGTTGATGAGAGAGCTCATATTGAGGAGACAAAAACTATGCCAAAATGGTTGGTGTAGACTTTGCGTGAGTGCAAATTAGATGCACCTTTATAATATCATACTCATTCAAGCTCTCATAGTGCTTCTTTTGCATCAGATTGCTATGCTATGGCTGCCTTTAGTCTCTGTGACGAGAATGAGCCTATTTTATTTGATGAAGCACAAATCTAGAAATTTGGATGGCTACTATGCAATCTCAATATGATGCTATAATGAAGAATGGTACCTTGTCTTTATGTGACTTGCCTCTTGGCAAGAGGGCCATTGGCACTAAGTGGGTATACAAGTTGAAGCGTAAGCCTGATGGAGCAATTGATAGGTATAAGGCTAGGTTTGTTGCAAAGGGTTATGCGCAAGAAAGAGGCATTGATTTTGATGAGACCCTTACACCTACATGCCGAATGACTATTGTTCGTAGCATGTGTGTACTTGCGGCTCATCATGGTTGGAATGTACATCAGTTGGACATTAAAATTGCATTTCTGAATGGTGACTTGCATGAAGAAGTGTATGTTTTTCAGCCCCAGGGCTTTGTACAAAAAGGACATGAAAACCAAGTGTGCAGATTGAAAAAGGTATTATATGATTTGAAGCAAGTACCACGTGCTTGGTATGAAAAAATGCATGCCTATCTCATAGCACATGGTTTTGCGAACAGTCCAACTCAGAGTACCTTATATGTTAAGCATGCTAATGATGTGCTTCTGATCATTGTTGTGTATGTTGATGTCATGCTGCTCACTCATCCTCATGAGAAGAATATTGCTGATTTTAAGGTTGATTTGCATGCCTCATTTGAGATGTCATATTTAGGGCGTTTGCATCATTATTTGGGCATTGAGTTTATGCAAGTTGATAGCAGAATAGCTTTGTTCAGTTTGTTGCCTCACAGATGAGCATGTTTATGCATTGCCCAGGTGTTAAGCATTGGCAAGCGGTTAAGTGCATGATCGTTCACTACTTGAAAGGTACCTGACTACTTGGATTGTTTTATCCCAAGGGGGGATCACTACCACCAGATTTGCATGCTTTTTCAGACACTAACTGGGCTAGTTGCTATGACACGCATGTGTCCACCAATGGTTTTTGCTTCATGCTTGGTAACTCATGCATATCTTGGTTGCACAAGAAGCACCCTACTGTGGCCACTTCAATTTGTGAGGCTGAGTATAGGGCAATTTTCACAGCGACTATTAAGTGTATGTGGCTCAGATGCCTTATGGATGATTTGGGTGTTGGTCACTCTTCTATCACTAGCATCTTCACTAACAGTCAGAGCGCATTGGCAGTTGTGAGGAACCATGTGTTCCATGCTCACACTAAGCACATTGAGGTGCATTATCATTAGGTCAGGGAGAGGTTCTCTGCTAGACTAGAGATCACCTTGGCATATGTGACCATGCAAGAGAACATTGTAGACCTTTTCACGAAGTCTCTACCTAGGGAGAAGTTTGAAGCTTTCTGCAAAGCTTTGGGCTTACTTCCTTTTGTGGATTAATTCCACATAGCTTGGCACTTCCTTATACATGAGTGCCAACTTCTTGTTCACCACATCACTCCGAGGGGGGATTTTTTGATATATTTAGGTAGTGACACGTGTGAACACACTAGGAGTAACGGGGCACTTTTTTCCATCTTTAGGAGGTTTTTTTCCCCTTGCTTGTGTATACGCCTATTGACCTAACAGGTCACTTATCTTTGTACATTCTTGTGGTAATACATTCAGTATTTTGTGTTGTGCTCCAAGCTTCTTCTTCTTCTTCCTTGTGCTATTCGCGTGCTTCCATAGACCTCAAACTCCAACACAAAAGAATTTGAAGCCAAACATTTGTTTCTACATAATCATATTAATTTCAACACACCACCTATCTTGTCAAGGAAAGTTTAAGCCTATAGTAAAATTTCAGTTATCGAATCATATAAATTAACTTAGTTTAGCTACTAGTATAAATTGACTATTTATGAGTAAAGCCTAAATCATGATTAAGTTTTTTGTGATTTTGTATTAACATGAGGGAAAAAAGAAGTCTTCAGACTTGAAAAACGTCCATGTATATGTGTACTAACCGAAATACTCTATTTGAACTTACAAAAGGATAATATCTATCTAGAAAGAGCTCATCCATTACCCTTCTTTGCAAGTTTACAAGGCCTATTTCATTACCCTTCTTTGCAAGTTTACAAGGCCTATTCTCTCTCTCTGTCTCATTCATGTATAGTTATCCTCAAACTTCTATAAAGTTTTGTTGTTAAAATACAATGATTTTCTTCTTCTTCTATGTCTAAATATGACATCTTCTCTCTTATACAGAATTGTAGACCTTACCTATTCATCATTATATGGACTTTTGGTAAATGAGGCCTTGTGCACCTCTTCAAGATAAGTAGACAAGCACACTCTAGAAAAATCATGTTTGAAGTAATACGGGAGGAATACCAAGCCTCTCTATTTAGGGCTAGCCATTTGCTAAGCCTTTCTTTCAATTTGTTAATTGAATCACTACAAGAAAAAGGGGGGCGTAGCGACGCCCCCGAATCGGGAAAAAAATGAAAACCGTCGCTTATGCGATGAAATCGTCGCATAAGCGACGGTAAAAAAATCGGATTTTTTTTTTTGGCCGAGCATCGTCGCATAAGCGACGGTAGCGTCGCTTATGCGACGCAACACCAAAGCGTCGCTAGTTAGCGACGCACTTAGCGACGTTGGCAAACTGCAGAGCGTTGCATATGCGACGCTCTGGAATGTAAAAAAAAAAATTTCAATTCTCCCGGCACATTTGTGCCGGGCCTTGAACGCAAGACTGAGAGAGAGAGAGAGAGAAAGAGCACGCGCGAGAGGGAGAGAGAGAAGGGAGACGGTTGACAGGTATGCGCACACACACACTTACACACACACACACATACACACATAGACACACACACACATACGCATAGACACACACACACATACACACAAATACACACACATAGACACACATACACAATGCATAATTCATACACATACACACATGCACACATAATGCATACACATGCACACACATATACACATGCACACACATATACATGCACACACACATACATATGTACACACACATATACATGCATAGACACACACACACATACGCATAGACACACACTCACATAATGCATACACATGCACACACATATACACATGCACACACATATACATGCACACACACATACACATGCATAATGCATACACATACACACATGCACACATAATGCATACACATGCACACACATATACATGCACACACACATACACATGCACACACACACACATATGTACACACACACACATATGTACACACACATATACACGCATAGACACACACACACACATACGCATAGACAAACACACACATATACACAAATACACACACATAGACAGACATACACAATGCATAATGCATACACATACACACATGCACACATAATGCATACACATGCACACACATATACACATGCACACACATATACATGCACACACACATACATATGTACACACACATATACACGCACAGACACACACACACATACGCATAGACACACACTCACATAATGCATACACATGCACACACATATACACATGCACACACATATACATGCACACACACATACACATGCATAATGCATACACATACACACATGCACACATAATGCATACACATGCACACACATATACACATGCACACACATATACATGCACACACACATACACATGCACACACACATACATATGTACACACACATATACACGCATAGACACACACACACATACGCATAGACACACACTCACATAATGCATACACATGCACACACATATACACATGCAGACACATATACACGCACACACACATAATAATGCATAATGCATACACATACACACATGCACACATAATGCATACACATGCGCACACATATACACATGCACACACATATACGTTCACACACACATACACATGCACACACACACACATATGTACACACACACACATATGTACACACACACACATATGTACACACACATATACACGCATAGACACACACACACATACGCATAGACACACACACATATACACAAATATACACACATAGACACACATACACAATGCATAATGCATACACATACACACATGCACACATAATGCATACACATGCACACACATATACACATGCACACACATATACATGCACACACACATACACATGCACACACACACACATATGTACACACACACATATGTACACACACATATACACGCATAGACACACACACATACGCATAGACACACACACACATATACACAAATACACACACATAGACACACACACAATGCATAATGCATACACATTCACACATGCACACATAATGCATACACATGCACACACATATACATGCACACACACATACACATGCACACACACATACATATGTACACACACATATACACGCATAGACACACACACACATACGCATAGACACACACTCACATAATGCATACACATGCACACACATATACACATGCACACACATATACATGCACACACATATACATGCACACACACACATGCATAATGCATACACATACACACATGCACACATAATGCATACACATGCACACACATATACACATGCACACACATATACATGCACACACACATACACATGCACACACACACATATGTACACACACACATATGTACACATATATATACACGCATAGACACACACACACATACACATAGACACACACACACATACACACAAATACACACACATAGACACACATACACAATGCATAATGCATACACATATACACATGCACACACATATACATGCACACACATATACATGCACACACACACACATATGTACACACACACACATATGTACACATATATATACACGCATAGACACACACACACATACGCATAGACACACACACACATACACACAAATACACACACATAGACACACATACACAATGCATAATGCATACACATACACACATGCACACGTAATGCATACACATGCACACACATATACACATGCACACACATATACATGCACACACACATACATATGTACACACACATATACACGCATAGACACACACACACACACATACGCATAGACACACACACATAATGCATACACATGCACACACATATACACATGCACACACATATACATGCACACACACATACACATGCATAATGCATACACATACACACATGCACACATAATGCATACACATGCACACACATATACACATGCACACACATATACATGCACACACACATACACATGCACACACACACACATGTACACACACACACATATGTACACATACATATACACACATACACATAGACAAGACACACATATACCTACACACATACACACATAATGATGCATACACACACATACACATGCATACACACACATACACATGCATACACACACACACACACGTATATATATTGATTTCTAACCATTTTGTTTTATATGTTAGGTAGTATGGATCCCAGTAGAGAGAGAAAGGCGAAACTCACTCTCAGAAAAAGTCTTATGAGAGCAAGAGTTCCGTCAGATACTCTAGGGGCCATAATGCGGGACTACGCAGAGATGTCCGATGAGGAGCTGGATTATACGATCCAGATGCTTACGCAATCAGACGAGGGCTCTTCTGCAGATCTACACGCAGGAAGAGAGCTATCTACTCATAGGTATGTTTTTTTTCATAAACTTTTTTAATGATATTATAGCACATATTTTTATTTATTTCTATCTATCTATTTTCAGGACACCTATACCACCTCCAGCACGTGAGAGGAGAGCAGAGACGTTGCCTATGAGGAAATGCATAGGCACGTTAGGACTAGAGTGCGACATAGAGCCAGAGGGGAATATTGTATACATAGGAAATGGATTGGAGTTCAAGAGGAGAATGCGTGCACTATGCGACTCTTACCTGCGCTTTATCCACTTACCGTGGAAGTAAGTAAAAGTTTTACATATAAATTGAAATATATATCTTATGTTTTATTTATATTATGTTTTTTATTTTTGTAGTGAGCATGATGAGAGGGATAAAAAGTACGTGCTCAGTTCACTTGAGACGGAGTTTGGGACAGGGTGGTCTCTTTAATGGTGTTTAAAAGAGATGCGGACACTTATGGCGCATCGTCGTGACAATGCACGGTATGTATGTATATGAGAGAGAGAGAGAGAGAGAGAGAGAGAGAGAGAGAGAGAGAGAGAGAGAGAGAGAGAGAGAGAGAGAACACTAATCTCGATATTAGGGTTTTGAAATCCCTAATTTAAAAACTCTAATTCAACCTTTTAGCCATATGTTTTAAGTATATGTACACCTCCGACGTCCTACTAGAGAGATGTCTCTCCTCCCAACCTTATGCCTCTATATATAGCTACTCGAATCAACGAGGATCATGATTCATAATATATGTAAAGATATATACACATCATGTAGATAGGATACATAAATATAAAATGGAGTAGATATATTATGCATCACACATACATGCCTAAATGCACACATAAATATATATATACATACTAACATATTAACATGTACATATTTACACATACATGTACATGCCTACATGCACACATAAACATATATATACATGCATACATATTTACATGTACATATTAGTGAACATTCGAGCCTGCAAAGTAAATTCAATTAGTAAATAGAAACTAACATACATATATGAAAGAAATAAAATATATATTTTAATAAAATTACCTTTTGTTCACAACCTATCATTAACTCTCTTTTTGCTCATCTGAGATTTCTTCATTATTTGCATTGGCGCATTGCAAACGACTATATAGCCAATCCGTGAAAGAAGGTATATCTGTAATCTCATTATTATCGAGATTACGTCTAGATCTTTTGTTTTTTCGCCTTTTACTTTGGAGACTTTGAAGTTCCTCGTACTCGCTAACGAATGCTTGCATGCATTCGCTATTATATGCTACAAAAGTAGAAACATCATTTTTTTCTTGAAATGTAAATAAGAATGGAACCCCCTTACCTGATAATACCTCATCTGTTATTTTTGAAGAAGACTCGTTGGTCCATGCACGTGGGCTTCTTCATGAACTCTTTCAAGGTACTCACTAACGTAATACTCCAACCCTTTGCCATGGATCCTTCTGGTTTTGCTCTTTGTCGCACATAACCTTTTAGTATTCCCATAAATTGCTCGACCCAAAACATCCATCGAGTGTTGAAAACACCGACAATCTCTATCTCATCTACAAGATGGACTAGTAAATGAACTTGAATATCAAAAAATGAAGTAGGAAGTTCTTTTTCCATCAAACATAGTAGCTCTTTGCATTCACGTTTTTTTTTGTGGGATCGAATTTTTATCGATCTCTTTGGATGTAATCCACCTATACAAATCATAAAAACAATTGTAAAGAAGTTAATTAAAAAATAAAAGATATCCAATATTCATACATATTAAATATAAAAGTATCATAATTACCTTATAAGTGATCCAAGACGATAGATCACATCTCGTACTCCTTTCGTTGTACATCCATCGATAACCAAAGGTAAAATATGTTTCAAAAAGTTATGCCAGTCATGGGTCTTTAATCCAGATAAGCTCTTATCATCCATAGTAAACATGTTTTGAAAAGATGCTCCATATCCTGTAGGAGTCTTGATCAATTGAATTCTATTGTTGATAGTCTGTATCTCTTTTGTTGTAAGTACCCAAGGAGCAGATGCATAAGTCGTTTCTTGTCGATGTCTATCAAAAACTGGCCATAACTTTGGTTTGGATTTTTGATCTTTCAAATCATTCCTTGATGTTGTGGTATCTTTTAGTCCAAGAGGATGTTGCCATAGTGAATAACCAATATTTTTGAATATATGCATAGGATCAAGAAGATGACATACTTTTAACTCTTTCCAATACTCCAAAGAATACCATATTGATATGTTCTCTACGAGTGCCAATTTCCCTTTACCTCTGTTCACATACTCATTATCTGAATCATCACTGAAGATTTCTGCTTCTGGATCTATCAGAGGTCCATCTGTCCATTTTTTATACCAATCCATAGGCGTCATAGGTTTTGGATACTGGCCTGTTTCAAGCTTTCCATTAAAATGTATCGCTTCTCTTTTAGATCTTAATGGATGATCATCAGGCAAGAATCGTCGATGTCGAAGATAAATATTTTTGTTGAGATTCTTACTATAGATTGATCTCAACCAATCACCACAATATGGACAAGCTTTATAACCCTTAGATGATATTCCTGCATCATGGAAAAGGATAAAAATATAATTAGATTAAATCATATTTATTTACATGCATATTGAATAAAAAAATTACATCAATACCTGAACAAACGCCATATCCAAGAAAATCGTGAATAGTCCAAGCCACAATACCACGAATCGTAATATGTCTTTCATTGATGCTTTTCGATATATCAATGACATTAATACCTCTCTATAACTCTTGAAGATCGTCAATGAGAGGAGCAAGATATACATTCATATCTTTAACTTGTCTTTTGCCTGGGATTAAAAGTGAAAGCATTAAATGTTCCTTTTTAATGCTAAGATATGGCGGAAGATTGTAGTTTATGACTACCACTAGCCATGTTGACCATTTACTGGTTTTCATGGAGAATGGATTAACCCCATCTAATGCAACTCCTAACTTTAGATTCTGTGGATTTTGTGCAAATTCAGGCCATGTAGAATCAATATGCTGAAAAGCAACACTATCATGAGGAATTCTGATTATTCCATCAGTACTTTTGTGATCATGTCCCCAAGTCAAAAGCTTTGATAAGTCGGGGCTTTGAAACATATGTCTAATCCGTGGAGCCAATGGAAAATGTCTCAATACCTTATTCGGGATTTTACCTTCTTCACCCTTATATCGAGGAGATTGACATTTGGGACATGTCAAAGAGTCTGCATATTCACCTCTATATAAAATACAATCGTTAGGACATGCATGTATACATTGATAATCTATACCAAGATTGTTGATTATCTTCTTCATTTCATCATGTGAGGTAGGAAGAATATTTTGACTTGGTAAAAACTTTTCAGATAATAACCTGTAAGTTTATCAAAAAAAGATATATTAAAAAAGGTAAATAAATATACATACATATATACATGCAGGTTTTTATTCTTACTTTAGATAAGGTAAGAACAAGAACTTGAATTGAATAGATACTTTTTGTCCGCGCATCTTTTAAAACTATTAATGCATCTTTCAAAATATTTACGCAAAACAATCGTATCCTGTCAATTCACACATATGTTCATATAATGGTGACCTGGATGAATCGCATGCACAGAGGTTAGTCAAGATAGAGCAGGATTTCTCGGGTATGCAGTAAACCTCTTGCATGTCAATGATGAGCATCTGAACTTTAGGATACAAAGTGGACTACTCCATTATAATCAGATTGTTGTCTCTTGAGTAACCTCTGTGCATGCGACTCATCCATGTCACCATTGCGAATATTTGGAAAGATGCATTAATAGTTTTAAAAGATGCGCGGACAAAAAGTTTCCATTCAATTCAAGTTCTTGTTCTTATAACCTTATCTAAAGTAAGAATAAAAACCTACATGTATTTATATATGTATATATATTTATGCCTATATATATATATATATATATATATATATATATATATATATATATATATATATATATATATATATATATATATATATATATATATATATATATAGAGAGAGAGAGAGAGAGAGAGATAGAAAATTGAAATTTATACCTTAATAGTGTCGAAACAGATACATTACTCCATCCAAAACGATTTTGAAGGTTAAGAATAAGTAAGCTCGCATTTAGTCGTGTCAAATGACTTCCTTCATATACATGCTTTACACATTCCTCTCGAAGATATTTCTCATTTTTAGAAATATCCATGCTCTCACTGTCATTTTGATACCAATCCTCAATAAAATCTGCCATGCCATCATCTTCATCATTGTCACACAAATCTTGTACTTTATCATCTTTTGAATATAGATCTTTCAACTTTGCATATTGCACAGGCTTAGTTTTGCGTAGCCTCCTCATGGAAGCTTCTGATAAATGAGGTCTTATTGGTAATTGTGAATGTTGTGGACGAATATCATCAACATCATACGTTGGAATCTACACATATAAATAAAACTCATTAGTAATCCATAAATGAATAAAAATTAAACTTCAAATATAAAATTAAGTATATAACTTATTAAATATGGATAGAAAATTTTTATTCTCTCTAGCTAAAAGGTGCTCTTGGAGGTCTACGCCATCCATAATTCACTAATAGTTCATCACCAGCATGTAATGTAGTAATAGCATTGACAACTATGTATCTTGATACATCTCTACTCATGTATGGTGATTCATGACTATTTTCACGCTCCTCAAATGTGCAATTAGTCCTTGAACTATTATGTAACCCTCGACTACTATTTATTAAACCTGCTATATTTCCATGTGTGTAAGGTCTTCCATCAATATATAATCTTTCATTTTCTACATGTAAAATCCTTCTACTAGTAAGAGATGCTGCGTTCAAGCATATTCCATAAGTACTCATGCTTTGAACATAACGTGAAAGTCGATGCCAATCTCCCCATCCATATATAGGACCACAAAATGACATAAGAGTGACTTCAGAGTTCGGAGGCACATACAAATCCTCTACAATAAAGAGACCACGACCAGCATTAGTAATAGTGGATGGAGCAATCATATAGCGATTACCCCAAAAGTTGAAAACCTCTCCATCTAAAGGAAGTGGTCCTCTATTCCATCCTCCATATCTTCTTCTATCATATGTTTGTACTAAAGAACGATCACGAGCTGGCAATGGATAATCTCCAGCCGTTTCATTCTCTAAACCAGGAGGTAGAGGATTTCTAGAAACCTCTGCTTGTAATTGATGAACAACAAGTCCATGACGTGTACGAGGTATATTAACATTATGAGAAAAATCATCATCATCATCATCATCATCGAGCAAGTATTCCTGTATATCAATAATAATTTGATTTTATACATGGTTTTTAAATAAAAAAATGACATTAATATATATAGAAAATACATACCCAAGCATTATCACGTTGACTAGGTGATGGTGCATGCTCAAAAGTACCATACTTTTCCTCATGTTGAATACATTCCAATCGTGGTCTTCGATACGTGCCATAACAAGAGTTACACCAACATATAATATGCTCTTGATAGTAAAATTCATCATAATTCCTATCGGAGGACACATGTGAAGTCGTGCTCTTGGTAGGAGGTGGTGGAGTACCCTCTGATTGATCAGAATCTGCACATCATAAGAAACATAAAAAAATATATATAAGTTATGTATCCATCAAATATAGTTAAAATTAAATATTTCATATACTTACAGTATAAAGTCGTTGCACGATGAGGAGACGGTGGTGGAGTTCCATCTGATTGATCAGAATCTACAAATAATGGTATTTGATATTAATAATTTGATTATCTACATAAATAAAAAATTCACATATACATATTTACACATACACACATATTCACATATACACATTTATACATACACACATATTCACATATACAGAACACATATTATTGTGGGATAAATGCATGTATTTTGTATGAATGAGTGTATATGCATGCATGTGTGTGTACGTATATATGTGGATATGTATATGTGTGTTTATGTTATATGTATGTATATGTGTATATATATACATATATGCATGCGTATATGTTTGCATGTATATGTGTATGTGGGTATGTGTATGTGTATGTGTATGTGTATATGTGTGTATATATGTGTATGTATTCTGACTTTTTTTTCTGTTTGAGATTAAATTAACAGGAGATATTGTATGGTCGAAAAAAATAAGAGGCGAGCTAACATACCACCTGAGTCGTGGCAGTTTTTTCGTAGACAGCTACGTCTTCAGGAGTCATTTCCTCAGCAGAAGGTACACAAATTAATAGTTTATATTTATAATTTTTAGATATTTTAGTAATTTTTTAATTTAATTTATGTATTTTTTCCTTGAATAAACAGGCTGCTGCAAAGAAGAGAGTGGAGTCAGGCCACACATCTCACTTAGGCCAAATGGGCCATAATGGTTTTGTAGCTACGTTTGTAAGTATATGTGTTATTGTGAGTATATTTTTTATTTTAGTTAAAATGCAAGCAACTAATGTTTTTTATTTGTTTCATTGCAGTGAAAGGATTATGGCCGATATCCTACAAAACACGAGATCGAGTATGCTACACATTTCAGATATCGGCGTTTGAGCGAGTATATACAAGATCATCCTGATGCCTTTGTGAGTATTTTTAAATTTTATATAATTATTTTGTTGTTATGAATGTTTTAATTATTTTATTGATTTATGTTTGTTATATGTAATACAAGAGTATTATGGGGAGAAAAATATGGATGAGGTGGAGAGACAGACACAAGAGGGACGATCTCGATCGTCACAGGGTGATCATGAGGATGAGGATGAGGAAGATCAGGATGATCATGATATTGCTGATGATGATGATGATCATGATGATGATGATTAGGATTTTAGTTGATTATGACATTGGATTATATGTATTTACATTGATATATATATATATATATTTATCTATATATTTTTCATTTCAGTCATGTTTTCAATTGTGTGTATGGTATTAAGTAATGAAAAGTTTTGTTCTATTGATTGGTATTATTGTTTATATTAAGCATGTGTTTTAATACTTTAATTATATAATTCATTCATATGTGTGTACCTAAGTGTATATGTATGTGTGTGTATATGTATGTATGTGCATGTGTATGTGTGTGTATATGTATGTATGTGCATGTGCATGTATAAGTGTATACGTGTGTATGAGTATGTGCATGTGCATGTGTATGTGTGTATATGTATATGCATGTATATGTATAACTCTATGTGTATGTGTGTGTATGTGCATGTATATGTGTATATGTGCATGTGTATGTGTGCGTATATGTATGTATATGCATGTGCATGTATAAGTGTATATGTATGTATCAATATGTGCATGTTCTTGTGTATGTGTGTGTATATGTATAACTCTATGTGTATGTGTGTGTATGTGCATGTATATGTGTATATGTAGGTATATGCATGTGTGTGTGCTTCTTCATCATGTATAAGTGTATGAGTGCATATCAATAAGTGTGAGTATGGTATGTAATGAAAATAAAACAATTCAAATGATCTACAAATAATAGAAATTGTACTTACAATTGTGATCCATAGTTTTTGCTTGGTTAGCTTCTTGAATAACCTGCAATAAAGAGAGAGAAGAGAGAGAGAGAGAGAGAGAGAGAGAGAGAGAGAGATCTAGAGAGAGAGAGAGTGAGATCTAGAGAGAGAGAGAGAAAATTCAAAGAGAGAAAGATGTAGAAAGAGAGAAACAAAGACAGAGGGAGACAATAACAGAGAGCTTAAGCAAAACAACAATTCTGCATATACTTGCTTTAGCTCGTAAGCGCAGCACAATTGCGAACGTTGGAGAGCTCTTCGATCGGATGCGTGAAAATGCCGATTGCAGAGCCTCCAATGTTTTAATTTTTGTCCGTCAACAGATCGTCGTATAAGCGATGCAACGCGTCGTCGTATAAGCGACATTTGCTTAGCGTCGCGTATATGACGGTCTGCACCGTCGCTTATATGACGGTGTGGACCGTCGCTTATGCGACACAAAAAAGCGTCGCTTAAGCGACGCCTTTGACAAGCGTCGTTTAAGCGACGTTAGGTGGAAGCGTCGCAAATACCGTCGTTTTTTGCGTCGTATAATCGACGGTCCGCGCTCGACGGTAATTCCGACGCAAGTTGCAATTTTATAGCGACGAAATTCTGTCGCGTTAACCGTCGCTACACGCCCGTATTCCTTGTAGTGAATACTCCCCTCATGCAAAATGAGAACCAAGATCTATGAGCTTTAAAAAAACCCAACATATCACAACATCTTTGTAAGAAAGGTATTAGCCCATAATTTCATACATGCAATGAAGAGGATTATGTTTGGCTTCCCTTGATGATTGGGTTTCTCCAAGAAAACACAATGGAGAAATATAGAAGAAATCAGGAACCTCGAAGTAATCGATTGTCTTCTCCTCACTTCATCACATATGTAAAATGGGTAATATGATGTCTTGGTTATCTCTCCCTGTTACAAGAAATTTCATGTCTCTAATTCAAGGTGGCATTGCAATTGCGTCTTTGTCCAAAAGGAGCTCTCCATCTCCGAGTTCTATGGCACTCGACGATTGAGCATAACGAAGGGGGTAGGGACACTAATGCTCTTAGTTGCTTAGAAGAGGATTTGGATCTACATCAAGGCTTCGCGATTGCGAGTGAGTTGCGCCTCGCGAGAGCGAGTTGCAGAAGAAATGTCCAATCGCCATCTTCCGACCTTGCTCTGTTAAAAATCCGCATCTCATAAAAAAGGCAACCTATTTCCTCGGACGAAGTTCTTGAGTTGCCACGTCCAAAATCATCTTACGCGCTGCCTGGATCTGATTTGGTTTCTCTCTCAGAAGTAGAAGCAGCAGCTTCTAATTGAGCTTCTCTCCGCTTTCTTCGCATTGTTATCAAATTTCGATTTTAGCTTTATTGGAGGCATTTGTCGGCTCATACCGCCCATAGGGTTTTCGAATGATATTTCGATTACAACATTGAGGTCTGCCTATTGGAGAAAGATTTCACCTCGAACTCTCTAGTTTCGCCCGTGTGCAGCTAGAGCGCGACACATGCGCAACGTAGATTATGTGAGGCTGATTGGCCCATAATTATAAAGAAGAATTGATGTAAGTATTCTCATGGGACTGGATTATAATCTGCTTCTTTCTTCAAGCTGTGTGCTTCCTACATTCTTCCTGTAGACGATAGATGTAGCTGTGTTTCATTGCTTTCGAGTCAGGCGATCCAGCATTCATAAAACCAGACCGCAAAGTGAACGGCTGTCTAGGGCATCGCATCTGCTTATCGTCGATGCCTCGGCTGTCAATAAGGTTTGCATATCTTGTTCACTGGCACTAGTTGCAGTCTGAGATGGAAATTTATATGAGATTGATTGCTCCTGCGCCCAAAAACCTGTGTGTTTATGTAGATTTATAGTGTTTCCGTAACTGAGAATCAATGGCGGAGGATGAAGGTGGTGGCGTCTCGCAACAGCCAGCCCCTAATGTGAGTGAGAGCTGTGGCAACAGCATAAATTGCCATTCTTCACCGCAACATAATATTACCTGTGATACTAGCAATGACAGTTTGCATTCTATAGCGGCAGCGCCAGCTCTACCCCTACGCACTGTACCTCCTTCAACACCGACATCTCCTGCACCTGCTCCATTTCTAATCAAGAGTTACGAGATCGTTGACGATGTGTTAACTGACACCACAGTTTCGTGGAATCGGTCCGGAACGAGCTTCATCGTATGGAACCCTCAGCAGTTCTGCCAGTACCTGCTGCCACGCTATTTCAAGCACTCCAACTTCTCAAGCTTTATTAGGCAACTCAACATCTATGTAAGCTCTCTGTCCCCTCTCACGCCTAACAAATGAACAAATCTATCTTCCGAAACCTTACGAGCATGCTTTCTTTCTTTGCAGGGATTCCGAAAAACCGACCCAGACAGATGGGAATTCGCGAATCCATGTTTTCTGAGAGGGAACCGCCAGTTATTGAAAGATATTCGGAGAAGGACATCGGCATCTACAAGTTTAGGAAGCAGGCATCATGTTGGAGCTTCATCATCAAGGGAACCACATCGTCCTGAGATGGGATTCACTCGCTCGGATAAAATTTCTCAATACGAGGTTATGCCGATTTCCCCACAAGTACAGAATCAGCTTGCGTTGGTAGCACCCGTTGCGCCTGGACCCGATCCTTGCCCTTCTAAAGTTGCAGACATCCATGAAGGTCGGACGCAAGGAGAGATTGATAGACTGCGAAACGAGAAGAGACTGCTTATGATGGAAGTGATGCGCCTTAGAAACCAACTACAGAATACAGAGCAAGAGCTCCAGCAACTTTGGCAAACATTGCAGGTTATGGAGCGCCAACAGCACCATATGCTGGTTTTTGTATCTCAGGCAGCTCATCAAGAATTTATGACATATAGAATGGGTCAACAGCAACAACATCCTCATCGTCGTCAAGCCTTGCCATTACAGCTATTACCTGGGATATCATCGTCTGGTCATCATTCGCTTGTCAATATCGGTGGATCTGAGGCAAGAGGACCACAGGCCTTGGCTTTTTCTAGAAACGATGCGATTAACATTGAAGGAAGCAGAGATGAAAGCTTCAACTGCGCCAGAGTTCCTAAGGTACGGCATGAGCTTCTCCCAGTAGAGCAAAAGACCGCGAATGCATCTACTCAGCAAGAAGTAATTGAACTGGAAAAGTCTGAAAATATTAACCATTTGATTCCTGGGTTGGGTCATCATACAGAGATGACTTCGGGGGCTCATTATCCACTACAGTGGAAGGGAGCATCAACAACTCCGCTAGAGATACTATCATTCACCGCAGTGTGTTCGCCTGTCCAAGATGTGAATCAACTTTCTGATGATTCATGCACGCAAATATTCATCGAGCCACAGGATTGTGAAATCTTGGATACACGGATGCACTTTGCAAGTAAATTACATCATGACCATTCCAGTTCTGGAGGTTATGAATGCAATTACCAAATGGCAAGCAGGAAAGTGAATATTGATGGGTCGTTGTCCCCTATTGATCAAGCTTTGCATGATGTTGGGAAAGATGACGATGCGGGGTGTACACAAATTCAGAAAGCAGCGGCGTGTGATAACCGACTTCTCAAGGAATCACCTACGAGTGATGAGAAAGGCAGAGTTAAACCTCAAGTGCACAGGATTTTGGTTGGTGATGAAAAATACACAGATTCCTCATCTCCATCGATTAGGCCTGTTTCAGATGATGAAGAAACCGCATTAGACGCATTAAATTCCTCCTGTCTTGCCGCTAGTCTGATTGGAAATCCAAAAGAGATACTTGCAAGCCCAAGCGCATCTCACCATTGCAGGCAGTTCTTGAGTGAAGAATGCTCACAGCAGGCGCCTACAGAAGTTGCAAGCGCATCTCACCATTGCAGGCGGTTCTTGAGTGAAGAATGCTCACAGCAGGTGCCTACAGAAGCGTCCAATGATGAGATTTGTGGGCGCACTTTGATTATGAGTGATTCAGAACTACAGCTACCGATGGCTAGAGGAAAACTGAAGTATGGAGATATTAGATCTGACATCAATAATGACGACTCGGATTTCTGGGAATTGATTTTAGAATATTCATGCCCACAGCAGTCAAGTATTAACGAGGTGAGCTCTGCACTACCCACAGCCATCTGTACCCCGGAGTCCCGACCCGTGCAGACTAGCGAAACTCGTCGACAGGCCACGCAAACTAGCCATATCTCCACTTCCAGTTCGTCGAGTTTGCAAGGGCAGTACCTTTGTCATGACCCGTCTTGGAGAAATCCTCAGAGCTGATGGAAAGTATCCGGTGACTTCTGTGTGCGATAAGGATAGCCAGTCTCGCGAGTTATGGCGCTGTAATATGGCAAGATCCCTGGAGACTTCTCTGTAAGGTACTCTCCTTTCACATCAGGGAGTACATGGAATTCGTAATTGGGAGCCGAAAATACTTTTATCCTGGTTACCCGAAAATGTTTTCTTAGGACATAATTGCGTGAATTAAAAACACATAAATTGCGTGAAAATAAAATAGGAAAAGTGACAGTTAATCATACAAACAAATACTTTTATTAATCAATAGCAAACCCCTAAACAACAAATTTAACAAGTCATCAGGCCGTTCCAGCTTTGTGAAAAGGGAACTGACGATACTTCCGGTCGGCTTCGGGGCCCTCATGGCCCCGATCTCTCTTCCTCTCCTGTTTCGCTCTTCCGCCAGGCAAGAGTTCTGTGCTCCCGCTTTTTGTTAACCAGAAAATGGTTTCTAGGTTTTGTATTTTTACGATGTACTGACCAAGAGTCTTTCAGGATAAATATTCGCTCATCGTGTTCCTTATAAGCTCGGTAAGTCAAAACACACTTTCAGCATGCATCATTGTCAATCAAGGTCTGTTTGTTTTTCGCGTTGAAAGGTTAAGTTGGTAACGTGATTATTCCTTACGATCGTCTCGCTGTAGGTTTGGCAGGAGTTCTGACAAGCAAGTTTTCCGAAATCGTCGTTATAATCTTTTTTCCTCATTTTTGTCCCCATCCGCATTCTATGCTTGTTATTTAGGGTTAAGCTTTTTCGTTAGGTTTACGAATACCGGATTTTCTCCGTATATATTCATCGTTATCTTGATAGATCATTAGTTTACCTTAATTTGCATTCGCAACGGATTTCGTCTTTTCCAACTGGATTAGTCTTTTCTGGGGTTCGACATGAGGCGATTCGTGATTCGTCATCTGTTATATTTGGTCATGTTTGTGACTCAGTGCTCCAAAGATGGAAGGTACCTGGATTACGATGATTTGAGCAAACATTAAATTTGTTTGCGAAGGCGAGCTCTTGTTTCAAAGAGAGAGAGATCCGAATTTCGACAGAGAAAATGTGTTTCACCGATGATTGAACAATAACCGGTTAGATTTCTCTGCTCATCATAATGAGGGCTCATACACGGAGAGGTAGCGTGAGAGAAGTACAGGTAAATCTGATCTTCTGCTTGGTGCATAGCACTTTGAAACCTCTTGCTCATGAGATGGCACAGGTAATTGGGAGCCAAAAATGGTTTTCTTGGTTACCGGGAAATGTTGTCTTAGGACATGATAATGAACATTTAGACAAGGCGGTGGGTGGGATTTCGGGCGCATGCATTGTTTTATACAGAAAACAAAACTTAACAGAGTTTAGTTGGAAAAAAAAAGATTCGGGTCAGTCACCATGACACATATACATGTAGTTTTGAGAGATCAGATTATAATTTCTAGATTACATATACTTCCGATCGGTTCCTGAGCCTTCATGGCCTTGATCTCTCTTCCTCTCCTGTTTCGCTCTCTTCCGCCAGGCAAGAGTTCTGTGCTCCCGCTTTTTGTTAACCAGAAATTGGTTTCTAGGTTTTGTATTTTTTACGATGTACTGACCAAGAGTCTTTTAGGATAAATATTCGCTCATCGTGTTCCTTATAAGCTCGGTAAGTCAAAACACACTTTCAGCATGCATGCATCATTGTCAATCAAGGTCTGTTTGTTTTTCGCGTTGAAAGGTTAATTTGGTAACGTGATTATTCCTTACGATCGTCTCGCTGTAGGTTTGGCAGGACTTCTGACAAGCAAGTCTCCCGAAATCGTCGTTATAATCTTTTTTTCTCATTTCCGTCCCCATCCGCATTCTACGCTTGTTGTTTAGGGTCAAGCTTTTTCGTTATGTTTATGAATACCGGATTTTTTTCGTACATATTCGTAGTTATCTTGGTAGGCCATTTACCTTAATTTCCATTCGCAACGGATTTCGTCTTTCTGACGGGATTAGTCTTTTCTGGGGTTCGACATGAGGCGATTCGTGGTTCGTCATCTGTGTTATATTTGGTCATGACTGTGACTCAGTGCTCCAAAGATGGAGGTAGCTGGTTTACGAATGCGATCTCTTGTTTCAAAGAGAAAGATATCCGAACTCCGACAGAGGAAATGTGTTTCACCGACGATTGAACAATAACCGTTTACATTTCTCTGCTCACCTTAATGACGGCTCATACATGGAGAGGTAGCGCGAGAGAACTACAGGTAAATCTGATCTTCTGCCTGGTACATAGCACTTTGAAACCTCATCGATATAATTATTCATGAGATGGTCGCCTTTGCGTAGAGCACGCGTGCACGTCATGTAACGTGGCGAAGGCGGTGCCTCATGTAGACATCGAAACTAGCAATAGCATCGTGATCGAGAAGATGGTGTTCTTCTAAAGATTTATCATGCACACTCAGAAATGTTTCGTCTTCTGTAAGACTTTACTGTAAATCGTGATCATCGAGCGACGTTGTGTTCGTGAGATTTCTCTGACAATCTTTCCATTTCGTTTCTCGGCAACTCAATACAATCCTTCATTCATAGTTCCCTTTAGATATTTCAATATCCTGTTTGCTGCATCCATCCGTTGCCTGATTTAGTTATTAATGGTCTCTCATTACTGCATGATCATTCTGCATGGTTTTGATTTTGGGGCCTGTGTGATCAAATTTCTCATTTCTGCATGAATGATCATTATGCACTCACGTTCATAGAATCATGGAGTCAATAGAGAATGAGAGTAATGAATTAGCAGAAGGGTTCTCTAAACTAGAAACAATTGTGATCATTTTGAAAATGAGTGCATGATTTCTTATGGGTCCCGCGAGTAATCAAGGTCTTCTAGGTTTGCTGAGTAATAGTTCATGGCAACTAAAGGAACAGTAATATGGAAGTGGGATTACATACATTCTCATATGTATTAGGCCCAATCTTCTTACAGATCAAAAAGTCATCTTAATATGCCTAGTGACTTTGAATTTCCGAAAGTGCAACAAATCATAGAATCTACAAACCTTATAACCCTTGATATAGGTATTCTACATGAAGGAGATTACACTAAATTGATATTGAGATTACACATTTCTTTTTCATAATGATTATGACTTCTTGAAAGGATTATCCTAATTGAAAATACCAAGAATGACTTTCTAAGATGAGGAAAACTTCTATCAAATTTTATGTTCAAATGCTTGACTAATAATTTTAATCATGTGGATTATTCTATTGAATTGAATAGTTATTGTTAAAAAATTAATTTGAGAACATCGTTAACAATGATGACATTAATTGTGTTGAGATATGAAGTCAACATGTGATGATCCCGGATGACACGTATTAGTTTTTCATTTCTCTGACATGTATAGTGGTCACGCCGGTATATGTCAGGGATACTTCATTGATCTTTATTAAATTTATCTACCGAGAGTGATGGCACATTTGTTCCTTGCCAGCTCACTCATATGCAGACATTAGGTTTTTCCTTATGTAGTGGTCTTTATATATTGCACTTGTTATATTCTTGTTTTGGGGTCATTCTTGTACATTCCTTTTTATGTAATAGAAGAAGAAGATCATTCTTCCTTGTCTCAATCTTAGCGTGTGCTTTTCTTTGATTGTGAGAGTGTGTGTGTGTGTGTGAGCTCTCTTCGTTATCTCCTTCCTGGTGACAAATTGTACATTAAAAAAGTTTGAAACATAAGGAGAAAATATAAATTTCAAAAAACTTAAATCATTTAAGAAACTAAGGTACCTTTTTTAGTATGAATGCAACATTTAAAATTCAATTGTATACGCAAATACCCAACATCAAGAGAACAAATCTAAAGCATTCTTTTGTATGTTTGTGGTGAATTTATTATAAAATAAAAGTGAGATAAAATGAAACAAGGAACGGGAAATTATCCTTTTGTTCATATTTTGGCACTCAGATATTCATCGTTTACTTCCTCGTGCATTCATTATAGGCATAATGTTTCTTGGTAAATTTCACACAAAGGCATCATACATGAAATCAAATTTTATTTGTTTTTCGCATGAATATACGCATGCTTTTTACATCTTTCTAAGAAACATTTGAACTCTAGTAATGATTATCAAAACACATTGTAACCATATTCTCAATTTTCTTTATTAAACGTTATAATAATAACCTTATTTTTTACCCTTCCTGGATAAACACAGATTTTACTAATATTCATAAATGACAACAAAAGAAACTATTAAAAAATATGATATCTAGCTACCATGTACATGATTCCTTGCTCATATATATATGATCTCTCCTCAATTTTGACCACAAGGTGATTAATCCCAAAAGGATGTTCATGGTTTTCCAATTGGACTACCAATCTTTTCATAACATCATTTGGTACCTATATACTTCAATTGTGTCTTGTTATGGTCCTTCTGGGAATTCTAAATAGACAACTCTCAAACTAATTGTGGATCTCTCCATGCTATATGAACTGTCTGACTCACTAGTTTCCAAACTTAGATTAGAATGGTGGCTACCTAATTGTTTTGACCATGATTTAACAATGCGATTGACACTATCTTCAGAAGACCTCAAGCTTTGTCAATCCACCTTTCCAAGGTGTTTTCTTGATCCCAAGTTCATGAATTTTCCACAGGTTTTCCTTAAAAACGGTAATTTCCAAATGATTGGGTTCCTTGTTTCTCAACCACTTGTTCTTTGTTTATTGATCTTATCAGGTTCTTTTCTCTACCTAGCATCATTGAAAATAACTTGCATGATTCAAATTTATCATTCTGTCATACATTTACATTATTTCCCTTAGAATTTTGTATTTGAAACTTTACTTATCAATATTGATCTTCTGTCATTCCTAATGCAATCCTAAAACCTAACCCTAGGGCTACATACTTAGCCTAGGCTAGAACGGACCAAGGGGGTTTAGAAGTTCGCAAACTCTATCCAAGTGTTCTAGGATATTCTCCTAAGCTTAAGATGATGTCTGAAACTTCTGTCATGTACTCCAACACTATTATACAATGTAGTGGAGTCACTTTCGCGCTCTCAATAATTGCTAGACCTTGAAAAATCACATAAAAAGCATCATTTTTTGCCCAAATTCAGCTTTAAACGTTTTGCCTAGGAGTTTATATGTCACGACAGGCTGGTCTACCATGGTAGAGGGTGTCTCTCATAGAACAATGGTGAGTACCAAGGTCAAAGAAGACTCACCTCCTAGTTTTCAATGCTTGGAGATATGCGGGTGATATAACAATCATGAGCAAGTGACATGTGTCTCTCATAGAACAAATGGAACAATGGAATCTTCTATTCATCAACAAGATTACAATCTCTCACAATTCAACCTCCCAAAATGAGCCCTCAAGATCTTTTTATAGTTTTTGAGCTAGTTTTGATCATTTTCATACCCAGTGTCTAGCATAGCTAAAAAATAGGTTCTCTTACTAATTTCAATGCTTAAATGAACTTCAAAACAATATGAAAATTGATACATGGCTTCTACCTAATATCCTCAAGCTTGAAGACTCCTTTTCTTGAACAAA
The DNA here is from genome assembly GCA_020310875.1 of Ceratopteris richardii. Taxonomy (NCBI): domain Eukaryota; kingdom Viridiplantae; phylum Streptophyta; class Polypodiopsida; order Polypodiales; family Pteridaceae; genus Ceratopteris; species Ceratopteris richardii. The sequence goes on from CM035413.1 coordinate 24,417,320, forward strand.
CTGGTGCTTTTCTTTTCATACTAGGACTTTTTGAATGGTTTTAGTGATGAAAATCAATGTGTGTGAAGAAAGGTATATGCTTTCATTTAATTTGAACTGAAGGGATGTCTTTTCATGATCCCTCTTCTCTTGTGCCTACTTGAACTGTGAACTCTAGTCATGCTACATGTTGATCTACCCATTTGATGGCCAACAACATGAGACTTGGGTCTTGGACACATGAAAAATAATATTCCGAACCATGACACTCAATAGATGACCTATGAAACATGGAATTTCAATGTTAGTGACACCAAATAGATGTCATTGATACCACAACACTTGAGGATTATTGACACCATCACAACACCTACTAGGTGTCGATGACACTTTACTCATGAAACAATGATGTCGTGATACTTTCTAGATGTCCTAATACCTAGAAGGTGTCAACTAGACCTAAGTGTTGGTGACACTTAGATATTGGTGATACTCCAAGGTGATGGTGAGACTAGTTCAGATGTCCTAACACTAGATCAAGTGTTGGCAACCAGTCATGTGTCGATGATACCTCAAGAATCAGGTGCCAACGACATCTAACTCAAACAAGTGTTACCAGAATTTGACTTTTACTTATCAAACTCAAATTTTATTATGATAACTGGGATTTTTATGGTCCCCTCTTTGAACTAGCTGCTTGACTGCAAAACATATTACTTGTAGACCCAAGAACATGCCTCTCAATGCTCCATGAGTATCATTTCTCCCATTGAGGTCTTGTTTTTTCAAAACAAAGTTAGGGGATCAAAGAACGTGCCTTAATGCCCCTTTGTGTGAAATCTTAGCCTAAACCATGCATTACATAACAATTAATCAGTGTTTGAATGCCCACAATATCTGCATCTCTCTCTCTCTCCCCCATATATATATATATATATACATATATATATATATATATATATATATATATATATATATATATATATATATATATGTGTGTGTGTGTGTGTGTGTGTGTGTGTGTGTATGTGTATATATGTATATGTATGTGTGTGTGTACATACACACACACACACACACACACACACACACACACACACATATATATATATATATATATATATATATATATATATATATATATATATATATATATATATATATATATATGCATACACACACACACATACATACATACATACATACATACATACATACATACATACATACATATATATATATATATATATATATATATATATATATATATATATATATATATATATATATATATATATATATATATATATATATATATATATGAAATGGAGAGACCACTTCCATGCACTCAATTCAAGCTACAAACACACATTCAAGCTCACATGCAAGGAGATACAGGAAGAAGAATAAGAAAATTTGAAAATCTCACCTCTCTTCTCATAATGGCCAAAAAGTCCTTACAAAGGGTCACCAAGTGATTATATATATGTGCCCTAAAATTGGTCCTTTTCACACATGAGAGTGGCACATTTATTGAAAAACACTAACTTCCTACTATGTTACAAGGATTATGTTAGAGTGGTTGGGGTTTGGGCATCTAGAGGAATCCTCTAGTGCTTTTACATGGCTTCATGAGGTTTACATAGAAACTTGAAGAAGAAATTTATGCCCATAATTTGAAAATTTTATGGGCTTCCTTTTCTATGCTTCTTTACTCAGCAACACTCTCCCCCTCTTTGTCTTTGTTGTCCCTTGATAGGCTTTGCATCTTTGTCCGTGTCTTTGTGTGTGTAATGGGTCTGATTCTTCATCTTTGTACTTGAACACTGCCATCACCCAGTGGTCGAGGAGACAGTTAGGACCTTCAGACAATTTGTTACTTTATCCGAGCTGAAGTCCTATGCGTCCGTCCTCCCCTTGGTATTCTGTACATTCATACATATGGTTGTTGTGATAATCCGGGTTGCAACGCATGCACCTAATGGCTAAGAATGTGATTAGCTTAGTCACTCTTTTTCACTTTTCAGCCTCTACCTCTTTCTAACTTTTGGCCTGAGGATAAATCTTTGTTCTCACACATTTGGCCCTGTTGTATTGCTGAAGCATGTTTACTTCTTTTCACTACATGCACCATTTGGTAAGTACTGCATCTGTTTTTGTCTTTTGGTTGATGCTTCAAAGGTCCTGTGTTTAATCTTTGTTCACACACTTTGAGGCATCCTTCTTTCGCATTATGGCCTGATGCGTGCCTCTGCAGGGCTTTGTGTAGAGAAAGGTGTTGTATGCCCCTGCGGGGCTTGTTGCAGAGATATGTATTAAATTTTATTTTTTTAATGTATCTTTTTCTTTGGTTTTCTTCTTCTTTTTCTTTTGCTTGTCTCTCCTTCCATACATCCCTCCTTTTGAACTCTATCGTCCCTGACAGGCTTTGGTATGCGACGAGAGTACGTCTTGTATAGCTTTTGCTTTGTATCATTTAGCAAATTTGCTTCACGTATCATTAACTACTTCCACTATTCAAACTTGACTCCGTCGTGGGGTGCTTTTCTGTGATCAGCAAAAAAGCTAAGTTCATATGCCACCAGCTGTGCGTTTAGGTTGGCAGATAGAATATCTCGGAGTTTATCTTGAAGAAGCCTGTGAAAAATGCTTCTTCAAAAATTTGCATGTAAGTACTCGGCAAAAACATTAATCTTGAATAATAGACCATTATAGTAAGGCAGCTTGGCATGACAGAAAGGTAAAAAACGAGTATATCAATGCCTTGATTTACGCTGATGAAGTTAAAAAATGTGTATTCTATGTGCTTGAAGACTTTGAGTACGGTTAGAATCATGCTTAGTATTTTATTTGTTAATTTGATGGTAAGGTCAAGGACCTTCTCGTATTGAGATAACCAAAATTTGATTGTTCTCACCATGTACTCTTCAGTCGGGAGGTAGTTATGCGGCGGGCTCGGTAGTAAAGGAAAATTGAGCCATTGTTTATTTATTTTACCTCGACGTTGCAAGTCCCAAAGTTGTGGCCAATATCTTCATTGTGGCATAGAACAAAAAGATGGATTAACTTGTAATAAGTATGGTGCCCCTTCCCAGTGCACCCGTACAATTGGATTGTTTTCCGAAAACTTTCTTCTCCAAATAGGATCGGCGGCTTCTAACTCCTGTTGAGTATAATGAAAAGTGTTTTCCGTGAAATTGAATTGCTCGTCAGGATCCTTTCCCATAATCTTCTTGATGTACCTTCTAGTCTACTCTTTCATGATTCCATAAGGTAAATTGAAGGGTCTCAAGATCTGATCTAAATCTTTTCTTTTGATCTTAGCCTCTTTCATGATTGTCACTACCTGGTTTTCAAAATTTTATGTAAGACGAGACACTAGTAGTGCCCTTTCTTTCTGACTTAATTCTATAGTATATGGCATTGGATGATCATCAAATTTGTTTATAACTTGCTCCCTTACTAGTGAATGAACTATTGGGGGAGAAAGAGGGCATACCTCAGTCTCGTAAATAGCCAGGGTGGATGGTTGCACTACTAGTGTCCCCAATTTCTTCGCTTGTTCTAATTATGCTCTAAGCTCCGCGATGATTTGATCTTTCTCTTCATGTTGTAATTTACTAGCCTTGAGCTCGTCTTCTACTATTGCCTTAGCTTCACAAATGATCCTCACTCGATCAGCATCTTGAATGCATTGCTCTGTATATTTTTGCACTACCTCTTTCCACTTGAGTTCGAATGTTTTTGTGTCCGTTGTATATTTGCCTCTAAGTCAGCTTGTTTCCTTTGCTCTTGTTTTAGCTGGTCTTCAATTTCTAACAACCTTGCCTTTAGTTCTTGTATTCCTTCACATTCTGTGATAGTGTTGTAGAACGGTTGATTTAACAAGATGGAATTCATTAATTCTTTGTTCCTGGTACGTAGGTTGTTTGCTTTATCCATATATACTTTGATTTGATTTTCTAATAACTTGCTTTGCTTTGTCATTCGTACTTTCTCCGCTTCATACATTTCCTGTTTCTTTGTCAATGTTTTTACTTCATTTTGAAGTTCAAAAACAAACATTGTTACCTCGTTCAGTTTTTCTTTGATCAATAAGTTATCCTCCTTTACATGATTCACTTCTTCAATCTTAGCCACCAATTTAGTTGTTTTCTATGCTAGTTCCTATTGAGTACTTATATTCTTGGCTGAGAGATCTTCGCTCATCATTTGGAATCAACTTTTGGCTTCAAATAGTTCTCCTTTTGCTTTATCTTCTTCCATCAATACGTTTCGAGCAGTCATTGTAGTGTCAATCATATTTTTTACTACTGGCTTCAGCTGATTCACATCCACATTTAAGCCATCTTTGTGATGTGATGGGTTCTTCACCCATTCCCACATCTTTTCCTTGCACAACCTGTAGTGTTTCCTGATTTGACTACCTGATATGTCGTTGCACTCTTGGCTCAGCGCTTTCAGTTGTTGTTGTGTCGTGTGCTTTGGCTTCCTTGGATTGTACTTTTTGAGAGTCAACTACCACATCCAAGGGTCATGGTTCGGAAATCACTTGGATGGGTATGGTAGGTTCTTGCTTTTTGTGTATTTCATCAACATCAAACTATTTTGGATGGATGATTGGTTTGGACCGGGAAGGTGACACCTCTTTGAGCAATATCCTTGTTTGGTCGTTCAATTGAATGGTGTGCACCTTGTCTAGTTGCTCTTCGTGCATCTGTGGATTTTGTTCCCTCTGTAAGTTCTCACTTTCAACTTGATTCTGCACTTGGTTCAACTCATCCCATTCCTCATCAACATGCTCATCAGTGTGTATGTCAGTGTTTAGCGTATCTTGATCCTGGGATGATTCCTCCTCTGAGCTTGAGTTGTTTAAACCCAATTCTTTATACCTATCTAATTTCGATATACTTTTTCTTGCTTGGGTGGAATTTTGTTTTGTACTTGATTGATCATACTGGTGAGCCTCAGATGTAAGGTTCACCTGACCTAGGGAGTAAGCATGTGTTGCTTCTAGCACAGTAGAGAGGTCTTGTTGAGTGATAGATGGAGGTTTGGTGAGTTTACCTTTGGAAGTACATGTGCCCTTTTTGACTATGGGGTGTTAGCAGCCTCCTCTGTTCGAGCACATTTTGCACCTCTCATCGTAGTTCTGGAGCTAGTACCGACGTCTTCCGCAATAGTAATACCTTTCTTTTTCTTGGGTACGATGGCATAGTTTACATATTTTGACATTTCGGCTAAGGAAGGCATGAGTCGTAAACACTCCTTTATGCCTAAAGCTTGATAGATGAGCAGAATCAAAGCAGAACTACCATTGAGAAACTTCTTATGTCCCCATTGCTTTTTTGCTTTGAATAGCCTCTCTTGGACATATGGGGTCAAATTGATTTGATTGCCAACTTGCTTGACTACATGGGACAACAATTGCACTACCACCTTTTGTGGGGCTGTGTATCTATGCATATCTCGGAAACAGAAATGTTGGTGCACCTATCGTACTTCTTCTTTGATGTCAATTCTATTAATTTCCAAGAATGTTCTTTTCTTAGCCTCATGGATTTCATCCTTTAGATTTGTTATACCATCCTTTATCCAGTCAAATGCTGCCTTGATCAGCTCATGCGTGAATCAAATGGTTTGTGATTCTCCATTTCTATCGAACACTGTAGCTTCTAGAACAAATGGTTTATCAAGTGCTGGATGCAGAGTATTCATCACTTGTGTACACCTTTGAAAGTCAGGTTTGTAAATTGTAAGCTTTAAGTATGCTTCGATTCTGGCTTGTGTCCATACTTCTACCATCCTTGGCATTTCATTCACTACTTTAAAATCTTGAGTCATCTCTTGAAATTGATGATCTCTATCCATGATTTTGCTGGTGATGAGGAACAAGTGTTTGCTTGTGGGTTGATCATCACAGAACCAATGTCCACATCCCTTAGTTGCAGATTCTAGAGGAAACTCAAGTATTTTTGCCTGCTGAGTAGCTTCAGTGTTGGGAATTGAACTCATGACCTCCCCGTTAGGAGTGCGATGGGCTAACCACTTGCCCCAAAAGCCATGGTTGAGGATTACTTCCTAATCCTCTCTCTTAAGGCATGGTTCAACCATCTCCTACTAGGATTATGTGACATTCCTCCCCCCTTGGATTGAGCATTGTCCTCAATGCTCACTTGTGGACCCTTCTAACTCTTGGACCCACTTTCCATGCATGAGCGCTTCCACCAACCTCAAACTCCAGCACATGGACCAAATTTGGACCTATCCCACCCTCTGTGGGTGCCCAAATGCCCATGCACCTTCATCCAAGGCCAGTTTCACACTCACCATGGATAAGGGGTTTTTTTCTTGTGCCCACGAATGAGGCGCAAACCTCCATCTTGCCCAATTTCTCATCTAGACTCTGATACCAATGTTGGGAATTGAACTCACGACCTCCCCGTTAGGAGTGCGATGGGCTAACCACTTGCCCCAAAAGCCATGGTTGAAGATTACTTCCTAATCCTCTCTCTTAAGGCGTCGTTCAACCATCTCCTACTAGGATTATGTGACATTCAGAATCGAAGGAAACCTTCTGCATAGCTTTGGAATCTAAAGAAGTCATCTACATTTGAATGATCGAGTCAATTAGGGTTAACTTGTTAGCAAATGTTATTTATTATTTTAGTGAAATCATGCACTCTGTACGTCATGTCCCCACTCTCAGATTGTGAAAGGAACATAATACCTAGTATTTTTATGTTATAATTTTTTTGCTGAGAGGAAAATAGAAAAGTCAGTGTCGTAGCCGAAGCAATGTTCATTTCTGTTTATAATTATTTCATAGTACATGGTGTTTGCTATTCCAATGGAAGGAAATGTGCACTACTAGGGATACAAAGATACTGATGTGTCCAATGCATGACCTTGTAATGTGGCCCTATCATGCATACTTGAGGTTCATTCACTTCAACATGAGTGCAAGGGGAATTTCTACCTTCATCAATGGTAGTGCTTGTTCCGACTTTGGGATCCACATCTTCCTAGTCTTGGTGCCTTGAATGTCATTCTGGAAGCTAGTTGTGACTTCTAGAGTTGTTTGGTTTCTCTGTGCTTTCACGCTCCACATGTACCGTCTCGTCGGTGGAGCAACTATTTGTTTGCATAGTGGTCTTCTATACCCATAAGTTCTTTGTTGCTTGGGAAGTTTCCTGGGTTGTTTTTGTTGGAGCAAGTCTATGACAAGCCTAAGTATTGGCTTGAGTCCCACAAAGTCATAAAAGAAGCTTCAAAATGAAGACTATGTAAAGTTCACTTGTGAACTACCTCTTGTAACTTTTGAAGAGTTTACTTAATGTAAAAGTGAAAGAATCTTAAGTGGTTGAGTCCACTTGATCAAAAAGGGAAAGAGGAGCCACAAATTTGTGATTTGTGGTAGGTAGAGAATCAAATCAATCATTGATTTAGTGGAGAGTGATTGAGGGAAGTTAGCCTCCCAAATTGAACTATAAATAGATGGCAGTTTTAGTCGTGGTTAGAGAGACCTATGTGAAGACCTCCAAGAGCTGAGCTTTATGCCATATCAAGGTGTGATTTCAAGGCACACATATGTATCAGTAAGTCCATTGTATTGTACAAGCAATATACTTTCATTTTCATTATCATTTGTGTTCATATTTCCATGTTCTTGTGAAGTGTACTACTCACTGCCATATCTCTCAGTTTTCTGAGTCAGATTGCAGAGATGGTTTCTCTGAGCTTGGTGCATCATTTTCAGTGATTTAACTTGGTAAAGTTAGATCTATAAGTCTTATGTATGCTCATAAATTTTCATTTCCTTTGGATGTTTCAATCTTCAGTTGTGTGCATTTGAAGTGAACCTTGTCTGTCATTTTCACTTCTCTGTCAGGTACCCGACTTTTTTACTCATCTTGTCAGAGCCATTTCTCAGTGGTTACTTATCCACATGCAATGATTTAAGGCTTGTTAGATTCAGCTTACTGTCTAGTATAGCCATAAAAATTCTCATAATCATTGGATTCCTACATTTTGAGTTATGTTCATTTTTCTGCTCACTGGTCTCAAACTGTAGAAGCCCGTGAAAATCGGGATGATGTCATTACTTGTTAAAACTCATTCTCAGTGTGTGGTTTATTATTTTTGATGCAATTACTCTTGAAAGTTATCTCTTTAAGTTATCTAGACTTCCTCAAGAGGAATTAAGTTAACTGCTGCTGTGCTCAGAGAATTATGTAAAACACTGGACAGGTGTATGAACCAAGAATAGCAAGTTTTCACCTCTGAGCTAACTCCAACTTATCTGTTTTGATCTATCTTTTTGAGAGTGATCTTCCAAGGTACATAGGGTGTCTAATACATCCATTGGCAAGATAAAAGGGCCCACCATATACTTCTGGAGTTCATTTGGCTGGTGTAGATCAAGGATTTTACAACACCTCTTCATCTTCAAGCACATACCTATCCATCTCTTCACAGGTTTTGACCTCTATGTAGTGTTTATGGCTGCTACTTGGTGACCTTGAATGTTGTCTTGGGTATCCATAATTGATTCCTTGATGGTTGAGCTGCCTTGAACCTCTTTGGTATCCACACTTACATGATTTGTTTGGTGCAATCTGTGATTGGTTGATTTGATCTGGGTCTCCTTCGATTAGATCCTTTGTGCTTCTTTGTGTCTGATGCTTGTAGTTGTCCATGTGATCCTTGCAAATCCATATTTGATTCATTCCCTTCCTCATTGGTAGGTAACTATGCGGTGATTAGGTTTTTCTTTGTGGGACTCTGTGTTGCTCACTAGTAATGGAGACCTTACTTTGTGTCGCAAGTTGGCTAGATTGAGAAGAAAGATTTAGTTGAGTATCAAGTGTGAGAAGATTGGGGGTTTTCGACTTTAGGTCGGACACAAATGTTAGTTGAATAGGGTTAGACAATGGGATAGATTCACATGCAAGCATACATTCACCATCATGAAACCCTTGGCTGGCAGTCTTCAGAGGTTTCTCATCTAATAGGCTAAAGTCTTCTCTCAGCCCAATCTTGCCTGATATATAGCCTAGATCTTACTAGATTGTCACCTTGAATTCATATATCTAGTCTTGTCCTAGCACTAATTCCTTTAACATGTCATCATCCTTGCAAACTAAAAACTTTTTTCGCATCAAATTGTTTCCTAAATGTAACGATAGAAGATCTTCTCCTAAACATTCTATGGTGTTTCATCCTATTCCCATCATATATGCATTAGTTGGACTAAGTTATGCTCTTAATTGTTTTGCTAAGGAGGAGCATATGCAACTTAATGATGCTCCTATATCAATCAATGCATCCATTAAGTGATATTCCTCGGTTCCCACTCCTAGGTTTAAGTAGGGTTGCTTGATTTGACGTCCTAGGATTGTTATTAGGATCATAGGTTAGGAATGATGAAAACACACAAAAAAAATAGACATGCCAAGAGATGAGACAGAACACAATATTGGGCGCAATCTCCCCCCATGCACTCTATTTCAACAGACCACAGAGTGCATGTATTTATAGGAATTTTTTATTATGTCGAAATAGTGGTTACATGAGAGTGGTTGCAAAAAACATGCATGAAAGTAAAAGTTGGTAACTTTTGTAGAAAGCCTTTGCTTTCAATATCAAAAATTGTGGTCTATAATGACCCTTATTCTAACCACTACTTTTCTAACTGTTTCTTAGAACCCTCTACATGGGTTTATTTACAAAGTAAATAAATTATAAGTTGGATTATTGATGTCTGCCCTAAAGTCGGATTATTGATGTCCGCCCATTCACACCCTCATGAACCTTCAACTGATATATCAAAAACACCTAAGCACATTAATACATTAATAAATTAACACTCCAACACTGCCTTGGTCAACACATTCCATAATTTATAACATCTATATGTTATAAATTATGGAATGTGTTGACCAAGGCAGTGTTGGAGTGTTAATTTATTAATGTATTAATGTGCTTAGGTGTTTTTGATATATCAGTTGAAGGTTCATGAGGGCATGAATGGTGTGAAAGAGCAGACATCAATAATCCGACTTTAGGGCGGATGTCAATAATCCGAAGAAGTTTCTATTATTAGAAACAGTTAGAAAAGTAGTGGTTAGAATAAGGATCATTGTAGACCATAATTTCTGATATTGAAAGCAAAGGCTTTCTACAAAAGTTACCAACTTTTACTTTCACGCATCCTTTTTGAAGCCGCTCTCATGTAACCACTATTTCGACAAAATAAAAAATTCCTATAAATGCATGCACTCTGTGGACTATCAAAATAGAGTGCATGGAAGAGATTGCACCCAATGCACGTTCTGTCTCATCTCCAGGTGTGTCTATTTTTCTATTTTGTAACCTCTATGTGCACGTGGGTAAGATCTTGGTAAAAGTGGTATCAGAGCCCTGCATGCATCATTAGGGAGGGGTCTGTTTCTCTTCGTTTCGGCGATTGATCTCTGTTTCACTGTTCTCTGTTTGGGATCTGATTTCGATTCGGATTCCGATTCTGGTTTTCGTTTTTGTTTCCATTTTTGTTTCTATTTTTTATTCCGATTCCGATTCGGATTCTGATTCTGGTTCCCATTCCCGTTTTCGATTCCTATTCCTATTCCAACTTTAGTTTCTGTTTCTGTTCCAGTTCCAGAACCAGAACCTACGTTTACATCTTTGGCTTACTCCAAGGCGTCAACCAAGATGTCAACTAAGGCATAGAATTTAAGGCATAACTAAGGCATTACTTTGGCATCTTTGGCATTGAAGGCTCTCTTGGCGACCATTGGCTATGCACAAACCAATTTGAATTTATGAGTGGCAATAAGGAGTTTTATATTCACCAAGGTAGCAGGATTTGAACCCACAACCTCACTCACACAAGGGAAGTGTTTTACCACTACACTATCTCTTTGTGTTGTCACTCTAGTTCTCTTTTCTTATATTTAACATAACTTTCATCTCTTTCTTACTTTTTCAATTCCCAAGAATAATCCTTTGTTTTACATTTTAATTTAAGCAATCTCAAAAATTGTTTTTACATATCTAGCAAGAGGGTTTTGTTCTCTACATACTCATCCTATGAACACCATGGAGGATTTCGGTGAGTCACCTCTACCCGAGCTAACACTCAAGCAACAACTCAAGCTCATGGGGCACGAACTTTGAGGCACTCAGAAGGAGATCAGACAATGCGAGGAAGTACTCTAGAAGATGCGAACTAATGAAGTTAACCTTAGGAGGGTGGTCAAAGTTAAAAATTACCAGTTTCTACGGTTTGATGGCCATAAGGATGGCGCTTTAGTTCTTTCATGGCTGTCACAGTTTGATAATTTTTATACTGATGAAACATATGCTGAAAGTGAAAAAGTCAAATTTTCCACTAACTATTTAGTAGGAAAAGCTCAACTCTGGTGGAATGTCCTACGGCACAGTATAGAGCGTCCAACAACATGAAAGGCTTTTCAAGATAAAGTGAAGGTTTCTTTTCTTCCTCCTCAATACCATTTACATGTTTGATGTGCATGGACGACCCTTACATGGAAGGAGGGTAATACGGTCACTACCTATACGGAGTGCTTTTGGCAAAATTTACTATTGTTTCGAATGCTTGAAGATGTACCAGAGGATAGCTTGCAGCCGAAATACGAAGATGGTTTGGAGGTGGGAATCCAAGCTAAGCTTCACACCCTATAACCTACAATCCTCAATGAGGCTATATCTTTTGCCTATTATGCAAAGAAAGAATTCTAGTCCATAACCAAGTCAATCCATCTACAACAACCGCATCAATGACCACTTTTTGTTAAACCAAATCTTCCTATGAAACGTAATTTTAATGCCCCATCTTACTCTAGTTTTCCTCGTCCACCGCAATCCAACTACTCAACTGCACTTGTTGCTTCATCTCTCTAACCTACCAAACCACCTACCCTACAAACTTGAGTGATGAATGCCCAATAGAAGCGACCATGAATCACTTGCTGGAGTTGTGGTAAACCTAAACATACAAAAAAGGAGTGCCGATTGCGACCTCTTAACATGAAACCAACTACATCTCAATTACAAAACATAGAGGTCCATAATGAAGAAATTCCTCCTCTTTGGACAGAGAAATCATTGGATAAGGACTTACGTACCTTGGGTACGATATCTCTCTTCATTCTCTACTTTGCATGTAGGGTACTATAAATAACAAACTCATTAAACTTTTACATGAAGATGGTAGTTCACATGACTTCATTTCACATTTATTAGTACAAGAACTTAAATTAAAAACGTTTTCTTCCTTGTATAAAGTAAAAGTTACATTTCAAGGTAATTATAATATAACACAAGAAGTGCAAGAAGAACATTTTTAATTGCACCTTTGCAATCCTACGATGTTATACTAGGTATGTCTTTTTATCATCATTATAACCCATACATTGACTACCATATACATACCTTTAACTTTGAATTTAAAGGTCAAATCATTACTTTGTCTGCAGAGCATGATTTCCAGCCATTTCCATTGAATAGTCATACTCAAGTGAAATGTGCATTTAGGAAAGGATTCAATTCATGCATTGTTTTTGTCAATGTCATCAATGATTATACTCATACACTTCCTGATGCACATAAACCTTTCATGACTACTTATAAGGATTCTTTTATGTTTGAGTATTCCTCTGAACTACCACCATGTTGAGGATCCTTTGATCGTAGCATAGACTTAGTCCCTCGTGGTTCTCCTCCTCATAAAGCACCTTATAGACATGGCTCAATATACCAAAAGGAAATAGAAAACCAAGTAAAATACCTACTAGAGAAAGGACTTATAAGGCCTATTTCTTCCCCATTTGGAGCACCAGCTCTCTTAATTGAGAAGAAGAATAAAACTTATCGAATGTGCATTGATTATAGAGCCCTTAACAAGATCACAATAAAGAATAGATACCCTATTCCTCGAATAGATGATCTCTTAGATAAATTACAAGGTGCTCATGTCTTAAGTAAAATTTATCTTAAATCGGGTTACCATCAGATTCATATGACGCAAAGTGATATCTTTAAGACTGCATTTAGAACTCAAATCGGCCATTATGAATTTATGGTAATGCCCTTTGGACTTACTAATGCCCTTGCTACATTTGCACGAATAATGAACAACATTTTTCTTGACTGCAAAGCTTTTGTTCTTGTATTCTTCGACGATATACTTGTTTACAATAAGAATGATAGTGAGCATGATAAGCATCTTAAAACAGTTTTTCATTTACTACAAGAGGACACACTTTACGCTAATCCTGAAAAGAGTTACTTCTTTCAATGCAAGCTAGAATATCTAGGACTTATTATTTCAAGTGAAGGTGTGCATGTGGATCCCAAAAAGATTAAAGTTATAGTAGAATGGCCTACACCATAATGAGTCAATGATGTTCGATCTTTTCTTGGGTTGACTAGTTTCTATAGGAAGCTTGTCCAAAATTTTTCTTATTTAGCATTGCCTCTTACCTTGTTATTGAAAAAGAAAATAAAATTTGCATGGGGACTTACCCAATAACAATCCTTTGAAAAACTCAAACATGCACTTCCACATGTACTTGTTTTACAGTTACTTGATTTTTCGCAACCCTTTCATGTTGTTACTGATGCTAGTGGTTCAGGAATAGGTGTTGTTTTAATGCAAAATGATCATCCCATTGCATTTGAGAGTAGGAAGCTTAACCCCTCAGAAAAGAATTATAGTACACATGATAAAGAATTGCTAGCAGCTGTGCATGCTTTGCGAATTCGGAAACATTATCTTATGGGTTCTGAGGTCTTAATCAAAACCAATCAATAAGATATTAAGCATTTATTAAATCAACCCTCAATCTTTGCTCGACATCTTAAATGGGCATCATTCATTCAAAATTTCCAACCCATGATCCAATATCAGCCAGTAAAGCTAATGTTGTAGCTGACGCTCTAAGCCGTTTTCCTTCACATTCTATTGTTTTGCATAATATTTCTGCCATCCAAATTCATTCTTTTCAGTAAATGGTTTCCACTTATGCATTTGATTTGTATTTCTCATGTGCATGGCATGAATTCAACAATGGTGCATCTTTATCTGATGAACATTATACATTTCATAACGGTTTTCTTTATTTTCAACATAGCTTATGCATAACCCAAGCTTTTAAAGATTTTGTCATCAAAGAAATGCATGAACCATCTTACATGGGTCATAGAGGCATACAATTTCTGCTTGCAAAGATTTCTTCTTTTAGCCACACATGGAAAAAGATATTGCACATTATGTTTCTCAATGCATTGTATGTCCGCGTGTAAAACATCATCATGGTAAACCATTTGCCACTTCCCATTCCGAACAAACCATGGGAACAAATCTCTATGGATTTTATCATAGGTCTTCCTATCACTTCATCACATAATGATATGATTTGGACAATAGTTGATAGGTTTTGTAAATATGCATATTTCATTCCATGTAGGAAAACTTTGTCTGCACCTCACGCTCCGAAATTATTCATCAAATGCATTTTTCCATATCGTGGATTTCTTAAAGTAATGTTATCTGATCGTGATGTTCGTTTCTGCAATCATTTTTGGGTTGCCTTATTTCAACATTTTGGTTCTAAAATAGATTTTGGCTCTGCATTCCATCCTGAAAGTAATGGATAAAGTGAGGCTACAAATAGTACTATTCTTGATTTATTGTGTTATTCATTAGATACCACTAACTAGGATGAAAAGTTGTCATTGCTTCGATTTTGCTTACAATGACACCACACACACCACTATCGGTCGTGCACCTTTTGAAATTGTTTATGGTAAAAAAGCTTCCCACTCCCATGTCACTCACCCAAACCGACATTCGGATGGCTGACTCTATTGCTCAAGATCACATTTCTATACTTCACGATGTTCATGAGCACATTAGGAAAAGTTAGGAGCAATATACACATAATATCAATACAAAATGATTAGCCAAGGAACTCAAGGAAAATGATCTTGTGTGGTTGTGTACCATTCTCAAAAATATTTTGGAGCATCTTAAAAGTAAACTTGCACCATGCTATTATGGATTGTTTTGCATTATACAAAAAATTAATAATAATCCATTTATATTAGATATACCATCTCATTGGAATATTCATAACTCTTTTCATATTAGTTTACTTAAACCATTTAAAGCAACTTTACCACTCATTCCACTTCTTGATGACCCTCCTTTAATTGAAGAACAATCTGAAATCTTGGTTCCTAAGAAAATAATTAATCATGATATCACTACTACATGCACAAGTACTCAATATCATCGATATTTAGTTAAGTACAAAAATCATTCTATTGAATAATATCAATGGATACATAAAACAAAATTAACACCCCATTATGACCACTTAATTTTTGCATATCATACACAAACACATTAATGTAATTCCTCCATGAACATTTCCATGCATGTGTTTTCACATGGAACATGCTTATTTTCGTTCAGTGATGGAACATGTGACTCACCATCCATGTTTATTTTTATTTTATCAACTGAGATCAGTTTCTTTTTCAACTGAGAGACATGTTATAAATTATGGAATGTGTTGAACAAGGAATTGATGGAGTGTTAATTTATTAACATATTAATATGCTTTGGTGTTTTTGATATAGCAGCTGAAGGTTCATGAGCGCGTGAAAGGCAAAAGGGTAGACATCAATAATCCGACTTTAGGGCGGACATCAATAATCCGACTTATAATTTATTTAGTTTGTAAATAAACCCGCATAGAGGGTTCTATTGTTAGAAATAGTTAGAAAAGTAGTGGTTAGAATAAGGGTCATTGTAGACTATAATTTCTGATATTGAAAGCGAAGGTTTTCTACAAAAGTTACCAACTTTTACTTTCACACATGCTTTTTCAAGCTGCTCTCATGTAATCACTATTTTGACATAATCAAAAATTCCTATAAATACATGCACTCTGTGGATTGTCAAAACAGAGAGCATGTGGGGAGATTGCACCCAATACTATGTTCTGTCTCATCTCCTGGTGTGTCTATTTTTCAATTCGTTTTCTGCATCTGTAACCTCTAACGGTGCGCGTGAGCAAGATCTTGATAACAAGGATTTTGGTCTCTGATGCTCTATAGTTGGCTATCGGGATTGGTTCCTCTCCTTGTTGATATCTCTCATCCTTCTCACGTATCCATTCTTTTCATTTTTGTATTCATTCTAGCGCTTCAAGTCTCGCTTCTTCTCTTGTTCTCTTGTCCTCTTCTCTTCAGTTCCTTGTTGCTAGAAGTCGAGTCAGCATCTCTTCGGTCAAGGGTTCTAAGTATTTCTTCACACGACAACCACTCATATAATTAGGCAAAATTTCTCCATCTAGGGTGGGTAGGTTCATTGCTCCACTAGACAAATGTGATTGATTACTAGCGGTCTGTGTCCTCTCTTTTGCAAATTTTTTGCATGTTGCTTTAAGGTATACACCGGGACTAAATCACCTTCCTTGAGTCCTTTGTCTTTGATGTCTCCTCCTGGCTGCATAAATGCCTTCTACCACTTGTAATCTGGTTTCATGCAATTTTTCAATTTGATCCAATTGTTGGGACAACTCGTGTCCCATCCACTCGTATGTTGCGGCTAGTCAAAGAGTCAAAATCAAGAAATCAATTGGCAAAATTGCATTTTGAGCATATACTAGATTGAATGGTGTTGTACGAATAGCAGTCTTGTAGGCAACTCTAAAGGCCCACAAAGCATGATGTAATTGTTTGTCCCAATCTGATCGCCCATTATTCACAATCTTCATCAAAACAGTACGTAACACCTTATTGGAACTTTTAGCCTGTCCATTGGCTTGTGGGTGATAAGGGGCCGACTTCTTATGAATTACTAAGAACTCATTCATCAACGTTTCTATCACTTCGTTAATAAAGTGTGTGCCTCGATCACTCACAATTTCAATTGGTAATCCAAATCTAGTAATATATTTTCAAATAGAAACTTGGCAATGGTTCTTGCATTGTTTTTCTTGGTGGCTTTTGCGTCTACCCATTTGGTCATTGTCTGTAACCACTATTATATATTCAGCATGCAAACCTTTTGTAGGTGGACTAATTGGTCTGACAAAATCTATGCCCACTTAGTAAAAGTTCTATCACTAATCATAGGTCATAGTGGCATTTCATCTCTTCTGACAGGATATTTTGTTCCTTGGCATACATCCCACCTCTACACATACGTTGTCGCATCTTGATGTAAAGTTGACCACCATAATCCAACAAAGAAAATCATTTTTGCAGTTTTGTCTGCTGAAAAATGACCCCCTGCAGCTCCCGTATGGGCCATCTCCAAGACAGGAATATATTCATCCTCATGTACACATAATCTTAATTGATTATCCTATCCACATTTAAAAGTTGTCTTTCTATGAGCACATAATCTTTACTTTGCTCCTCCAAGGCTCGTTTTCTTGCTAGGCTTCCTCCTTTAGGATACGCTAGGGTCTTTAAAAAGTTCACTAAATGTAAGCTCCATCTAGGTGCTATTGTAGAGTAACATAGTGTAGAGTTCTCTTCAAGCTGTTTCTCTTGACATGTAGGACAATTCGTTACATGAGAATGTGCATCTTTGTGCATATCTGGCCAATACACTCCCAGTCTTTTGAGCTATTGTAGTGTACCAATAACACTTCTATGGTCTTTCCATTGATTTGTGTGGGCATGCATCAACCATGTCTCTTGTTCTTCCTCGTCTACACCTCTCAAAAGAAGTCCATTGGAATCTTGATGATATAGGCTTCCCACCAGAATGTGAAGATTCTGCGCCTTCCATAATTATTGGTTTTGATCTAAAATGATCCTATGACTCGGTCCATGCATGAGTATAGGTATCAATTTTTCAGCCCATTGTGGACAAACTTCCAAGTTAAAAAGGTAGGTGTCAGGCAGATCATCCGCCACCCCAGTTGGTGGATCTCCATGAGTCATTCAAGAGAGATGATTGGCTATGACATATAAAAGAGATTGGTGATCAATAAAGAACTTGTTTGCCGGTAAGTAGTGTCGTAATTTCTTTAGAGCGTAGACCATATCTAATCCTTCTCATTCAGTAGTGGTATAATTACATTCGGCCTGATTAAGTTGCCTACTTGCATAGGCTATAGGATGATCAAGCTTTCCTTCATCCACAGGCTCTGTTAAGATGCATCCTATGGCAAATTTGGAAGCACCCACATGAATATGGAATAGTTTCTTCCGATTTGGCACTTTTAGAATGGGCATTGAGCTCAATCTGCTTTTCAGTTCATTAAAGGCTTTCTCGTAGTCTTTCGTCCAATTGAACTGAGTCAGCAAGCCATACACAGGTCTTGCAAATATCGCATATATGTGGATAAACCTACCATAGTACCCACAATGCCCCATAAATACCTGCACTTCTTTCGCATTTTTTGGTTTGGGTAGTTCTAGAATTACCTTGATCTTGTCTTCATACGTGGATATTCCATTTTTAGATACTATATGTCACAAAGTGTTTCCTTGTGGTACCATGAAGACACATTTTTCTGGATTTAGGAAGACTCTATATTGTCTGCACTTCTTAAAAATTTTCCTTAGTTCAGGTATGTGATCCATTCTTCGAGAAGAATAGGTGCATAAATTATGCACATATACTTCCATGCTTTTCCTAAGGAATTATTTAAAGATGTGACACATTAATCTCTGAAAGGTGGATGGGGCATTAGTTAGGCCACATGGCATAACCTTGAAAGCATATACATCCCGTTCCGTAGAAAATGTTATTTTGTGTTGATCCTTAGGAGCAATTGCCACTTGGTTGTAACCTGAGAATCCATCGAGAAAGCTATATACTTCCTTGCCTGCCACTCTCTCCAAGAGGTGATCCATAATGGGTAATGGGTAGCTGTCATGAATAGTGGCTGCATTAACCTTTTTGAGGTTAATGCAAACCCTTAATTTACCATTTTTCTTTGGTACTACTACCAAATGTGACACCCATTCAATGTGTTTGATTTCATATATAATGCCTGCCGCTACTAATTTATCTATTTCTTCCTTGATTTTGGCAGAGTATACATCATTGTATGCATATGGTCTTTTCAACGGTTTAGCTTCAAGATTCATGGGAATTCTATGTGAACAAATAGAGGGATCCATGCCTTTTAAGTCCTTGTATGTCCAAGCAAATATGTCCCTATAATTTCGAATCAACTCCATTATTTCTCGTTCTTCACTTTTTGATACATCCTTTCAAATGTAGGTGCATCTCTCTTCTTCCCCTTCTATGGTCATAGTGACTTTCTTGGTCTGCTCCTTGTTATTGTATGTCATTCCTTCTTGTGCTTCTCGTTTAGGCATTTGGATGTCAATTTTTCTTTCCTCTACTTCATATCTCTTAAAATGTTTAGGAACTTCGAATTGTTCTTGTGGTGTGTTCTCTTCCTTCTTAGTTTCTTCTCAATTTACATTCTCTTGTCTTCCTTTTTGTTCGAGTGTGGAAGTGCTTTCGTTAATAGTTTCATTATGTTCCCCACCCAAGTAATGTCTTTCCTCCTTGCTCTCACTTTCCATTTCTATGCTTTCATAGTCTTCCTTCCATTCTGTTGGAACTGAAGGACTCACAAGGCAAGGAAGCTTACGAAGGGAGTCAGAGAGAAGAGAAGGCACAAGCAGACAGAGTAGTCAACGACGATTTGGCAAGTAGGCCAAAATTTTTTCAGGACACTAAAGCATATCAAAGAGGTGGACACACAAGGAGAAGGAGCAAGTAGGGAGCTCGAAGATATGTATGTCAAATCGTTAGAAGAAATCCCTACAACAATAGTGTTTTTCATCACTAAAAGCCATTGTAGATACCATTTCATATTTTTGTAGCTCCATTTTGTGCAAGCCAAGGAGTCCTTGAGCTTGAGGAGCATTCGAAGTAGCTGCCTACCAATTTTCATAATTTTTAGACTTCGTTTGAGTCTTCAAATAGGCCCTAGAACCTAATTTTTAACTAGGCCAGACACTAGGTCTGGACACGGCCAAAACCTAGTCAAAAACTATAAATAGAGCTAGAGAGCTCATTTTTGAGGTTAGCTTGTAATTGATTTGAACTTGTAAGAGCTTTTTGAAAGTAATCTAAGAACTCCATTGATTCTCACTCTTTGTCTTACCGTGTGTGTGCGTGTGTGTGTATGTGTGTGCATGTTCGTGTGCTTCTCACTCACGCACTTGTGCCTTCACTTGCTCGGGGTCTTCATACCATCCTCACGTCTTCCCGGATTGACATTAAAGGAGGTGCTACTCATCACTGAGCTACACCAAATTTTGGCGCCGTTGTTGGGGATCGAGCTTTGAGGACGAGCGTATAATGGTAAGACGTAGATTTGAGACGTTGGCGTTGTAGGTAATTTCTTCACTCTTATTTTTCTCTTTCTTACCTCACCACCATCATCACCATCATCATCATCATCATCACCATCTCCCACCTCCATCTCCATCATCGCGAAAAAATTCAGTTCTTTGATCATAACACCTTCTCCACCTCATTTCCCTCATTCCACTTGTGAGAGAGAGCGAGAGAGCGATATTGTGTGCATGGTTTTTGCATGTTTCTTGAGCTTTCTTGCAGGTACTTGCTGCATCATCATCTCCAGCACTTTGCGCAGGTACAAAACATCACGAAACTTTCTCTGTGTCGCAGACTTCTATCGATCGCGATCGACAGAAAAATCGCCCATTTGGTAAAACAAAGTGCACCACCATAATCTACATGATGAGCACATTCTAAATCACTAAAAACAGTTAAAAAATTCCATGTTTCTCTGTCAATCACGACCGACACCATCGATCGCGATGGACAGCCATGATCGACAACATCAGTCAATCGCGATCGACAGACCCTGTCGATCGCGACCGACAGACCTCACGACTGACTGACTGCCACGTAGGATTCAGACAATCACGATTGACAACGTCGATCGCGACCGACTGAAAATTCACAATTGACACCAAAATTCATGTTGCCACGTGTCCATCGCGACGGACACATCCCTGATTGACTGAAATCACGGCGAAAATCCCGAAAAAGTGTCGATCGTGATTGACACCATCGATCGTGATTGACAGGACTCACGACCGACTCTATCGATCGTGATTGACACTGTCAATCGCGACTGACGTGTCGATCGCGACCGACAGGCCCCGACGGACACCTCTATCAATCGCGATTGACAGACCTGTCGATCGCGATTGACAGGCTTTTCGGCCAAAATTTTAGGGTTAATATTTCCAAGTCTTTGGGGTAATTTGGGGCATAATTTGCAAGCTATTCGTGATTTGTGAGGTTCCTAAAAGTGTGTTTTGAGAAAAATCCTGGGATCTGTCAGCCTGTTTGAACCCTGTTTTAGCACCAAAACCCTGAACTACCATAACTTTCTCATACGAAATCTGTTCGCTGTGATTCTTGTTTTGTTGGAAAGCTCAGGGGGAGTACAACCAAAACTTCTACTGGTTGCGGTAAAATTAATATCAAGATAATTAGATAGGGTATTTTGAAGTTGACCATACCCCGGGGTAGGAAAACTGAGGGATCTTTAGGATTGTCTTCCATAAAGGCAAAGGATAAATTGGTCTGTGAATTACATGCATGAGAGTGATCTGCCAGTCATTGGAATTTAAGTCTTGAACTAACTTTGGGACTTTTACAGGTCCACTGAGAGCACTTGAAGGCATCTAAAGCAAGGGCTTTTTGCAAGCTTGGGAACTGGGTTCTTGAGTACCAAAGGGCAAGGGATTAACAAGTAAGGTCAGAAGATTCTCAACTCCCTCTATCAATTCCTAGCTTAGGCTAAGAACGACTAGTGATAGGAGTAAGCCAGGGCAGCGATAGGCAGTTATCAAGTTGAAGACTACCTAAATACTCAAGTTCAAGCTAACGACATAATCCCTGCATGGTCAAGAACCTTAAAGGAAAAGAACTTAACGTGGAACGATCAACTTCAAGTGCGGAAATACACTCAAGTATACCTGACGACGTGATATCAGACAAGAGTATAAACACGATAATCAACATAAGAAGGAATGAAGTAATTGGTACAAAAGAACTCAGCAACGAGGTTGTACTTGGGCAAAATAGGGGTTACTTAAATAGGCATATGAACCTTAGATCGGGACGACATCTAGTAAGAGAACGACAGAGTCTTAGGTCTTCAGAGGCTAGCGTTAATCATACTGCTAGGTCTTGGGCCCAGCAGTTGAGCCACCACTCGCATTACCCTAGCTCTGAGACTAGTGAATCAGAGATGTCTCAAGGGATGGACAGACCTACAGGATGTTCAGGTGTGCCATATCTGTATAGGGTGGAAGGCGCCTACAAGA
Source organism: Ceratopteris richardii (assembly GCA_020310875.1). Classification (NCBI taxonomy): domain Eukaryota; kingdom Viridiplantae; phylum Streptophyta; class Polypodiopsida; order Polypodiales; family Pteridaceae; genus Ceratopteris; species Ceratopteris richardii. Next base: position 24,439,685 of record CM035413.1, read on the forward strand.
CTCAGCTGGAATACCTTAGGACCAACCGACAAGGTGCTAGCATCTATGAGGACGGCATAGGAAGATCAGTGGTCCAGATTAAAAACCCTGACCAATCCATAGGACTAGAGCACCCAGCTGTCAAGTTTGAAAACGGAGCATACCTAGACAAGGAAGGGACAATATATGTAGTCACCAGTCACCCAGATAGGACAGATGAATTTGGGAATGTGATCTCAGAAGCGGATTTATGTGACCTAGAGCAAGGAAACATGGGTGTAGAACCTAGAACCCCCCGAGGCAAATCTGTTCTCACTAGGATTATCACACGAGAGTGGATTCCCCAAGACAATAAGAGCATAGATCTACTCCTGAACCAAGAGACTGACGAAGCCTTTTGGAGGTATAAATCCGATAGGCCAAATGATGTAGGGTCAATCCTGATCTATGAGTTCAAGGATCCTAATAGCCCAGGCAGAGTGACCTACTTAGATCACGCTTCAAAGAGGATCTTTGTGGTTACAGAACATGACAGGCATGCTTATACGTGGAAGGGTGAATTTGTTTTCCCCCAACCAAGATCGAACGTGTCCTATGGTCACCCTGGAGCTGGAACATCCCAAGCTCATGGAACAAAAAGAGACAGAAGTAGAGATAGGCTAGAAGTAAGCTTTGCCAACCCAGGGGGTAGAGAAAGAACGAAGACGGAAACAAATAGAGTAGAACCTGAGGTACTTAGAGCCCCCAGGAATCAAAGAAATGCGGATGAGTTCCCTCTACCACAACCTAGAGAGCACACAAGAACTTTGAGACCGACTCAGCTAGTTAAGTCCATGAAGAACTACTTCGATGGCACTAGAGATCCATACGATCATGTGGCTGAGTTTAGGCAAGTCTTGAGAGCTAAACAAGTTGAAGATCTGTTCACGCACTACAATGCCTTTGGTCTAACCCTTAAGAACACTACCCTGACATGGTTTCAACCACTAAACGAGAGGCAGTTCAGGAGCATAGACCAACTTCTAGAGGCATTCATTATTGAATTCTCTAAAAGTGGCATAAGACATAACACTTCCTTGCTGATTCACAGCTTCAAGCAAACCCCTCAAGAAACCGTGAGACTTGCTGAAAGAAGATTTAGACAATATTTGGAGAGATGCCCTATCCCTGAGCTACCCACGCCAGCTAAGCAAGTGGCTTTGTTCTTGGATGGATTGCTAAGTACCAAATTGAGATCATATGTGTACTTGAAGGACCCTAGGACCATAGAAGAGTGTGTACGCATGTGCATTGACATCGAGGATAACCTAGGGGAAGAACTAGAGCTTTCCAAAATCTACAAAGACTCAGATAGTGCCTCTAGCCTCTCTTCCTCGCAATCCACATCAGTTGAGGAACTTGGAGAGAAAGTAGCTCAGAAATTAGGTGTCACTAGCAAACAGATCCCAAGATTTGCCCCAGTGAAAAGATGCTATACTTGCGATGGTGACCATATGGCGAGTGTATGTCCCATTATGGCTCAACCCCAAGTAAATCCTAGTAGCCAGTACTGCACCATAGAACGAAGATACACAAATCACTCTGCACAAGACTGCCCATACAATAAGCAAGCGATTAGGCAAACCTACCCTCAACCATACCAACAAGGCAGATATCAGAACCAGTATCCACCACAGCAGTATGCTAGGCCCCAACAAACCTACCAACCACAATATTAGGCCCAGCAAAGGCCTCAGCCTGTGTTAGCCCAACAACCTCCAGCTCCATCCAATGTGATCCCTGTAAAGTATGCAGCTGCAGAAGAAAACCTGAATAGGGCCATAGTGCTAGTAACCCCATTGCTATCAGAAAGTGACTCCAGTGACCATAGTTTCGATTCTACACATGTTGATAGCCCCCAGGCCCACTACATGTAGTCTCTTGAACATGGTGAGTCCTACTATAGTGAAGGGCCAAATGAACCTAGTTGGGAGTCAGATTACACAAACATCATGTATGCAAACCCCAACCCTAGACCTCAACCTAGGCAAGTAAGACCCCCATTCCCTAGAGGACCATGCTACAGATGTCAAGGAGATCATCTTATTCGTGATTGTCCCTTACCTCCACCTACACAACTCCAGTCAGTGACGATCCAGGGCTATTGCCAGGAGTGTGGAAAGGAGCATCTCTTACGAGACTGCCCAAAGAATCCTAATAATATGCCAAAAATCACTCCTATCAATGTTTTCGGGTTAGTTGTAGACTCCATAGGAAGTGTGACGTCCACTACACCAATGCAAGTGATCACTAGAGCCCAAGCCTTGCAACAGAACCAAAGCGTAGGCCAGGAAAAGAGCCCAGATGTTAGTGAAACGGAGAGCATGACAAAGAAGAGGACTAGAGCTTGGAGAGATAGTCGTGAAAGAATGAAAAGACAATGGGCAAAGAAAATGAGCGAACTTGAGGAAAGCCTAAGAGAAATGAGAGCCAGGATAACTGAACTCACATCTAAAACTCCCTCTCACACTACCCCACCTCCACCATTCCCAGCCCCATCCAACCCGCCACCTTCCAACCCACCTCACACAATTCCACCACCCCCAAGAGTAGCATCAGTCCTAGCAGATCCCACTCCCGAGGACCTTAATATGATGCTTAAAGCATATCAGGCCAGAATCCAAGAAGGGCCAAACGTAACTGATCATGAAAAGTGTTACCCTAGAGCAGAACTAGAGCTTGAACGAACCAAAATTTGTGCTAAGATGGTGGAATTAGCTCAGACCATGTTTGAATCCAGTCGCATATTTAACATCTCTAGTTCAGCAAAGACACAGTTGCACTTTGATGGACTATTAGAAAGAATAGAGAAGCTAATTGCACAATCAGAAAAGGAACCCGCCTCTCAACACAAGGACAAGGCAAGTGAAAGGGCAGGTCTTCCTGCCCAGGAAGCCTATGTGCCTAACTCTACGGAGCCAGACACATCATCTTCTATGAATCGGTTCACACCAGAATTCCTACGAGAGATTCAAGAAGACAAATGGGCTAAAGAAAGTGAAGTCCCTCCTCCCATTGAGCTTGTGGATGATGCACATGACCAATTCCCACAAGACATCCCATCCATTTATGAGGAGCAGGAGAGCACCCAATCTCAGGAAAGATTAGACTTTGAGTCTAACTCTCTACAAGAATTACCCCACTTCACAGGCCCATGGGAAGCTAAGTCTACTTGTATGAGAGCACCCACAGTCATGAAACAAAATGAGGACTCAATCATACCTAGGAACACAGAGGTAGTGAAAAACACTAAAGTACAGTGAAACCTCACCTTAGAAGAGCTACTCAAAGTTAGGCCAGAGCTATGGAAACATGTAGCCAAACAAGTACTAGAGATAGCAAAACCTCGTTCCCAGGTAGAATCCCATAGAACAGTGCCAGAGATACCATTGGACAAGATAGGGGACATGAGTGAGGGCGAAGAGGGAAACGCATATCTTCCTATCACCCATCAAGGATACACCACCAAGGCCATTCTAGACTCAGGCGCAGGAGTTGCAATTGCTACCACTTCCCTATGGAAGCGTTGGGGCAAGCCAGCACTCAAGCCCACGAGGATGAAATTGCAAATGGCCGATGGTCACATAGAGAGACCCTTAGGGATGTTAGAAGGAATAACTCTCGCCACTTGTGGTGTTGAGTTCGAGCATACATTTGCTATATGTGATTTTAGCAAAAATCATGCCTATGAAATGATCTTGGGACGACCCTTTATGCGACAGTTGCAAGTGGTACAGGACTAAGGAACCAATTCCATGTACCTGCAACACTTAGGTGTTACGACCAAAGTGAATCTCAAAGATTACTCTCATAGAGATGTCCCTCCTATCCAATGAAACCCCATCCATAGAGCCAAAGATGATACGGAGTCTGTGCATTCCATAGGATCAGGATCCTCATGGATGCATGAAGACACCCACTTATGGATGTGCAAAGTAGCAGTAGAAGAAGAGAAGAGAGAAAAAACCAGAGAGGTAGGGGCGAAGGAAACACGTAGATCAATTCAAGACCCAGCCTATGCACCTGTAGTATTTCCTGACGAAGAATTTGAACCCCACGGCTGGGCAAAAATCCTAGCAATAATGGATGTAGCCATCAATGAGGAACAATGGACACCTCACTGTGATGAAGATGGCTATGACATTTCAGTCTTCTCCATAGAGCCAATCAGGGGAGAGGCAGTGTTAAAAGAGTGTGAACCTAGCCGTGATGCATTTGAGGATGCAAGTGACTCCGATCTAGAGTCAATCATTATGGACCCACCTTTCGCATCAGATGAAGAATATTTTATGAAGTAGAATTTCAACCCTAGAGGCATGGAGAGTTTACAAATGATGTAAGACTAGCCACACATGTGACCGCGAAGGAAGAAGGAACGAAAAGAAAGAAGAGAGAAGTCACACCAGAAGAGGAAGAGTCTTTGTTTGAGGTCCCAAAAAATTTGAAGAAGTATGAGATAGATGACAGGAGAGTCATGATCGGAATGCCTAAACGAGAGGTGCAATCAGGGGAGGCCTATGATAACAAAGAAACCACAAAGAAAATAGTAGTAGCCGTGGAAGAAGGAGAAGAGAGATGCACATACATAGGCCATGACCTGACGGAGGACGAAGAGCACGAATTGATAGCCTTGCTAAGAGAATACAGAGATGTATTCGCTTGGAGTTACAAGGATTTGAAGGGTGTTGATCCAGACATATGCTCACACACTATCCCCATGACCTCAGATGCTAGGCCCTCTAAGCAAAAGCCATACACATACAATGACAACTATGCGGCCAAGATCAAGGAAGAGATAGATAGACTGGTTGAAGCTGGATTCATCTATGAAATTGAGCATACTGAGTGGGTATCCCCCATCGTAGTGGTGCCCAAGAAAAATGGAAAGCTGCATGTATGCATTAACTTGAAGAAGGTCAATGCAGCCACAATTCAAGATAACTATCCGCTTCCTATCACAGAACATCTCTTAGAAAGAGTAGCAGGCAAGGAAGTGTACAGCTTCCTTGATGGATTTTCGGGCTACAATCAAGTAGCCATAGCTCCAGAAGATCAGCATAAGACAGCTTTTGCCACTGAATGGGGCATTTTTGCCTTTAGAGTAATGCCATTTGGGCTTCCCAATGCACCAGCTACCTTCCAGAGGCTGATGTGCCATGTATTTAAAGAGTTCCTAAGGAAGAAAACTTAGAAGTCTATGTTGATGATCTTTGTGCTCATTCCAACATTAGACAAACCCATATTCCTAAACTTAGACAAATCTTTGACAAATGTAGAGAATATCAAGTCTACCTGAACCCAGAAAAGTGCGTTTTTATGGTCAGGCAAGGCAAGATTCTAGGACACATAGTGTCAAAGAATGGCATATCCACTGATGAAGAGAAAGTGAGAGCCATAGCCGAGTTACCTAGGCCAAAGAATGTCAAGGAAGTACAAGCTTTCATGGGGCATTGTGGTTATTACCGATGGTTCATACACATGTATGCCATCATAGCAAAGCCTCTGTATGGACTTTTGACTAACTTTGAGTGGACTAATGAATGTGAGAACTCTTTCAATGAGCTTAAACGGCGATTATGTTCAGCACCGATCTTCACTACACCAGATTGGAATAAGCCTTTCCATTTTCATGTTGATGCATCCAATTATGCTATTGGGTGTGTACTCGCGCAGCCTACCGGTGAAGGTAATATGGATCTTCCAATTGCCTATGCTAGTAGACAATTGAATGCAGCTGAACGAAATTATACCACTACAGAGAGAGAAGAATTAGGCATGGTATATGCAGTTAAAAAGTTTAGACATTATTTGCTTGCAAATAAGTTTAAATTTTTTACTGACCATCAAGCATTGTTATACTTGGTAAACAAACCATGCAATACAGGTCGATTGGTGAGATGGTTTCTCTTGCTAATGGAATACGATTTTCAGGTTGTGGTAAGAAAAGGGAAGACTCACTTGAGAGCAGACCATCTCTCTAGGCTCACATCTAGAGAAGCCCCACAAGGAGTGTCAGATGACCTTCCTGATGCTTACCTGTTTAATTTGGAAGTGGTGCCACAGTGGGCTAAGCCATTAGTGCCAGTATTGACATACGGGCCTAACCACCCAGTAATAAACACACAGGATAGAGAGGTAGTGAGAGCCCAAAAGTATCACATCATGGCAGGTAGTATGTACAAGCACACAGATCAAGGGATCTTGGCTTGTTGTGTGGAAGAGGATGAGTATGCTAAATGGTTGCAATTAGCACATGTAGGTGCACTACAGCAACACTACTCAAAACAACGAACCCTACAGACACTAAGGAGACTCGGAGTGCATTGGCCTACTATGGAGGCTGATGTCCAAAAGTTGTGCAAGGAATGCCCAATCTGTTGCACTAAACCACCTGTGGAACATGCCACTCTTTATCAAGTGTCCATAGTGCCAGATTGGAGTGAACCACTAGTATCCTTCCGGAGGACGAAAACATTCCCTCCAGACATGACTCTAGCTAAGAAAAGGAGTTTAGAACAAGAAGCCCAGGATTTCTCACTCATTGGTGATAATCTATACAAGCGTGGTAAAGATGGTTACTTGAGACTATGTGTCCATGAAAGTGAATATCTCAAGATCTTGGAAACTGCTCACCAAGGTGTAGCAGGAGGACACTTTGGACCAGATTGGGTGATCAAGGCAATACTATTTGCAGGCTTCTGGTGGCCGACCCTTCACATGGATGCACATACCTATGTGAAACGGTGTGATGTTTGTCAGAGAACTCAGTATCCTATACGCAAAGATGAGATGCCATTGAAACCTATGATGGGTGGACGTGCATTCTCTAAGTGGGGAATAAACTTTGTAGGTCCTATTAATCCCCCAGCTAAGGGTTCCCATGCTGAGTATATCATTGTTGCCACGAACTATCTAACCAAGTGGGTAGAGGTAAAAGCCACAACAAAGAACGATGCTCAAACAACAGCCAAGTTCTTATTCGAGAATGTGTTCACCAGATACGGGTTACCTTTAGAGCTAGTTAGTGACAGAGGCACTCACTTCTTGAATGAAGTTATTGAGAATCTGCTCCAAGAATTCTTGGTAGTACATAAGAAGTCTGCCCCCTATCACCCTCAAGCTAATGGCCAGGCTGAGAGCACCAATAAGATCCTATGCAATGTACTGACGAAATTAGTGAACAATAAACACTCTGATTGGGACAAACAACTACACCACGCTGTTTGGGCATACCGAGTTGCCTACAAAACGGTACTCCAAGCCACCCCCTTTCAGATGGTATTTGGCCAAAATGCAGTGCTACCGTTGGACTTCTTAATACCTACATTGAAAGTGGCACAAGAGCATGAATGGAAGGGTCATGAACTCTCCTCTAGACTTTTTGACCTTGAACGATTAGGAGAAACAAGACTAAGGGCGGATGCAGGGATATATGCAGCTAAGAAACGACAGAAGGCATACTTTGATGCCCACGTTAAGGATAAAGGTTTGAAGGCAGGCAACCTAGTGCTAGTCTACACTTTGAAACAACATGCGAGGAAACTAGAGAAGAGAGGCTACGGACCCATGATCATGAATAGAATCTCAACAAGTGGAGCAGTGCAACTAGCCACATTAGAAGGCGATGTTCTCCCAAGCTACATAAGCGGATGCAGGGTCAAGTTATATCAGGAACCCTCACAGAGGAAATGCTAAGTCGACTCAATACTTCTAAGAAACGCAAAGAAGAAGAAAAGCGAATTCGAGAAGAAGCTCAAGCAGAAGCTTTAGAGCGCATACGGAGAATGAAATTAAGAAGACAAGGCAGAGAGCAACCTAGGCCAGATGCATATGCAGATCAAGGATATCACGTGGCTATGTGTGAAGTTTCAGATATCAGCTCCCATAGGATACAACAAGGCAAGGATCACCTAAAGAAGGAATTCATGTATTCAAAATGAATGAAGAGACGCACATTCAGATCACAGAGACTCACTTGGATAGCAAAGCCCCAGTCAAGCCACCAAACGAAGAGAAAGAACAGGAAGAAGTGGCGGAGCCCGAGCCATTCATGCCCATCAGGGTGGTAGCGGAGCCCTCTCCACTAGATGTTACCTTTCAAGGAAGCGCTATAATGTCAACCACAAACGAGGAAGAGGAAAAAGAGGGAGAAGTGCACCTTGAAATAAGACAACCACATAATGAAACTATACACGTGGAACAAGGTTAAGATGTACAAACGGAAGGAGAACCAAGTATCCCCAAAACATGGTTGAATGTGGATGTGGTGGAAATAAAGTCTGTAGTAAAGCAAATGATACAAACGGCTATGGACACTCAACAACTAATGCTCGAAGCCAATGAAGACTATGACAAGGCAATGAGAGAGAGAAGCCAATTCCAAGTAATAAGTGAAAACTTGTCTACACAATTAATTCAAGCTCAACAAGCACTCTCAGCCAAGGAAGTCGAAGCCAAAGAAGCCATGGACAAATGCGCCATGCTAACGATGGAAAACCAAAAGCTCCAAGATCAACTCATAGAGCTACAAAGAAAATATGAAGATGGTGAAGCGGAGAAATCAAGAACGAATGCTAGAAGTAAGCTGCTTGAAGCTCAAATCAAAGTGTATATGGAGGAAGTAGACAATTTAAGAAATAGAAACAAAGAGCTTATGAATGCCATACTATGCAACCAACCCATCGAAGAACCAAAAACGACCACTAGCGACACAAAGGCATTGGAAGAGCAAATTGCAAAGTATGAAGATCAGTTGAACCAAGAGCAAGCTATCAGAGAGGAATGGGAAAAGAGATATATGCATGACACTAATGAACTTAGAAAAAAATGGAAGGTGGCAGAGAATAAACTTATAGAACAATGCAATGAAGATGCTAATCAAATGGTTGCCATAGGCGAAGAACTCCTGAAGAACAAGGAAACAATCATGAGAGCCATTGATGAAATCAAAGAGAAGGATGAACTCATTGCAAAGTTGAAAGCTCACATAGAACAACAGGTAACAACGGGGACACCAGTAGTTCCAAGCTCCCAAGCGGCTACTGAGGAGACTAAGGTACATCCTCTTTCTCCCCCCATACATCATTCACTTATAAGGGAGGAAGAAGAGCCAAACATTGAAAGACACGATCAGGCTATTGCAGAACTAAGCCGACATGAGAGGGCACTACTAGTGTCCTAGCTTACAGAACAATTTGAAGAACAGGTGGTCAAGGTAATAAAAGAGGCAAAGGTTGAAAGCAAAAGCCTTGAACAAATATTGAATCCATTCAATATCCCTTATGGATTACTCAAAGAAGAGACATGACAATATATAAAGAAGACCACCAATAAAGAACCAGATAGCAATCTGCAATTCAACCAGTAGACATTCACATATACACAAGAAGAATTTGATAAGACAGATCGTGTCTCGCGACGCAAGTTTTTGGAGAAGAATCCAATGCTAAGGGTACACTCGGAGTCATCACAATACGTGCTTCAAGTGAATCCATCTTTTTGCCCAGTATCGAGAAGATGCCCTTGGATGCAATTTTGGGAAGGACAACACCAGGATAGCTTAAATAACCAATGGCTAAACTATCCGCTTTTACCTAATACACCTGGCAACTACTTACCGACAGAGGAATATATGGTGCGAACAATAGAATTTTGGCTATCTCGATATGCCACTGTCCCTGATTTAGCCATCAAAATGACAAACAAAATTTTGAGTATGCTACTTACAGTATTAAAGGTATTTCGGCATGCGCAATACACATTTTTGAACTTCATCGGAATTAATTAAGGAGCGGATGCTTTAATTTTTTATCTGTCCAGCACCCCAAGTTGCTTAATGATCATGGAAATATACTCGAGACTTATGTTTCTACCAAGTCCATAATGCAAACATTCAAAGAAGCATTCTTTATGGGGTTTTTTGAAATGGACTCAGAGATATTTGTAAAAATCTCTTCCAACTTAAGTGCACGACTGGTGGCCTATGAGCTAAGTTTCTTTGCAGATCATAGACAGGCATCAGTTGATGGAGTAAAGTCAAACCAATGGAAGGAACTGATGATATGTTAAGCAAATTTGCTTAATCATAGAGAGCAAATAGTCATACAAACTTATAAATATCTCCACAAAAAACCTATCGAGGACGACAGAGTTTAGGAGGCATTGGGGGAAAAAATGAACCTTGCATGGGCCTTCTAGATTAAGGAATGATTAGTGATGGACCAATTGGAAGAGGGTGGTGGCCACAGTCTAGTCCCTAAATTACATAGGCTAGGACTAGTCTTCCCTTGTTTTTTTGTGGTCAGACAGGAAGAAATCACTTTAAATTCGTGGGTTTCCATAAGAGAGTGGTTTCAAAAATCTTGGGAATGATTTAGAGCCTTTGGATTGCTTGAAAGATCAAAAGGCTAAGGTTAAATTGCAAAAGTCAAGGTGACTTTGATCTTGAGCCCTTGGATGGCTTGAGAACAAATGGCTAGGATTATAGCAATGATGGCGAGCTGCGTGAATCTCTTCGGACCATCGGATTCTTGCAGAGATCGGACGTTGTGCCTTCAATTGCATTAGAAAAAGGCACCTTAATTTATAGCCATTGGATCTCGCCACCATCCCATGGCTGAGATTGAACTTCTACATAAGATTGGCGCCTTTCGATAGCGACCATCGGATGTGGAACCAAATCGAACGGATGATGTGCATTTGCGCTTTGCACTCAGCCCCATTTGCGCTGGAGCGTCAGATTCCTCCAAATCGGATGGTTAGAAAGATTGCAGAGACTGTGAGAGATCTTGTCCCCACTCCCACAAAATCTGACATCCTCTCTCTCTACCTTTTCAAAGGTTTTAAATTATACCATCGATTTAATCAATCCAACTATCACGGATGCACCCGATGAGTGAGTTCAAATACAATGTTTCAATAGAAATATTTAATATTTGAATACCACTAGTGGTTTGATGGACCCTATAAATCTCACAAATTAAGCTCCTTAATCCCTAAAAATTAGGGATCCTTACAAGGCCCATGCAAGGTCCATTTTTTCCCCTAATGGAGGGATGTGTGGAGGGAGCGTCAAGCAAGAAGAGAAGAAGAAGAAGATCAAAGAATAAAACAGCTCACTAAGAAAGAGCCAACCACTACCCAAAGCCCAGCAGGGGCACGCATTAGGCTACGATGCAAAAGGACAAGGTCCCGAAGAGTGGAAATAAAGAACAACATCCACAACCTTTCAAGAGAAGTTGCACACAGCTTCCTCATCCACCAAGTGCGTGCGGTGGAAAGAAATGAACAGGCTAAAGAAATGCATCAGGTCCCAGAGAATGTGAAAGAAGATTTAAGAACAAGGCCTTTAAAATGTAATGCCAACCTAAAAGAGATGCAAGGTCGACAAAGTGATGCATGCAATATAAAGAAGTCAATAGGCCAGAACAATACAACAGGGTCAGAGTTGTGAAGACAAAGACATATCTGAAGAACAAAAGTTAGAAAGAGAGAGAGGTTGAAAAGTTGAAGAGGGTGACTAAGAATATCACATTCTTAGCCACTGATGGCGTGCATGGCAGCCTGACTTAACACAACAACCCAGATTTATGAATGTAAGGAATACCAAGGGGATTATAGAAGCAAAAGACTTAGTTCAGATAAAGTAACAAATTGTCTGAGAATCCTTATCGCTTCTTCGACCACTAGGTGCGTGTACTAAGGAGCTATAGACAAGCTACAGATAAAAAGCAAAGCCTATCAAGGGACAACAGAGACAAAGAGGGGGAGAGTGTTTCAAAGAAAAGAGGCATAGAAGAGGAGCCCCAAAATTTTTAAATTAATGAGCATAAATTTTCTTCTTCAAAATCCTAAGAAATTCCCTCGAAGCTATGTAAATGCACTAGAGGAGTCCTCTAGATGCATTAGCCCCAAATCCTTGTAACATAACTCTTGTAAAATAGTAGGAAATTAGAGATTAGTCAATAAAGTGCTGGTCTCTTGTGTGAAAGGACCATTTTTAGGGCACATGTATATAAGTCCCTTTGTGACTCTTGTAAGAGACTTTTTGCCATTGTGAAGAGTTGAAGAAGAATTTCAAACTTGCTTCTTTCCTGTTGATTTCCTCCTTCTCCATGATCTTTTCTGTGTGTATAATGCTTGGAATGTGTGTGTAGGACTATTATCTATCCCTCCCCATCACTTTTGAACCACTGTAGTGTGTGTGTGAGCCATTATGAGTTGTGGAGAGAGTGTTGGTGTTTCTTGCCACTCACTATTTTGCTCATAATTGAAAGAGTGTTTGTTAGATTCGCACGACCACCAATATGTTGGGAGAGATGGTTGGATGCACTCAGAAGATTGAGTTGATGCTGCTAATCTTGCTTTGCACCAGCCCTCAGTGACTCCAGATATGATTAGTAGACACTTTGAGCTTCCAAATGATACCAAAATATGCTATATGTACTTTGGAAAAAGTTTGAGTAATGACTTGATCAAAACAGATAAGTTTGTAAATCACCAAGTTCAAAAACTTTCTATTTTTGTCTTGATACCTGCTCAGTCTTTCACTCAGTATGACCAGTGTAGTCACAATTGGCAAAATTCCTTCTAGAGATATTCTATTAGCTTAGTAAGCTACCATTTGCAAGTGGAATGAGATAAAATGATAGACTATACTCAGAGAAATCACTTTAGCAAAGTTAGGGACACTCCCGACTTTTTAGGAGCTCTGTGGAACAATACCAGAGTGTAGTTCGATGGCGATTTCTCAAAAATGGATGAACCAATTGCCTTCAAAATTTGTAGGCGTGTAGAAGACTTTGAGCTAAATCCAATGTGCTTTGAATCATTTGATTTGGATAAGTAGATCCTGAGATATGACCTGTTGAAGTTGACAGACTTGGAGGTAGAAAACTCAGAGAACACAGAGTTGATGAATGTGTATACTTCTATTGATTGATGTAGTTGTACAATCTCATTAGCATGACAAGCATAGCTAAATGAGGTATTGTGGTGTAGGCTATGAAGTAGCACCAACACACATAGAGTTACAATAGTGGAATGCCTCGGGGAGTGAGCTCAATGAGACTAGCTAACCCGCGACTTTTGACTTACACTTTTTATAGGGGTTGAGTTGAATATGAGTTTGAATTCAAATTCAAATCTCCTATGATCACTCCACTAAATGTAGGGAGATCTCTCCATTAACCAACTACCTTTTTCCACGAATCTATCAAGTAGGTATGATTACATGAGATGCCAAGTCATATAGACTTTTACAATGGAAGTAAAAAGATAATAAATCATAGGTATGGATTCCTATGCCCTTTCCTTCAAGTGAAGCCTTGATGAAAGTTGTCCAAGCTAATCTTTCAAAGTTCCAAGCCAAGTGTGAAGGCTTGAAATGCACCAACAGCTCCCCCTCAAGCCAAGCACTTTGGCTTAAGTCTTCATCTTTAGTCTTCAATCACATCCTGCAATCCAATCATGGATTTGAATCTGCATAGCTTGTTTCCATCCAATGCTTTAGTGAGTAAATCTGCACATTGCATATTAGTGGACACATAAGTCAATTGAATCTCTTTGCTTAGTAACTTCTCTCTCACATAGTGGTAATGAACCTCTATGTGTTTTGTCCTAGCATGATATATTGGATTAGCTGCTAGGTGAAGAGAGCTTGTGTTATCTCCAAAGATGATTGGAGGCCTAGTATATAGGCCTAGCTCTGTATACAAAAGCTTTAACCAGATAGCTTCTTGAGTGGCATTGGCAAGCCCTCTATACTCTGCTTCAATGGATGACAATGCCACTATAGGTTGCTTCTTGGCTGACCAAGAAATAGGTTTATCTCCTGCAAAACAAATGTATCCTGATGTGCTTCTCCTGTCATCCTTGCATCCTGCCCAATCTGCATCTGAGTAAACTTTAATGTCAATATCTGATGTATAAGGAAAGTACAAACCATGGCTTAGAGTTCCTTTGAGGTACTTCAAGATTTTCTTTGCTGCCTCTAGGTGAGGTACCCTTGGTTTGTGCATGAATTGGCTTAGCACACTAACTCCATATGCTATGTCAATTCTTGTCAAGGTAGCATAATTCAAACTACCTACCATGCTTTGATATCCTGTAATGTCTTGTATTTCATCCCCTTCATGAGCACTTAGCTTTAGGTTGACCTCCATTGGAGTAGTTGAGACTTTAGCATCCTGCAAGCCAAACTTCTTGACCATATCCTGTACATACTTCTTTTGAGTTATATATATACCTGAGTTGGTGTAGACTAACTCAAGACCTAAGAAGTACTTCAATAATCCAAGATCATTGATCTTGAACTCTTTCATCATCTGTCCTTTGATGTGTCTAATCCCACTGACATCATTACCTGTAATGATGATGTCATCAACATAAACACACAAGTAGATTACCTCTGTACTACTCCTCTTTATGAATAGAGAAGTGTCTGCTTTACTCATCACAAATCCTTGGTCTTGGAGGTAGGTTGTCAACCTATAATTCCATGCTCTAGGTGCTTGTTTTAATCCATATAGAGCCTTCTTCAATTTACAAACAGTTTACCTTCTTGGGATCTTCATAGCCAGGTGGTTGTGACATGTAGACTTCTTCAGATATCCATCCATGCAAGAAGGCATTCTTGACATCTAATTGGTACATGTTCCAATTCTTGGATGCAGCTATACTCACCAATATTCTGATAGTTGGCATCTTAGCCACAGGAGAAAATGTCTCCTCATAATCAATGCCTTGGGTTTGTGCAAAACCCTTGGCAACCAACCTAGCTTTGTACCTGTTTATTGTTCCATCAGAATTCCTCTTTAGCTTGTAGATCCATCTGGATCCTATCACCTTCATAGAGTCTTTCTTGGGTACCAATTCCCAAGTATCACTCTCCTTGAGAGCTTCCATTTCTTCATCCATAGCTCCTTTCCATTCTGGTTTGGTGATTGCTTCTTCATAGGTGCCTGGTTCTTCATTCAACAAATCCTTTGCAAGATATACAGAATGTTTAGTTACAAGTGATGTGTCATACCCAAATCTGATTGGTCTTTTGCTTTCTCTCTGAGATCTTCTAATAGATTGATTTGAGGATTCTGGAATATCCTCTAGTTGCTTCATCTTCATCTTCCCTTTGGACTTCCATGCTTTGAACTCCTCAAGATTGATAGTGTCATCATCCCCTGAGCTTGGATCTTCTCCATTGCTTGGTTCCTCTTTGATTAGCTGGGAACTCTTCTTGCAAGTCATAGGGTAGACTAACCTTCCTGCATTCATTCTCATACCATGAGTCATTCTCATCAAAGATGACATCTCTGCTTACCTTGAAGCCTTTGTTTGTTGGGTTGTAGAATCTGTATCCCTTTTGGTTCAAATCATAACCAATGAAGATACATTTTTCAGCTTTAGGGTCTAGCTTTCCCCTTACCTGTGAGGGAATATGCACATATGCTACACAACCAAAGATTTTGCAATGATCCAGAGAAGGTCTCTTACCATGCCAAGCTTCATATGGTGTCATGTCATCAAGTGATTTGGATGGCAACCTATTTATGAGATAGGTGGCAGTGGATACACCTTCTGCCCAAAGATAATTTGGCACCTTCTTTTCATTAAGCATAGACCTAGCTGTTTCTACTATGAGTCTATTCCTTCTTTCAGCTACTCCATTTTGTTCAGGTGAGTACCTTGTGCTTATCTCCCTCTTGATGCCTCTTTCCTGCAAGAAATCTTCAAACTCATTTGAGAAGTATTCTCCTCCACCATCTGACATTAGCCTTTTCAAGCTTCTTCCTGTTTGGTTTTCAACAAGTGCAAGATGTTGGAGTTTATTGATCTCCAAAGTACAGCTAGAAGTAGGTGAAACCCAATAGGACCTAGTTGACTTTTTCACAAACTTGTATGCACATACCAATTTTCTTGCAGAGCAAATTTCTCTTTACTCTCTTGGAATTTTCCAAAAATGTTTTACACACTTAAACTAGACTCTAAGAGCTTTCCAAAAAGATATAGAACACCTCAAATGGATAAATACACAATGAGCTATGACCTCTGCAATATGCAGCTTTAATGGAGACCTTGAAACAGAGATGAACCTGAGGACACATATCACTTGCAGAGACTACTCCTCTTAACTCACAACTCCAATGACTTTGAAAATTTCCAGAATACAAGTAGACTTAAAGAGATTTCTAACAAGCCAAAGAACACATGATTTGGATACATACACAAGGAGATATGACCTCTGGAAGTTTGAGGTTTAATGGAGACCTTCAGCAGGGATAAAAAACAGAGAACACACACTACGTGCAGAGAGTATTGCTCTCAGATCACAAATTCAATGATTATGAAAATTTACAGGAAGAAAGTAGACAGTAAGAGATTTCCAATGAGCTATCAAACACTACTCCTCTTAACTCACAACTCCAATGACTTTGAAAATTTCCAGAATACAAGTAGACTTAAAGAGATTTCTAACAAGCCAAAGAACACATGATTTGGATACATACACAAGGAGATATGACCTCTGGAAGTTTGAGGTTTAATGGAGACCTTCAGCAGGGATAAAAAACAGAGAACACACACTACGTGCAGAGAGTATTGCTCTCAGATCACAAATTCAATGATTATGAAAATTTACAGGAAGAAAGTAGACAGTACGAGATTTCCAATGAGCTATCAAACATGTAATTTGGATATATAACGAGGGAGATACAAGCTCTGCAAT
Organism: Ceratopteris richardii; assembly: GCA_020310875.1. Classification (NCBI taxonomy): domain Eukaryota; kingdom Viridiplantae; phylum Streptophyta; class Polypodiopsida; order Polypodiales; family Pteridaceae; genus Ceratopteris; species Ceratopteris richardii. Next base: position 24,456,423 of record CM035413.1, read on the forward strand.
CTCTGCATACAAAACTACAGCAGTGTAGAGATACACATATGACTCTCTTGGACATCCCACAAGATCACGACTTTTCTCCTCTTTTTATAGCATGGGAAACTAATCTAAAACCTTCCTAATACATCTAAATTCGTGTTAGACACTTGGATGGAGGTATTACATGACTCAAGTGCTCAAATAAGCAAAGTATTGATGGACTTTGAGAACTAGCCACATCGACCTTCCACTAGGACACCACTGAAGCTCCCTTGTGACTCACTAATTTGACTCACCATGTTCTAGAACTCACGTGGTATTTTTGCTACATTTTATGAATAATATGAGCCTTCTTGAAGTATTTGAAGACTTCCCAAAGGTATTTACATAATTTGAAACTTGTACCCTACATAAAACAAATGTTCGCAACACAAGATACCTCTTGAAACAATTAAACACTTCATCTTTATGCTTCATAAAGTATAAGATAGTCCACCTGCTATAGTCATCAATGAAGGACACATAATACCTTGATCCTGAAATAGAAGGGTCCTTGCTAGGTCCCCAAACATCTGTGTGTACCAAGTCCAGGTAGTCTTCATGCATGAAACCTTTCCTTGAATAGGGCAACCTGTGAGACTTACCAAACTGACATGCTCCACACTTATAAATCATGTGTTGCTTGGATACATTAGGTATCCCAAGCACAATTGATCCCTGCACATTTGCTTTAGGGTTCTTTCACCTATGTGGCCTAACCTCTTGTGCCATATCTCTAATTCTGAAAGTGTTTGATCCTTGTAGTTGTATAAAGCAATATTTTTGGTGTCTTCTAGCTCAAAAGTAAACAATCTACCTGATTTCTCCCCCTTGGCAATTCTTTTGAAACCATGTCTTGGGTCCTCCACATATGCTCCATGTTGAGTGAACCTGACCTGCAAACCTTTCTCCACAATCTGACCAACACTCATTAGATTCTTGGTGATGGTTGGTACATAGAGTACCCTGCTCAATAGATTCTGGTTACCATCACATATCTTTACATTTCCAATCTTTACAACAGAGTGTTTAGTATCATCACCTGTTTGTACCTGATGTTTGCCCTTGGGTTCTTCCAAATCAGAGAGTAGTGCCACATTGCCAGCTACATGGTTAGAACATCCTGAGTCAATATAAAATAAATGATCATCATTTGTACCTGCCTTGGAGGTCATATTCATGATCAATAGGGAGTCATCTTGCTCCTCTGTGTAGTTGTTGTAATCCCTTCTATTTTTGAATCCACCTTGGTAATTACCATTGTGGTTGTTGTTGTAATTGTTTTTGTATTGATTGTTGTATCCATTGTAGCCTTGGTGTTGGTTGAACCTGCCTCTCCCTTGAGAGTATCCACCTCTTTGATAGCCTCTTCCTCTCTGATTCTTGTAGTTCTTGTAGCATTCATCTGTGGTATGATTGGAAAATCCACAAATGTTGCATGGTGATGAGTTGTAGGGTCTCCCCCTACCTGACTTACCTCCTCTGCCTCTTCCTCTTGAGGATCTACCTCTCCCTGCATAGTTTGCTTGGGAGGTAGAACCTTCTTCATCAACCTTCTTACTTTTACCTTTATCTTTAACCTTCTTATCAGTATATAGAGCAGAGGGTTTGTTACCTTTTGATTGATCTCCTGCCTTTGTAAACTTTGCTTCATGTGTGAATAGTTGGCCCATGAGTGTTGTGAGATCTGGGGTACGCATATCCATGTAGAGGTCCATTGCAGTGGTGAAGCTTTCCCACTTATCATCTACCTTGAGTCCATTTGTTACTTGCCTAACTATTTGCTCCTCTTAAATCTCCTCTCCAATGCTTGCTAATTGGTCTGCCACATCTTTAATCTTGGTCACATACTCTGAGACTGATTGCTTGGGCTGCTTCTTAAGGGTTGTGAATTCAATCCACAGTTGATTCTTCCTGGCCCTTGTGTTGGAAGAGAAATATGTTGACAGGGTTTCCCAAGTCTCTTGGGAAGTCTTACAGTTCCTTATATGAGGTAAAAGGAAATCAGATATAGAGTTAAGAAGGTAAGACCTTGCCAAAGCATCCTTTGCACACCATTGGTTGAGTCTCTCTTGTTCATCCTTGGTGGGTAGTCCTCTAGTTTTGAATGAGGGCAATCCCTCATCTCCTGATATGAATCCAAATAAGCTTCTTCCTTGTAGATAGGTCTTCATCCTTAGAGACCATGCTTGGTAGTTGTTCCTGTCCAATTTGTCAATAAATGAAGGAAATCCATCTCCCATTGTTACCTTGTTTGCTCTGATACCACTGTTGGGAGAGATGGTTGGATGCACTCAGAAGATTGAGTTGATGCTGCTAATCGTGCTTTGCACCAGCCCTCAGTGACTCCAGATATGATTAGTAGACACTTTGAGCTTCCAAATGATACCAAAACATGCTATATGTACTTTGGAAAAAGTTTGAGTAATGACTTGATCAAAACAGATAAGTTTGTAAATCACCAAGTTCAAAAACTTTCTATTTTTGTCTTGATACCTGCTCAGTCTTTCACTCAGTATGACCAGTGTAGTCACAATTGGCAAAATTCCTTCTAGAGATATTCTATTAGCTTAGTAAGCTACCATTTGCAAGTGAAATGAGATAAAATGATAGACTATACTCAGAGAAATCACTTTAGAAAAGTTAGGGACACTCCCGACTTTTTAGGAGCTCTGCAGAACAATACCAGAGTGCAGTTCGATGGCCATTTCTCAAAAATGGATGAACCAATTGCCTTCAAAATTTGTAGGCGTGTAGAAGACTTTGAGCTGAATCCAATGTGCGTTGAATCATTTGATTTGGATAAGTAGATCCTGAGATATGACCTGTTGAAGTTGACAGACTTGGAGGTAGAAAACTCAGAGAACACAGAGTTGATGAATGTGTATACTTCTATTGATTGATGTAGTTGTACAATCTCATTAGCATGACAAGCATAGCTAAATGAGGTATTGTGGTGTAGGCTATGAAGTAGCACCAACACACACAGAGTTACAGTAGTGGAATGCCTCGGGGAGTGAGCTCAATGAGACTAGCTAACCCGCGACTTTTGACTTACACTTTTTATAGGGGTTGAGTTGAATTTGAGTTTGAATTCAAATTCAAATCTCCTATGATCACTCCACTAAATGTAGGGAGATATTCTCTCCATTAATCAACTACCTTTTTACATGAATCTATCAAGTAGGTATGATTACATGAGATGCCAAGTCATATAGACTTTTACAATGGAAGTAAAAAGATAATAAATCATAGGTATGGGTTCCTATGCCCTTTCCTTCAAGTGAAGCCTTGATGAAAGTTGTCCAAGTTAATCTTTCAAAGTTCCAAGCCAAGTGTGAAGGCTTGAAATGCACCAACACAATAGATGCATCTCGTCGAGAGCTTCGAAACAAACCCACTATTGACCATATTCAAAGTTCAGAGCAGGGAGAAAAGTTTGAATTTGTGCTTACTGCTGTAAATGGTATCGCGGCATGCATTTTCAGAGGATTAGTGATTTAGTTAAGTCTTTTCACATGCATTGTAGCATAGCCACTTCACTTTCCATCATGTGCACACACGTCCTCATACAATTGGTTCATATGGTTCCTCGGATTGATAATTAAATGTGTATTGATCCACCACTATATGCACTTGTGGAGCGATTGAGATTTAGTCTCATCGACACAAGTCCCTAAGGCTCGACGACTTAAGTACAAAAGGACCCTCAACAAGGTTTCAAGAGGATTGCAAAAGTTGAGAAATCTAGTAGACTCTTTACGTTTGAAGTTGAAGATACAAGAAATATTGCTCTCTTCAATTATAAGGACCAAACTATATCTGAATTCAACATATGGCATAAGAGACTAGGACATATAGGTGAAAGGACATTGAAGCAAATATGCAGGGATCAAAGTGGGCTTGGCATCCCAAATGTGTCCAAGAAACACATGATTTACAAATGTGGAGCATGACAATTTGGCAAGTCATATAGGCAACCATTCAACAAAAGAGGATACATGTATGAAGACTACTTGGAGCTTGTACACACACATGTGTGGGGTCCTAGCAAAGAGCCATCAATTTTAGGGTTAAGGTATTATTTTTCATTCATAGATGACTATAGTAGGTGGACAGTACTTTATTTTATGAAGCATAAAGATGAATTTTTCACTTGCTTCAAGAAGTATTTAGCATTGGTTGAGAATCAAATAGGTAAAAGTTTGAAGAGGCTCAGATCTGATGGAGGTGGTGAGTATTTCTCACATGAGTTTGATTCCTTCTTACAAGACAGAGGCATAAAGAGAGGGACTACAACAAGGTACACCCCTTAACAGAATGGAGTGGTAGAGAGAAGAAATAGATTAGTAGTAGAGGTTGTAAGATCAATGCTGAATGAGAAAAAACTCCCTAATTATCTATGGGTAGAGGCTGTTTCCACAGCTACTTACCTAATCAATAGGCTTCCATACAAGTCTTTGGATGGGATGACACCTTATGAGGCATGGAATGGTAGGAGACCTTCTTTAGATCATTGTAAGATCTTTGGGTGCATTGCTTGTGCACACATACCCTCACAGATTAGGGGAAAGCTTCATCTAGAAGATGATAGATGCATATTTATTGGCTATGGTCAAAATAAGAAAGGATATAGATTATATAATCCCACTAACAAAAGATTTATAGTCAGTAGGGATCTGGTATTTGATGAAAATAACTCTTGGTTTGAGGATGGTTGTAGGAAAATAAAGCTACCCTATGATTTGGAGGATTAGGGGAAAAAGTGAGCCTTGCATAGACCTTGTAAGGATCCCTAATTTTTAGGGATTAAAATTACGATTATAAAGGATTAAGGGAATAAGCCATACCACTAGTGGTTTTGTCTATTAAAATAAAGGAAAAAAAGGATTTCAAATGAAAGTTGAGTCGAATTCACTTGAAGCCATTGGATATTTTCATTTGAATGGCTACGATCAAAAGAACATGAAGAGACCATAATGATTGCTTCTATGTCCTACTAGCTCAATAGAGAGAGAAGACCATAGGCGCAGTCAATCGGAGCCTTTCATCTCTGAAGATCCAAGGGCGTAGCGCGATCGGCGCTAATCCTTGAAAGACAATCATTATCGGCCATTAGATCTCTTCCCCATCGGATGATGGTGCGTGATTCACGCTGATTCGTGAAGTGAATGTGATCTGGGTCGTTGGATCTATGGAAAATCCAATGCACCACATTGAATGGTGCATTTCAAAATGACCTTTCATCTATAGCCATCCGATAAGCGGTTGATCCAAGGGTACTAAATGAAGCCCGTGTTTTCAAAAAGATTTTCAACTCCAGCCATCAGATGAGAACTCAAATCGAATGGTGGACATCTTGTAGCACATTTTTTCTTGTTCTCTAAATAAGAACCACAGGATCCTATAATGATCCAATGGCCTATGTTTCAAGTTGCCTTGACTTTTGCAAAATAACACCATTCGTTGGATTTCTTAGAAGATCGAATGGCTACGATGCAAACTTTGAAATTTTCAAACCACTCTTCTCATAAAATTGATGAATCCATGGTGGTTTTAGAGTCTTTGACTAGCAGAAAACAAGAGAAGCCTAGTCCTAGTCTAGTGAATTGGGAATCTAGACTGTGGCCACCACCCTCTTCTCATTGGTCCATCACTAATCACTCCTTAATATAAAAGGCCCATGCATGGTTCATTTTTTTCCCCTAATGGAATGATTTTCCAAATTTGACCAAAGAAGAACCACATACATCAGAGGATGTCAATCATAAGATGAAGAACAAATTGATTTTGAAGAATTTAAAGCTTGGAAGTCCAAGGCAAAGTAAAATTCAAAAAATTCGAAGATATTCCAGAGTCATCCAATCAAGCACTTAGAAGATCTCAAAGGAAACGCAAGAAACCTATAAGGTATGGCTATGACACATCACTAGGCACCAAGCATTTTATATACATAGCTAAAGACTTTATGTCAAAGGAACCATGTACATTTGAGGAAGCCAACAAGAAAGAAGAATGGAGAGAAGCTATGCAAGAGGAAATCAAAGCACTTCAAGAGAATAGCACTTGGGATTTGGTTCCCAAATAGCCATTCATGAAGGTAATTGGATATAGGTGGATTTACAAAGTGAAAAAGAATTTAGATGGCACAATAAACAGGTATAAAGCAAGGCTAGTAGCAAAGGGGTTTGCTCAAACCCATGGATTGGACTATAAGGATACCTTCTCACCTGTAGCCAAGATGCCAACTATCAGAGTTTTAGTAATTATTGTTGCTTCAAAGACTTGGAACTTGTACCAATTAGATATTAAAAATGCACTCCTTAATGGGTGGATCTTTGAAGAGGTCTACATGGCTCAACCACCAGGACATGAAGACAAAGACAAACCTGCTTATGTATGTAAATTAAGGAAGGCAATGTATGATTTAAAGCAAGCTCCTATAGCTTGGAACCATAGGTTGATCACATAGTTGCAGGAAAAGGTTTTGTCGCAAGCAAAGTAGATTCTTGATTGTTCATTAAGAAGACTAATCTAGAGGTTATTTATCTATATGTTTATGTGTATGACCTTATCATTATAGGAAATGATGCCAATGGCATCAAGAAGATTAAAATTCAGATGGAGGAGTTCAAGATCAATGATCTTGGGTTTCTTACATATTTTCTTGGTTTAGAGATTGTTTATACAGATTCTAGTGTTTTCATTACTCAGAGAAAGTACATCCATGATATACTAGTTAATTTCAAAATGAAAAATGCAAAATTTGCAGGCACACCCATGGAATTGAATCACAAACTCAGTTCTCATTAAGGAGAGCTGCTTGAAGACATTACAAGTTTTCAAAGTCTTGTTGGGATTCTCAATTATGCAACCCTAACAAGAGTGGATATATGCACATTGAGTCAATTCATGCATACACCAAGAAAACCTCACATGGAAGCTGCCAAAAGGATCTTAAAGTCAAAGGGTATCATAAATGAAGGACTATTTTATCCATTTACATCTGACTTGGATATCAAGCTATACTCTAATGCAGATTGGGTTGGCTCAAAAGATGATAGGAGGAGCACCTCTGGCTACTTATCTTTTGCAGGATCTATGTTGATTTCATGGTCATCAAATAAATTACCAGCTATGACATTGTCATCAATTGAAGCTGAATATAGGGGCCTTGCAAATGCAACACAAGAGGTAATGTGGTTAAAGCTACTCTACTCAGACTTGGGGCTACATACATACACTCCAATGATCTTTGGAGATAATACTAGCTCACTACATTTGGTTCCTAATCATGTATATCATGCAAGGACTAAGCACATTGAAGTGCATTGTCATTATGTGAGAGAGAAGCTACTTAGCAAGGACATACAATTGTCTTATGTATCAACAAATTTTCAATGTGCAAATATTCTAACTAAATCTTTGGATGGAACTAAATTGAACAAGTTCAAGATGATGATTGGATTCCATAAGATCAAAGAGAGTTGAAGCCCAAGCATGTTAGGCTTGAGGGGGAGCTGTTGGTGCAAATGAATCCAAGCCCACATACTTGGACATTTGGATATTCACTTCTATGGACTCACATGGAGTCACATATGACTACCTTCTTGTAAAAGCATGACTTTTATCCTTATAAAAATGCATATGTCAAAAGAGCACTTCCAATCATGAGTTCTTAGGAGAATCTTTCCATGAATTATTTGGTGAGAATTTATGAAAAATCAAGTCCTAAAACTTTGGAACACTTTTAGGTAAAGATTCAAATTCAAACTTGAATCTTGGCTCCAACAAAAAGACAATAAAAGAGGACTATCTATTCACGTGGATGAGAGCTAGTAGAGCCTGATTTGCAGAGACATTCAGAGGTATTTCAAGTGGATATTGAGCTCACACTATAGCTCTACCATTGCCCTCATATTGGGCAATCATTCATTGCCACTATCATTGTACTTTATGTTCATTAGTACATATACTTTGATTATGTTTCATTTTCTATTCTCTATCATGTATCACTTAGAACAGGGAACTTCTCTCATCCATTTTTGAGTGTGTGCTTGATCATTTGTAGTGATTCAAGTTGTTATAGACTCATTATTGTCTACTTTGTTGCTACAAATTTTCTTTCAATTGGCACAGTCATTCTTGAGTCATGTGCAAAACATTGCCCTCTGGTTTGCATACTGTTAACTCCCAAAAATGTCTGGGTAGACATCTCATTTGTTAAGCATCATTCTCAATGAATAGTTTATCATTTCAAGTGAAATAATGAAAACGTTAGCTACCCAAGTTAATTAGATATTGCCAAAAGGATTTTGTCTGATTGTTACCAAAAAAGAAGTACTGTTCATTTTCCTGAGCAAGTGTGATGACCAAAATAACAAGTTTTTGGTTCATAGTGAAAATCCAACTTATCTATTTTGATCCAATGATTTGAGGATCATCCTCCAAAGTACTTGGGTGATTATTTGTGCTTTCTGGAAAGCTCAAGAGGTCTACTTTGCAATCCTCAACTTGGTTTTGGCTTGTGTGAAGAAGGAATTTGTAGAACCATCTCATCTCTAGAAGGTGTCCACCATCTCGTCCAACAATTTCTTACCATGACAATGAGTCCTCTCATATAGGTAGACTTTGTTTCCCATGGACGTGTGAAATGAGGCAATTCTTGTATGGAGTTGGACTCAAAGTCTAATTGTTTACTAGACTAGGCATCCTCTTTTTCTCCATAAATAGAAGGAATATCTTGTGGGAATTGATCATTTGGAGGAGGATTTTCACTTTCTCTTGCCCATTTCTCTTCTTGAATTTCTCTTAGAAATTCTTGTGAGTATTGATTTATAGAAGCGGGGGTTCCTAACTTGGTGGACTTGGGAACGTACACATCCTTGGGAGGAAGGCTTATCCTTTCACTTCTGATGTTACTCGCTTGTGATGTTGCTTGCTTTCCTGACTCAGATATCATCTTTTCCAATATTTGTAATAATCCATCAAAGCATAATTGAGTTTTTGCTAAGGCTGTGCAATTTAACAGGCGGCTGGCCTCAAACATGGTTTGAGCCAATTCTACGATTTTTGCAAAGAGCTTTTTTCTTTCAATTTCTAGGTCAACTATGGGGTAACACTTCTTGAGTTTTGTCACATTTCTCCCTTCTTGAATTCTATCCTGATATGCTTTAAGCATCATGTCTAAGTCTTTGGGAGTGGGATTTGCTAAGACTCATTTTACTCTAGGTGGTGGTGGGGTTACATGAGGTTGAATAGATGTTGATGGTGATGGTGATGGTGACGGTGATGGTGATGGTGATGGTGATGGTGATGGTGATGGTGATGGTGATGGTGATGGTGATGGTGATGGTGATGGTGATGGTGATGGTGATGGTGATGGTGATGGTGATGGTGATGGTGATGGTGATGGTGATGGTGATGGTGATGGTGATGGTGATGGTGATGGTGATGGTGATGGTGATGGTGATGGTGATGGTGATGGTGATGGTGGTGGTGGTGGTGGTGATGTGTGAGAGTGCATTTGAGATGTGACCTCAATTATTTTGGCTTTTGTTTCTCTTAGGCTTTCCTCTAGATCAATCATCTTCTTTGACCATTTTCTCTTCATTCTCTCTTGGCTATCTTTCCAAGCTATTGTCCTTTCTTAGTTAGACTCTCAATCTCACTGACCTCGAAAATCTTTTCCTCACCTAACCCTTGGTTTTGTTGTAGTGCATGAGCTCTAATGACCACTTGTACTAGGGTAGTGGAAGTCACACTTCCAGTAGAATCTACTACTAACTAAATAATGTTGATAAGAGTGATCTTTGGCCCATTAATTGGGTTCTTAGGGAAATCTCGTAAAAAGTGCTCTTTCCCACAATCCTGACAAAAGCCTTGAATTGTCAGCGATTGGGGTTGCACAAAGATAGGTATAGGGCAATCACGAATGAAGTAATCTCCTTGGCATCTGTAGCATGGGCCTCTAGGTGTTTGGGGTCTTATCTATCCAGGTAAGGGCCTAGAGTTAGAATTTGTGTACATTACATTAGCATATTCTAGCTCCCAACTCGGTTTGCTCTGATTTTCTTAAGGGTAAATCTCATTATGTTATGGTGACTCCATATAGTAGGCTGGTGGATTATCCATGTGAGCTCAGTCAAAACTATGATTGTTTGGGTCACTTTTTGAAATCAATGGTTACACTAGCACTAAGGCTCTATTCAAATTTTCTTCAACTACTGCATACTTCACTTGGATTACATTGGTTGGAGGTGGAGTTTGTTGGACTAGCACTGGTTGAGGCCTTTGTTGAGTTTGATAAGGTGGTTGGTAGGGTTGTTGTGGCCTAGCATGCTACTGTGGTGGATATTGATTCTGATATCTCCCTTGTTGTGCATATGGATGTGGATAATTTTGCCTAACCACTTGCTTATTATATGGGCAATCTTTTGATGTATGGTTAGTATACCTCCTTTCTATGGTGCAGTATTGACTGTTTGGGTTCACTTGGGGTTAAGCCATGATTGGGCACACATTATCCATATGGTCTCCTCCACAAATATAGAATCATTTCACTCGGGAAAATGTAGGTATTTGTTTGCTAGAGACTCCTAATTTCTGAGCTACCTTCTTTGCTAGTTCCTCTATAGATGTAGATGGTTTGGAAGTGAACCTCGTAGAGAAATCTGAATCTTTACAGATTTTTAAAAGCTCTAATTCCCCCCCCTAGACTATCCTCAATGTCTATGCACATGTGTACACACTTGTCTATGGATTTAGGGTCCTTAAAGTACACATAGGATCTCAATTTAGCACTCAACAATCCATCTAGAAACAATGCCATTTGTTTGGCTAGTAAGGGTAGCTCTGGAAACGGGCATCTCTCCAAGTATTGCCTAAATTTTCTTCTTGTGAGTCTCATTGTCTCTTGAGGTGTTTGTTTAAAGCTATGGATCAGTGATGAAGTGTTCTGCCTTATGCCACTCTTAAAAAACTCCATGATGAAGGCTACTAGCAATTGGTCTACATTTTTGAATTGCCTCTGGTGTAGTGGTTGAAACCAATTCAAGGTAGTGTTCTTGAGAGTTAGGCCAAAAGTGTTGTATTGCGTGAACAAGTCATCAACTTGCTCAGCTCTCAAGACTTGCCTAAATTTGGCCACATGATCGTACAGGACACATGTACCATCAAAGTACTTCTTCATTGACTTAAATAGATGGGTAGGCCTCAAGATTCTAGGGTATTCTCTAGGCCTAGGCAAAGGAAACTCATCCATGCCTCTTTGATGTCTTGGATTTTTGTGTCTCTCCTGATCTGTTCTTTCTGCATCTAATCCTGATTGCTCTCTTCCTACAGGGTTTACAAAGCTCACTTCATGTCTATATCTACTTTTGTCCCTCTGAGTTCCATGAGTTTGGTATGTTCCTGCTCCTGGATGACCATAAGAGACATCGGATCTTGGTTGGGAAAAAAATTTCACCTTTCCAAGTGTAGGCATGCCTACCAGGTTTTGTTACCACAAACACTCTCTCTGATGTGCTCTCTAAATATACCACCTCGCCTGGGCTATGAGGATCTCTAAATTCATTTATCATCATCCTTCCTACTTTGTGAGCTTGGTTGGTCTTAAACCTGTAAAAGGCTTCATTAGTTTCTCTATTCCAAAACAACTCTACACCTTTCTTGTCTTGAAGAATCCATTCTGTTGTGAGTATCCTGGTTAAGACTCATTTTTCTCTAGGGGTTCTTGGTTCTCTTCCCAAATTCCCTTGCTCTATGTCACGTATTTGAGTCTCTAGGATTACATTGTCAAGTTCATCTATTCTATCTGGTTGGTTGGTGACTACATACATCATCCGTTCTTTATCAATGTATGAACCATTTTCAAATTTGACTACTAGGTGTTCTAAGCCAATAGGTTGATTAGGGTTTTTACTTTGGACAACACATCTTCTTAGACCGTCCTCATAGATGCGAGCAGCTAATCGGTTGTTCATGATATATTCTAGTTGAGTCTTGTAAGGTCCTTCTAGTTTTTCTAGGTACGCCACTCTTGAGCTACCTACTAGTCTCTCCATGGTATATGGCATCTCTGCATCAATTGGGATGGATAGGTGTTTCTCTCGTGATGGATGCTATCTTTTGTGAGGGACAGAGGCATCCATCGTAGTCTGTCAATCATGATGGAAAGTTTTTTTATCGTGATGGAATAGTGTCAATCGCGATTGATGGTGTCAATTGTGATGGACATAAAAAAAGCAAATTTTTTTGAAATTTTTGTGGATTTGTGATGTGCAAGCCCTCTACTCTATGGTGGTGCACTTAGTTTACCAAAGGTCTGATTTTTTTGTCTATCCCGATGGATAGAGATCAATGCACCCGGACTTGTGTAGAGTTTTTTTGTACCTGTTGGAGTTGCTACAAGTGCTGTGGATGCTGGTACCTACAATAATGCTCAAAAAACATACAAAAAAGGCACACAAGTTTTTTTTTTCTCTCTCTCTCTCATGCACACTAGTGAAATGAGGAAATGAAGATGGAATATGGGGATATGACCAAAACGATGAAGATGATGATGGAAGTAGATGGAGAGTAGAGATGGTGGTGGTCATGATGAAGGAGATAGAAGAGTACAAAGTAAGAAATTACCTATGATTCCAACATCAGATCTCTACATCTTACCATCACACGCTCATCCTCAAAGCTCGATCCCCAACAATGGCACCAAATTTAGTGTCACTGTAGCACAATGATAAATACCAATGTGAGGAGATCCACCTCATAAATGTCAATCCGAGAACATTTGAGGAGGGACATGTTGCTCACTAGTCCTCATGAGAAGCATATTGCTTATTTTAAGGCTCATCTGCATGCCTCATTTGAGATGACAGATTTAAGGCATTTGCATCATTATTGTAGCCTTTTGGCCTTGAAGACTACAACCCTATTGCCACTCCTATGGAGATAGGTTTACGATTGAGTCTTCATGATGCTGGAGATGCATTTGATATTGTTCTCTATCAGTAGGCTAGTGGATTGCTTGATTTACTTATGCATTACTCCACCAGATATTCAGTTTTTTATCTCACAGATGAGCAGGTTTATGCATTGCCCAGGTGTCAAGCATTGGCACGTAGTTAAGTGCATCTTTTGCTACTTGAGTGGTTCCCAGCTACTTGGATTGTTTTATCCCAAGGGGGGATCACTACCACAAAATATACATGCTTTTTTGACACTGACTAGGCAGGTTGCTATGACACTCTTGTATCCACCAGTGGTTTTTGCTTCATGCTTGGTAGCTCATGCATATCTTGGTTGAGCAAGATGTAGCCTACTGTGGCCACTTCTAGTTATGAGGCTGAGTATAGGGTAGGTTTCATAGCGATTGTTGAGTGTGTGTGGCTCATATGCCTTATGGATGACTTGGGTGTTGGTCAGTCTTCTGCCACCACCATCTTCACTAACAGTTAGAGTGCTTTGGCAGTTTGGAGGAGCCATATGTTCCATGCTTACAATAAGCACATTGAGGTGCACTATCATTATGTCAGGCAGAGGATCTCTGCTAGAGAGATCAATTTGGCATATGTGCCCACATAGGAGAACATTGCCGAACTTTTCACAAAGGCTTTGTCTAGGGAGAAATTTGAAGCTTTTTGCAAAGCTTTGGGCTTACTTCCTTTTGTGGGTTGATTCCACATAGCTTTGTTGGTGCATTTTACCCAAGCCTACATGCTTGATATGCTTGATATTATCCTCATTTGTAAGTCACGTGTAGTCATGTGAACAGCTCTTGTAAAAGAGTTCATTTTTATCTCTTGTAATTGAAAAAAGAAAAAAGAAAAAGGATGGCTTACCTCATCCATGATGTAAAAGCAATATCGTGGCTCTAACTACATAAACCATGAATTTTTGAGCTGAGGGAATATCTCCTAACTTTGGGGATCACTTTTAGATGGAGCCATTCGAATTCGAATTCAAAACTTCCTCCAAGAATAGCTATAAAAGGAGCAAGAAGGAAGAGGCGATTAGTAAGCCTTGTACGTGACCACTTCATGTCATTTTGTAGAGATTGAAGAGCTTAATCCATAGCTCTATCATTCTAATCCCATTGTGCAAAGATTCATTGCCAATGTGGTTGTAATCATATGTGAATCTATACATTTATCATCATTTACTTCTCTGTTTTGTTCTCTGTTATACTCACTTAGAGCAGTACCTTCAGAAGGTCATATCTCGAGTTCTACTGAATCTTTTTCAGTGATTTAACATGCGTTGGATAGCTCATACTGTTTACTTTTTACCTATACATTTTCATGGTTATTGGATTAATAGTTTTGAAGATATCTGCAATTTACTGCTCACTCGTCTATCTCTGCAGAGCCCCGAGAATGGCGGGCATGTTCCAGACTTTGTAAAAATTTGTTCTGAGTGCTCAGTCCATCATTTGAAGTGTTTTAACTTGGATTGGGAAGCTTGCTAAGTCTATTTGCTATGACCAAAAGGAATTTTTCAGATTTCTACCAGGTTGAGAGCACTGTTCATTTTTTCTAGCAGGTGTATGTCCAAAAATAGCAAGTTTTGGGAGCTAGTCATTTCGCAACTTGTCTATCTTCACTTAAACTTTTGGGATACATGTTCCAAAGTACTTGGCTGATATTTTGGTGGATTTAGGAAGCTCAAAGGGTCTACTAATCAACTCTGAAGTCTCAGTTGGCTGGTGTGAAGCTCGTTGTAGCGGCACCTACTCATCTTTGGATTGCATCCACCATCTCTCTTCACACTGGTATGAGAGCATAGTCAAGCAACATGGGAGATGGATTTCCATCAACAATTGACAAATTGGATCGAAACAACTACCCGACATGGTCTCTAAGGATGGAGGCTTATCTTCAAGGGAGGAATTTATATGGATTCATATCCGGAGATGAAGCAATGCCAACCATGAGGAACAAAGGGCAACCATCACATGAAGAAGTGGAAGGACTTTCGAATTGGTGTTCAAAGGATGCACTTGCAAGGTCCTATATTCTACACTCAATCTCTGATTTTCTTTTACCTCATGTCAAGGGATGCAAGACATCAAGAGAGACCTGGAATGCACTTGCTTTTTTCTTCTCTTCCAACACTCGAGCAAGGAAGAACCAATTGTGGATGGAGTTCACAACAATGAAGAAAAGCCCGAAGCAAAATGTGACTGATTATGTCACAAAGATGAAGGAGATTTCCGACCAACTTGGAAGCATTGGAGAGGTAATTGAAGAGGAGCAAATCATTAGACAAATCATGAATGGAATCAAAGCAGACGACAAGTGGGAGTCATTCACAATAGCCATGGATTTATACATGGATATGCATGTACCCGACCTCAACACACTCATGGGCCAACTCTTCACTCATGAAGCAAATATTAGCAAAGGTGGTGAGTCCTCAAGAGGTAATCAACTTCTGCCTTATATTCTGATAAAGCTAAGGTCAAGGGCAAGTCAAAGAATAGGAAGAATGAAGATGAAGGTAGCTCTTTCCAAGCAAACTTTGCAGGTAGAGGAAGAGCTAGAGGAAGAGCTAGAGGAAGAGGCAGAAGTGGAAAGCAAGGCAGGGGGAGATTCCAATCATCTCAACCTTGCAACATATGTGGCTTATCTAATCATACTACTGAAGAATGTTTCAGGAATCCAAGGAACTCAAGAGGAAGAGGATTCAATAGAGGTGGCTATGGATCAAATAGAGGAAGATACAATGGAGGCTACAACAACAACAACTACTACAACAACAATTACAACAACAACAACTATAAAAGTGGCCATAGAGGAAGAAAAGACTACAATAACTATGCAGAGGACCAAAGTCAAGAAGATTCATTATTGATTATGAATCTATCAGTGAAGAAGGGTAAGGATGATGATCACATATTTTACATTGATTCGGGATACTCGAACCATGTAGCAGGAAATGTGGCTTTACTTTCTGATTTGGAAGATCCTCATAACAAGCATGAAGTGCAGACAGGAGATGATACAAAGCACTCAGTGGAGAAGATAGGTAATGTGAAGACATCAGATGGGAATATGAACCTCTTAAGCAAAGTCTTGTATGTCCCTACAATTACCAAAAAATTAATAAGTGTTGGACAGATTGTTGAAAAAGGATTGGAGGTTAGATTCAACCGATTTGGAGCATATGTTGAAGACCCAAGGCAAGGCTTTAGAAGGATTGCGAAAGGAGAAAAGACAGGAAGGCTTTTCACTTTTGAAGTGGAAGATACAAAGAACATAGCTTTGTTTAGCTATGGATCTCAAACTCTTACAGAGTTGGAGATATGGCACAAAAGGCTTGCTCACATTGGTAAGAGGACACTCAAACAGATTTGCAGGGACCGAAGTGTACTTGGTTTGCCTAATATCACAAGGAAACACATGATTTATAAGTGTGAAGCTTGTCAACTCGGCAAGGCTCATAGACAACCTTTCAATAAGAAAGGATATATGTATCAGAATCCTTTGGATCTAGTGCACACGGATGTGTGGGGTCCAAGTAAGAAACCATCTGTATCAGGCTCAAGATATTATGTGTCTTTCATAGATGATTGTAGCAGGTGGACCATTATATTTCTCGTGAAGCACAAGGATGAAATGTTTAATTGCTTTAAGAAGTATATTGCTCTTGTTGAAAACCAAACAGGTAGGACTTTGAAAAGACTCAGATCAGATGGTGGAGGAGAATACTTCTCTTCTGAATTTGATGCCTTCTTGCATGAAAGAGGCATTAAAAGGGAAGTTACTACAAGGTATACACCCGAACTCAATGGTGTAGCAGAGAGGAGGAATAGAGCTATTGTCAAAGCTGCAAGGTCCATGCTCAATGAAAAGGGATTGTCAAACTACCTATGGGCAGAGGCTGTGTCTACAACCACATATCTCATAAATAGACTTCCATCTAAGTCACTAGATGGAACCACTCCGTATGAAGTGTGGAATGGAAGAAGACCTAGTCTAGAGCATTGCAAAATCTTTGGATGCGTAGCCTATGCTCACATTCCTTCTCAAGTAAGAGGGAAATTAGATCCCAAGGCAGAGAAGTGTGTATTTATTGGTTATGTGTTGTCAAGATCTTGCTCACGCGCATACAGAGATTACGGGCACAGAAAACACACAGAGAATAGACGCAACAAGAGACGAGACAGAACGCAATATTGGGTGCAATCTCCCCCCATGCACTCTGTTTCGACAGTCCACAGAGTGCATGTATTTATAGGACTTTTGATTACGTCGAAAAGAGTGGTTACAATAGGGCGGCTTCGAAAAGCAGGCGTGAAACTAAAAGTTGATAACTTTTAGAGAAAACCATTGCTTTCAATAACAGAAATTGTGGTCTACAACGACCCTTATTCTAACCATTACTTTTCTAACAATAGAACCTTCTACGCAAGTTTATTTACAAAATAAATAATAATTATTCGGATTATTGATGTCCGCCCTTTCACGCCTTGCACGCTCCTCACGAACCTTCGGCTGCTATATCAGAAACATCAAAAACATATTAATACATTAATAATATAACACTTTAGCAATGTATTGTTCAATAATATACAACATGCCTCCCAGTTGACAAGCAACTGACCTCAGTTGATAAAATCATTCAACACTCTAACAATTA
Organism: Ceratopteris richardii; assembly: GCA_020310875.1. Classification (NCBI taxonomy): domain Eukaryota; kingdom Viridiplantae; phylum Streptophyta; class Polypodiopsida; order Polypodiales; family Pteridaceae; genus Ceratopteris; species Ceratopteris richardii. Next base: position 24,474,078 of record CM035413.1, read on the forward strand.
TAATGCCGTGTTCAACATAGTCCATATTACTATTACAATCCAACAATGCATTGGCCAACATATTTCATGTTACAATCCAACAATGCATTGGCTATTTCATATTTCAATCCAACAATGCATTGGTTAACATATTCCATGTTACAATCCAACAATGCATTGTTCAACATATTCCATAAGGTATAACATGCCCCTCAATTGAACAAGCAACTGACCTCAGGTGATAAAATAATAAATATGGATGGCCTGTCACATGTTTCATCACTGATTAAAGAAAATAGGCATGTGCCATGTAAAAATACATGCATGGAAATGTTCATGGAGCTGGTACATTAATGTGTTTGTGTATGATATGCAGAAATTAAATGGTCATAATGAGGTGTTAATTGTGTTTTATGTATCCATTGACATTCTTCAATAGAGTGATTTTTGTACTTAACCAAATAACGATGATATTGAGTACCTGTGCGTGTAGTAGTGACATCATGATCAATGATTTTCTCAAGAACTAAGATTTCAGATTGTTCTTCAATCAAAGGAGTGTCATCAAGAAGTGGAGCAAGTGGTAAAGTTCCTTTAAAGGGTTTAAGTAAACTAATATGAAAAGAATTATGAATGGTCCAATGAGATGGAATATCTAATCGAAATGAATTATCATTAATTTTTTCTATAATGCGAAACGGTCCATAATAGCGTGGTGCAAGTTTAATTTTAGGATGCTGCAAAATATTTTTGAGACGTCTTTTAATGATACGCAACCATACAAAATCATTTTCCTTGAATTCCTTGGCTAATCGTTTAGTGTTGATAGTACGTGTATATCGCTCTTGACTTTTCCTAATGTGCTCGTGAACATCATGAAGTTTAGAAACATGATCTTAAGCAATAGAATCAGCCATCGGAATGTCGGTTTGGGTGAGGGACATGGGAATGGGAAGCTTTTTACCAAAAACTATTTCAAAAGGTGCACGACCAGTAGTGGTGTGTGAAGTGTTATTGTAAGCAAATTGAAGCAATGGAAACTTGTCATCCCAGTTATTAGGATTATCCAATGAATAACAACGCAATAAATCAAGAATAGTACTATTTGTAGCCTCACTCTATCCATTACTTTCAGGATGAAATGCAGAGCTAAAATCTATTTTAGAACCAAAATGTTGAAATAAGGCAACCCAAAAATGATTACAAAACCTAACATCACGATCAGATAACATTACTTTAGGAAATCCATGATGTGGAAAAATGCATTTAATGAATAATTTTGCAGCTTGAGGTGCAGTCAAAGTTTTTCTACATGGAATGAAATATGCATATTTACTAAACCTATCAACTATTGTCCAAATCATATCATTATGTGATGAAGTGGTAGGAAGACCTATGATAAAATCCATAGAGATTTGTTCCCATGGTTCATTTGGAATAGGAAGTGGCATTAATAATCCAAATGGTTTACCATGATGACGTTTGACACGCTGACATACAATGCATTGAGAAACATAATGTGCAATGTCTTTTTCCATGTGTGGCCAAAAGAAGAAATCTTTGCAAGCACAAATGGTGCTTTGTATGCCTCTATGATCCATGTAAGATGGTTCATGCATTTCTTTAATGACAAAATCTTTAAAAGCTTGGGTTATGCACAATCTATGTTGAAAATAGAGAAAACCATTATGAAATGTATAATGTTCATCAGATAAAGATGCAGCATTGTTGAAGTCATGCCATGCACGTGAAAAATACAAATCAGATGCATAAGTGGAAACCATTTCTTGAAAAGAATGAATTTGGATGGCAGAAATATTATTCAAAACAACAGAATGCAAAGGAAAACGGCTAAGAGCATCAGCTACGACATTAGCTTTACCTGGCTGATATTGTATCATGGGTTGGAAATTTTGAATGAATGATGCCCATTTAAGATGCCTATCAGAGATTAAGGGCTGACTTAATAAATGCTTAATAGCCTGTTGATCGGTTTTGATTAATACTTCAGAGCCCATAAGATAGTGTTTCCAAATTCGCAAAGCATGCACAACTGCTAACAATTCTTTATCATACGTACTATAATTCTGTTTTGAGGGCTTAAGCTTTCTACTCTCAAATGCAATGGGGTGGTCATTTTGCATTAAAACAGCACCTATTCCTGAACCGCTAGCATCAGTAACAACATGAAAGGGTTGTGAAAAATCAGGTAATTGTAAAACAGGTGCATGTGAAAGTGCATGTTTAAGTTTGTCAAAGGACTATTGTTGGGTAATTCCCCATGCAAATTTTATTGTCTTTTTCAACAACAAGGTAAGAGGCAATGCTAAATAAGAAAAATTTCGAACAAAATTCCTATAGAAACTAGCTAACCCAAGAAAAGAACGAACATCATTGACTGATTGTGGTGTAGGCCATTCTATGATAACTCTAATCTTTTTCGGATCCACATGCACACCTTCACTTGAAATAATATGTCCTAAATATTCTAGCTTACGCTGAAAGAAATAACTCTTTTCAGGATTAGCATAAAGTGTGTTCTCTCGTAACAAATGAAAAACTATTTCAAGATCCTTTTCATGTTCACGATCATTCTTACTGTAAACAAGAATGTCATCAAAGAATACAAGAACAAAAGCTTGGTAATCAAGAAAAATATTGTTCATCATTCGCGCAAATGTAGCAGGGGCATTAGTAAGTCCAAAGGGCATTACCATAAATTCATAATGGCCATTTTGAGTTCTAAATGCAGTCTTAAAAATATCACTTTGTGTCATACGAATCTGATGGTAACCCGATTTAAGATCAATTTTTCTAAAGACACGAGCTCCTCGTAACCTATCTAAGAGATCATCTATTCGAGGAATAGGGTATCTATTCTTGATCGTGATCTTGTTAAAGGCTCTATAATCAATGCACATTTGATAAGTTTTATTCTTCTTCTCTACTAAGAGAACTGGTGCTCCAAATGGGGAAGAACTAGGCCTTATAAGTCCTTTTTGTAGTAGGTCTTTTACTTGATTTTCTATTTCCTTTTGATGTAGTGGGCCATGTCTATAAGGTGCTTTATGAGGAGGAGAACTACCAGGTACTAAGTCTATGCTATGGTCAAAGGATCCTCGAGATGGTGGTAGTTCAGAGGGATATTCAGACATAAAACAATCCTTATAAGTACTCATGAAAGGTTTATATGCATCTGGAAGTGTATGAGTATAATCATTGCTGACATTGACAAAAACAATGCATGAGTTGAATCCTTTCCTACATGCACGCTTTACTTGAGTGTGACAAATCAATGGAAATGGCTGGAAATCATGCCGTGCAGACAAAGTAATGATTTGACCTTTGAAAACAAACTTAAAGGTATGAGTATGGTAGTCAATACGTGGGTTATAATGGTGACGAAAAGGCATACCTAGTATAATATCATAAGATTGCAAAGGTGCAATTAAAAATGTTCGTGAATCAACATAAGGGCCTATGCTAATCGTAACATCTTGCACTTCTCGTGTTACATTATAACGACTACCTTGAAATGCAGTTTTCACTTTATACAAAGAAGGAAACGTTTGTAATTTAAGTTCTTGTACTAATAAATGTGAAATGAAGTCATGTGAACTACCATCGTCATGTAGAATTGTAACCATTTTGTTATTTATTGTACCCTGCATGCAAAGAAGAGAGTGTAGAGAGATATCGTTACCCAAGGTACTTAAGTCCTTCTCCAGTGATTCCTCTGTCCAAACAGGAGAAATTTCTTCATTATAGACCTCCATGTTATGCAATCGAGTTGTAGCCTGTTTCACATGAAGAGGTTGCAATCTGCATCTTATTCTTGTATGTCCAAGTTTACCACAATTCCAGCAAGTGATTCGTGGTCGCTTCTGTTGGGCATTCACTACTGAAGTTTGAAGGGTAGGTGGTTTGGTTGGTTGGAGAGATGAAGCAACAGGTGGAATTGAGTAATTGGATTGTGGAGGACGAGAAAAACTAGGGTGAGATGGGGCATTAAAATTACGCTTCATAGGAAATGAAGGTTTAACAGGAAATGGTCGTGGACGTGGTTGTTGTAGACGGAGTGACTTGGTTATGGACTGAAATTCTTTTTCTGCATCATAAGCAAAAGATATAGCCTCGTTGAGGGTTGTAGGTCGGAGGGTGTGAAGCTTCGCTTGGATACCGACCTCCAAACCATCTTCGTATTTCTGCTGCAAGATATCCTCTGATACATTTTCAAGCATTCGTACAAGTAGTAAATTTTGCCAGAACCGCTCTGTGTAGGTAGTAACCGTATCACCCTCCTTCCATGTAAGGGTCGTCCATGTACGTCAAACATGCAAATGGTATTGAGGAGGAAGAAATGAATCCTTCACGTTTTCTTGAAAAGCCTTCCAAGTTTTTGGACGCTCCGTACTGTGCCGCAGGACATTCCACCAGAGTTGTGCTTTACCTACTAGACAGTGGAAAATTTAACTTTTTCACTTTCAGCATACATTTCATCGGTATAAAAATCATCAAACTGCGACAACCAAGAAAGTACTAAAGGCCCATCCTTTCGGCCATCAAATCGTAGAAACTGGTAGTTTCTATTACCAATCTTTGAATGAGTAACATCAGATTGGGCAGACACAATAGCTTTTACTACTCTCGTAAGGTTGTCTTCCTCAGCTTCAATCTTTTGGAGGATTTCATCACGTTGTCGGATCTCGTTCTGAGCTCCTTGAAGCTCATGCTGCAAGAGCTCTAGTTGTTGTTCAAGTGTTACTGCAGGTAGAGGTGAATCACTGTAATCCTCCATGGTGCTCTTGGATCCTTGCTCTCAACCTTGCTTGGTATCTTGAACACTCAATCAAGTGCCACCCAATGATTTTGAAGGAATTCACACTTCCAAGCTAGCTCATTGGAAAGTTCGTTCCGAGAGCTTTCCAACGGTATATTACACGCCTCAATCCGACCTACGGATTGAAAGTTATACTTAATTCTTTGTTGGGTCCATCCTTGAAATCGCCGCGAGCACCTTGCACAAGTACCAAAGAAAGAGAACTTGAATAACAACTCCAAGAGATGGTGGAGTGGTCAAAGTAATTCCCTTGAAAGTAGGAGGTTGTGGGTTCAAATCCTCCTACCTTAGGGACTCTAAACCTCTCTATTACCACTCAAAAATTAAAATTATCTCGCGCGTAGCCAACGGTTGCCAACGGTCGCCAAGGGAGCCTTGGGTGCCAATGTTGCCCATGTATTGCCTAAGTTATTGCCTTAGTCGACGCCTTGGAGTAAGCCGAAGGAGAAGACATAGGTGAAGACGTAGGTTCTGGTTCTGGATCAGAATCAGAAACAGAAGCCGAAGCCGAAACTGAAACTGAAACTGAAACTGAAACCGAAACCGAAACCGAAACCGAAACCGAAGACGGAGACGGAGATGGAATCGGAATCGCGAACAGAGAACAGAGAACAGAGAACAGAACCCTCTGTATTGACGCGTGCAGAGCTCTGATACGACTGTTGTCAGGATCTTGCTCACGCGCATACAAAGATTACGGGCACAGAAAACACACAGAGAATAGACGCAACAAGAGACGAGACAGAACGCAATATTGGGTGCAATCTCCCCCCATGCACTCTGTTTCGACAGTCCACAGAGTGCATGTATTTATAGGACTTTTGATTACGTCGAAAAGAGTGGTTACAAGAGGGCGGCTTCGAAAAGCAGGCGTGAAACTAAAAGTTGATAACTTTTAGAGAAAACCATTGCTTTCAATAACAGAAACTGTGGTCTACAACGACCCTTATTCTAACCATTACTTTTCTAACAATAGAACCTTCTACGCAAGTTTATTTACAAAATAAATAATAATTATTCGGATTATTGATGTCCGCCCTTTCACGCCTTGCACGCTCCTCACGAACCTTCGGCTGCTATATCAGAAACATCAAAAACATATTAATACATTAATAATATAACACTTTAGCAATGTATTGTTCAATAATATACAACATTATGATCAAAACCAAAAAGGATATAGATTGTACAATCCAACCAATAAAGGATTTTTTGTGAGTAGAGATGTAATTTTTGATGAAAACAAATCATGGTTTGATGATGACAGGAAAGTGAAGCTTCCGTATGACTTGGATGAAGACTTTCCATCACATCAACCAAAGGAGCCAAAGCAGATTGAAGAAAGTGATTCGGAGATTGACCTAGAAGACTTGGAAAGACTAAAGCTATGGAAGAACAAAGGTAAAGCAAAGATGCAGGATGCTACATATGGACCCGAGAGCACATATCAACCACTTAGAAGGTCTTCAAGGGAGAAGAAGAAACCAGAGAGGTTTGGTTATGATACTTCTTTGGTCACCAAGCACTCAATCTACATTGCAAAAGATTTACCTACCACATTTGAAGAAGCACAAGTCAAGAAAGCTTGGAGAGATGCAATGGATGAAGAAATGGACGCCTTGAAGGAGAATGACACTTGGGAGCTTGTACCTAACAAGCCATCTATGAAGATAATCGGATCTCAATGGATATACAAAATTAAGAAGAATCCAGATGGAAGTATAAATAGACACAAAGCAAGGTTAGTTGCTAAAGGGTTTGCTCAAACCCATGGTATTGATTATGAGGAGACTTTCTCTCCTGTTGCAAAAATGCCTACAATTAGGGTTCTCATAAGTCTTGCTGCATCTAGAAATTAGAATCTCTATCAACTTAATGTAAAAAATGCTTTCTTGAATGGATGGATTTCCGAGGAAGTGTATATGGCACAACCTCCTGGATATGAGGATGCACATCATCCTAACTATGTATGCAAACTAAAGAAAGCTTTGTATGGATTGAAGCAAGCTCCAAGAGCTTGGAATTTCAGATTGGTGACTTATTTGCAGGACCAAGGATTCAAAGCTAGCAAGGCGGATACCTCTTTGTTCATAAAGAGGAATGGATCTGAAGTGATCTATTTATGTGTGTATGTTGATGATATTATTATCACAGGCAATGATCTTGAAGGAATCAAACAGGTAAAGAGTCAAATGAAGGAGGAGTTCAAAATAAGTGACCTCGGACCACTCACTTATTTTCTTGGATTGGAGTTGATCTACTCAGATTCAGGTATATACATCACACAAAGGAAGTATGTGCATGACATGCTCGTCAAATTCAAGATGGAAAATACCAAGTGTGCAGGTACACCTATGGAGCAAAATCATAAGCTTAGTGCTTATGAAGGAGAGCCAATTGAAGACATCACAAGCTATCAAAGCTTGGTTGGAAGTTTGAATTATGCAACTCTCACAAGGGTGGATATATGCTATAGTCTTAGCATAGTGAGTCAGTTTATGCATAAGCCGACAAGACCACACATGGAAGCGGCCAAGAGAGTCCTCAAGTACCTAAAGGGGACTATGAATGAAGGTTTGTTTTATTCATTTACTTCAGATATTGAGCTAAAGGTCTACTCAGATGCAGATTGGGCCGGATCTAGAGATGATAGAAGAAGCACATCCGGGTATATATCACTCGTAGGTTCAAAAATCATTTCTTGGTCATCGAAGAAGCAACCAACCGTGGCATTATCTTCTACCAAAGCCGAATATAGAGGTTTGGCTAATGCAACTCAAGAAATCATTTGGTTAAAGTCTTTTTACACAGATCTTGGACTTCATTCTTCAACACCTCACATTTTTGGTGACAACACAAGCTCACTACATCTAGCAGCTAATCCAGTATACCATGCTAGAACCAATCATATTGAAGTCCACTACCATTATGTAAGGGAGAAGCTAACGAGCAAGGATATTCAACTATCCTATGTCTCTACAGATATGCAATGTGCAGACATGTTGACTAAAGCTCTTGATGGTACAAAGTTAAGTAGATTCAAGTTGATGATTGGCTTGCAGGAAATCAAGGACAATTGAAGACTTACTTGGAGGCCAAGCATGTCAGGCTTGAGGGGGAGCTGTTGGTGCATTTTACCCAAGCCTACATGCTTGATATTCTTGATATTATCCTCATTTGTAAGTCACATGTGTAGTCATAAGAACAGCTCTTGTAAAAGAGTTCATTTTTTACTCTTGTAACTGAAAAAAGAAAAAAGGAAAAGGATGGCTTACCTCATCCATGATGTAAAAGCAATTTTGTGGCTCTAACTACATAAAACCACGAATTTTTGAGCTGAGGGAATATCTCCTAACTTTGGGGATCACTTTTAGGTGGAGCCATTCGAATTCGAATTCAAAACTCCCTCCAAGAATAGCTATAAAAGGAGCAAGAAGGAAGAGGCGATTAGTAAGACTTGTATGTGACCACTTCATGTCATTTTCTAGAGATTGAAGAGCTTACTCCATAGCTCTATCATTCTAGTCCCATTGTGCAAAGATTCATTGCCAATGTGGTTGTAATCATATGTGAATCTATACGTTTATCATCATTTACTTCTCTGTTTTGTTCTCTGCTATACTCACTCAGAGCAGTACCTTCAGAAAGTCATATCTCGAGTTCTACTGAACCTTTTTCAGTGATTTAACGTGCGTTGGATAGCGCATACTGTCTACATTTTATCTATAAATTTTCATTATCATTGGATTCATATTTTTGAAGATATCTGCAATTTACAGCTCACTCGTTTATCTCTACAGAGCCCCGAGGGCGGGCATGTTCCAGGCTTTGTAAAAATTTGTTCTCAGTGCTTAGTCCATCATTTGAAGTGTTTTAACTTGAATTGGGAAGCTTGCTAAGTCTATTTGCTATGCCCAAAAGGAATTTTTCAAATTCCTACCAGGTTGAGAGCATTGTTCATTTGTTCTAGCAGGTGTATGTCCAAAAATAGCAAGTTTTGGGAGCTAGTCATTTCGCAACTTGTCTATCTTCACTTAAACTTTTGGGATACATGTTCCAAAGTACTTGGCTGATATTTTTGTGGATTTAGGAAGCTCAAAGGGTCTACTAATCAACTCTGAAGTCTCAGTTGGCTGGTGTGAAGCTGGTTGTAGCGGCACCTACTCATCTTTGGATTGCATCCACCATCTCTCTTCACAAGCTTGGCACTTCGTTATACATGGGTTCAAGCTCCTTTTTCATCACATCACTCCTAGGGGGATTTGTTGATATATTTAGGTAGTGATGTGTGTGAACACACTAGGAGAGTCAGGGCACTTTTTTCCCTCTTTAGGAGGTTTTTTCCCCTGGCTTGTATATATGCCTATAACCCTAATGGGTCACTTGTCCTTGTACATTCTCTTGGTAATACATTCAAGATTGTGTGTTGTGATCCAAGATTCTTCTTCTTCGTTGTGATGTTCGCATGCTTCCATAGGCCTCAAACTCCAACACAATGGACACCACATTGTGATGAAGATGGCTACGACATCTCGGTATTCATGATAGAACCACTATGTTTAAACCAGTCCTAGAAGAGTGTAAGCCTATTACATGAGTGATAATTGAAGGTAGTGATGAGGATGGTGAATCCATCATCATGAAAACCTTTTATGCTTGAGAGGAAGAGTACCTTTTATAAGTAGATGCTAGGAATCAAGAATAAGACATTTGTACACCTAGGAAGAAGCTAACTATCCTAGAAGATGACAAGAGTGAAAAGAACACAAAAAAGAAGAAAATAGCCACACAAGAAGAGGAAGAATACCTATTTGAAGTGCTAGTTAATTTTACAAAATATGAGATTGAAGACCAAACGATCATGATAAGAATGCCAAGAAGATAATCCCTCTCAAGAGAAGCATATCATAACAAAGAGCAGACAAAAAATATTGTAGTATCAATAGAAGACGACAAGGAGAGATGTATTTTATAGGACATGACTTGAGTGAATAAGAAGAAAGAAAGTTAGTAGAATTGTTGAGAGAATATAGAGATGTGTTTTCTTGGAAGTGTGGACCTAGAAATTTGTTCTCATAGGATCCCAATGACTTTAGATGCCAATCCAACCAAACAAAAGCCTTACAATTATAACCATAATTATACTATCAAAATCAAAAAGGAAAGAGATAGATTGATAGAATCAAGATTCATATATGAGACTGAGCATATGGAATGGGTATCCCCCATTATGGTAATGCCCAAGAAGAATGGAAAGCTGCATGTGTGTATTAACTTGAAAAAAGTTAACACTGCCACCATAAGAGATAGTTATCCACTTCTTATCGCTGAGCATCTATTAGAAAGAGTAGCAAGCAAGGATGTTTATAGCTTCCTTGATGGATTTTTCACGCGACAATCAAGTAAAAGGTTGATGTGTCACATGTTTTAAGGACTTCTTAAGGAAGTATTTAGAAGTCTATGTGGATGATCTATGCACTCATTCCCACATTACATAAACTCACATCCTAGATATTAGAGAGATCTTTGATAAATGCAGAGAATATCAATGTGCTTGAACCCAAAATGATGTGTTTTCAAGGTTAGGCAAGGCAAGTTTTTAGGCCACATAGTGTCAAAGAATGGGATCTCAATCAACGAGGATACATTCAGAGCTATTGGTGAGCTACATAGGCCAAAGAGAGTCAAGGAAGTACATGCTTTCATGGGTTATTGCGGATACTACCGACCTTTTATCCACATGTATGTGATACTTGCAAAGCCTCTATACAACCTTTTAACTAACTTTGAGTGGAATGAAGAATGCAAGACATCTTTCGATGAGTTGAAATGATTATTGTGCTCAAACACAAAATTGGAAAAAGCCATTCCATGTTCATGTGGAGGCTTCCAATTTTGCTATTAGATGTGTGCTAACACAACTAAAAGGTGAAGGGAATAGTAACCTTCCCATCGCCTACGGTAGTAGGCCATTAAATGTTATGAAAAGAAATTATACAACCATAGAATGAGAAGGATTAGGCATGGCATATGAATTTAAGAAAGTTAGAAATTACTTTCTTGCAAATAAGTTTAAGCTCTTCACAAACCATCAGGCACTACTCTAACTAGTGAACAAGCCTTGTAATAAAGGCATATTAGTAAGATGGTTTCTTTTACTAATGGAATATGATTTTGAAGTAGTCATGAGAAAAGGTAAGACTCATCTTCGAGCAAATCACCTTTCTAGACTTGTGTTGATACAAGGGTTGCCCATAATTTCCTCATGCAATGGCACCCTCTAGCCCTCATAAAAATCCCTTTTATCTTGTATTTAGGATATGTCCATATGAACACTCTCCTAAGGCCCTTTTTTATATTTCCCTTAGGCTATGGTTTTGAAGCCTCTCAAATAAAGTATCTTTTTGACACACATGTATAAAATCCCACGTAGAAGTTTCCCACGCCTATATTTTCGTCTTGAAGAGAGTGGGTTGTTAGAGAATATCTACAAAGATTTAGAGAGATATGAGCATGTGCTCCTTTTTGACTAGTCAAAAAGAGCACATGGGAGAATGTGCTTAGCCTATAAATATAGGCTCATTTCTTGTAAATGGGGGAGCTTTTGGTCGTGCTCTCATGTAAAATCCTTTCAATGGAAGAACTCTCTTTTCTCTTAAGGCTTTGTACATATATGTATTTAGTCTTGGAGTGTGAGAGAGTGAGGTGTGTGTGCATGCTAGCATTTCCTATGTGTGTAAGTAGAGTGTTGCTATTATCTTGTATTTTACATATGTGACTAGGATCCTTGAATCCCATTGCTCCATATTTTAAAGCATGTGGCATAGCTGCGGGCTGATGGCCAATGGCTTGAACATGATGGAGGATGGGGTGGATGAAAGGAGAGTCATTCTTGAGCCTTCCTTCTTGCTTCCATGCAAGGTGGTGTGGGTCTAGGCTCCCAAGGGCATACTACAACAACAAATTTGGCGCCGATGCTGGGGAGAATGGCCTTTCATCACTTGGAGAGCTCAAGAGCATGTGGTAAGATATTGATTTGCAATTTTTATGCTTGTTCACTTAGGTTATGTGTGTTGGCATGGCACTTTCACCCTTCCGTTGGGCCATTAGTTCCTCATTTCTTGTTTTTAGTGTAGTTTTAGTTCTTGTTTGGTTGATGCACAAAAACACCCCCTTACCCCCCTTCTCTCATCCTCTCTCACATACACACACACTCCCACACATTCATTGGACCATCACTTTCCACCACTAGCATCTCTATGTTGAGTGATTGTCTTGAATAGAGGGATGGGTAGTACTCTGTGCCCCTCTCCTCTCTTCATTTTCAAAAAAAGAAAAATGATTTTGTTTGTGCAATATGACACTCCACAAAATTTTTCTCTCTCATCCGCACAAAATGCAAGTTGCTTGACGATTCTAATGCCATTTGAAATACAAGCTGAGCGTGGAAAAACTTTTTGGAACAAGCTCGAATTGTTGATTTGGAAATTTCTAACTTTATTCTCTTTTTAATTGTTGAGTTGAAGTTATGCATGCCCCTTTTATGGCTGCACGCGGGCTTGTTGCACGGTAGGAACAAGAGGAGCATTAGCTCTCCTGCTTCCTCTCTCTTTAGGCATCTAACATGCACCTGACTCATGCATGTGAGGGGCCTCCTCAAATTTAGGAGGTTCCCTATGATGTGGTTACATTATTCTCATTCTCTCTCTTCATTCTCTGGAAGTTGTCGATGACCTCACTGGTGGCTTCCCTTCAGGCTTCTCCCTCTGCACTATGAAGCGAGGGAAGAGCCTTCGTGCTCTCCCTTCTTCTTGCCAGAGCTACTGTTGGGGTGGAGCTTTTGGGCACGATCCCTCTTGTGGCATGTTGAGCTCAGCTCCGTGTGAGGTTGGACTTGCATCTCCCATATGTGCAGGTGAAAGGGTTCAGCTCCATCGAGCTCCCCTTCCTGAGCTCTGTCAAGATTTGAGCTTCATCATGTTCTCCCTGCTCGTAGGCCCTCTTTTCTCGAAACTGTTATGCCTGAAGGGATTCCGTGGGTGGAGCATCCTCTTGCCCCCATCACACTTCCCCTCGAACTCGTGGTGCGGGCATACGGAGGTCTTGTTCTCTACCTTGATCGGGTTGGGCATCGCAGCTCTGCGCTCCTCATGTAATGAACAATGGAAGCCGATGATCTGAAATGTTGTTGTGGGAGCCAAGAGTACCTGCGTTTGCCCGCCTATTTGGCATATCTCCAGGCCCTTCTCTCTTCTCCATTGTTGGAACTGGGAAAATGTTGGGCTCCCCTGTTGTCTGAGCGGGAGGTGAATTTTGAGGGTCATATTGGCTCGTTGTTCCTTCGTTATTGTTGAGTATATGTGGATTTTGTGGTGGTGTTTGTGTTCGTTGGTCCCTCTTTGTGCTACGTATAACCTCGAATCGGGCTTTCGCTCCATTCACCCACCTTGTTCGTGCAACTTTACTGGCTTGGGTGGGGATGATATGTTAATCAATGTTTCATCTTCTGATGCTCTCTATGCATGGAGATCCTCACTGTGGTGTGACCTCCAAAGTAGAAATATGGCTCCCCTCTGCTCGGCTCATTTGAGCGCTGAAGACTCTATGTATGCGTACAATAATTATATGGATCTTTGTTGCTTTCTTTCTACCATTGCATTGTTGACTAGATTGCTACCACGAGAAAATGACCTTCTTGTAATTATGACTTGAAAATTCTATGTTGGCCCCCATGTAATAACCATCTCTCAAAAAGGATTTCTGAATCATTCCGTTTTACTTCCTGCCTCGGTGTTCCTTTGCTTTGCTTGATTCTTGCAGGAAATGTTAACTTAGGAAATGATAACTCTTTCTTCAGATGTTGGTATCCATCAATGTATATGGTATAATTTATGTAAGATCTTCTGATGCCTTGACGTTCAGTCTTTGGGAGACAAGTGGCCTTCTGGCTCTATTCAAGCCTATCTACATTTTATTCTCTCAGAAAAGTGGGAAACCAGAATGAATGGTAGGTTGGAAGTTTCAAATACTTTCATAATTATTATTTTTGCGATGATTGACCTTGGTAGGGGTGTTGCCAATATAAATGTAGGAAGGATCCATTGCACAAGAGAATGAGTGAGAGGTCAATGCTTATGTTTGTGGAGTTTGTGATTGCCTCGCTTAAAGGGTTTGAGTTCATATACCTGGCCATCTCCAAGAGATTATGGTCTTCATTGATGAACCAAGTTGAGTCTATGGGGTGCTATCCTATATGGAGTGCTTCGAAGGTAGAAACCAGGGATTGAGGGTCATGCATGATAAGGGCCTAATATGATACTCGAACCACTTGGGTATCCCTCCGGGATTTCTTTTGTCTTGCTTACTTTAGTTATGTCTACGCCTCTCTAGACTCGTGGTTGGGTTTAAAACTCCCATCCATGATCTTCAAGGCACCTCTGACGTTTTCCTTTCTCTGGCCCGGCTGGACATAATGATGGAACCAGTACCACATTATCCTTTGACAACTTTAGGATCGGGATTGAAATTAGGTGCTGATAGCTTGAGAGATTTAGAATGGGTAGTTTATTTTCTTAGGTGCTGATAGCTTGAGAGATTTAGAATGGCCACTTCAAGACTTTTGGGGAGAGGCTTGTGGGTGTTCTACTAAATGTCTAGCTTCAATGTCATAAAGTAATCCCATGTGATTGACTAATGCACTGTTTCAAGTTGACTTGTTTATGAAAAGAACTTATTACCTGCCTTGGTCAAAGAGGTATGAACCTTTTGAACTTTTCATTACTATTTCAATTTGATCCTGGCAGGTACAGAATGCTTCCCTAGTTTGGGGGGAGCTCACAACACTTATTGGCAGGGACATATTGGAATTCTGGGAGTGTTGAAATGGGAAATTGTTTTTTTTTATCATTGCTAAAGCAGGAATTCCTTTCGATTGTGGCATATAGGATCATTCGTGGAAGGCTATTGCTCTTAGAAGTTCACACTGGCTTTCTTTGTTTTACCATGATCGACTTGTGTTCACTAATGCTTTTTGGAAAATAGTGTGATTGTATGTGACTGATCTAGCTCTTGGCTTTGCCCATGACCCTTGCTATGATTTGGAAGATTATTGGAGTCGTCATGATGAAAATCTTGATGTTGCAGAGAAAATGGATGCTCTATAGGTGTCATAATTCATCAGTCTTCGTAACACGATTGAGGCACTTCTCTTTTAGGTTTCACATTGCAACATGTCATAATGTGGTGCTAGATCCCTTGAGCTACCAACAAGAACTAGACATTGTTGGGTTGGGCGTTTCTAGTAAAATTTCGGGGTTGGGTGCATGTATTCTGTACAGGATATTTGCAGGTGAACATGCACATAGGGGGTTGAAATTTTTTATTTAGACCTGAACTTAATTAAGCATGAAGTCATGGGTTGAGTGATTGTTTTTTGCTAGGGAAGTAACTCTCTAGTTTCACATTGCTCATTTAAGGCTTATTTTTCATAATGCATTGCAGGTCAACACACTCAGAACTTCAGCATTGATCCTTCTTACCTCTTAAGGATGATTTGCTATTATGCTTTGCAGGAATAGTGTTGGATAAGTTGTTTGAATCTCATGAATGCTTGCAAAATGTTAGGACTCATAATGTTGCACTATAGTCTAATCATTTTATGAGCACATAAACACTCATGTTAACTTCCAAGCTTGTTGACTAAGAGCATAGTTTAAATGATGGCAGGACCTTAGGCTACATTCATCTCATTGCAAAATATCACACTCTCGCTTGAAAATAACAGAGTATGGAATCATTGAGACATAAGGGATATGCACTCTTGGTCTTGATTGGGCTCCTTGTTTGGCTCCTTGTTTTTTGGGACTATGGTTTTTCTTTTCTTTACAGGAGCAAGACGGTTTTCATGCAGACTTCTCTCTAGTAGAGCAAGTCTTGTAGCAATGGATGCTCCCTGAAGTGGAAACAAAAAGTGGAATTAACATTTTTTGGCTGCTTCTTTTCAAAATCAGTCTACTTGTTGTGTATGTTTAATTTTCAGGTATTGGAGCTTTGAGAGAGGGCACATTGGATGGAGGCTGGGTTGAGTGCCCCCCAAGGGGATTGTGACTACCTCCCAAGGGGATTGTGTCGCTCAGCATTGCTGGATTGAAGATCTGAAGGCAGACGGCTTGCTGATTCAAAAGATTTGCAGCCTTGCAAAATTCAGATTGGAACTGTTGCATATTTGAAGTGTTGAAGACTCCAAACTTGGCCTAGTTCGGCACTATATGCCTCTCATTTCTTAGCTTTGTCGAGGACGACAAATTCTAGGAGGAGGAGGGTGTTGATACAAGGGTTGCCCATAATTTCCTCATGCAATGGCACCCTCTAGCCCTCATAAAAATCCCTTTTATCTTGTATTTAGGAGATGTCCATATGAACACTCTCCTAAGCCCCTTTTTGATATTTCCCTTAGGCTATGGTTTTGAAGCCTCTCAAATAAAGTATATTTTTGACACACATGTATAAAATCCCATGTAGAAGTTTCCCACGCCTATATTTTTGTCTTGAAGAGAGTGGGTTGTTAGAGAATATCTTTAGAGATTAAGAGAGATATGAGCATGTACTGCTCCTTTTTGACTCATCAAAAAGAGCACATGGGAGAATGTGTTTAGCCTATAAATATAGGCTCATTTCTTGTAAATGGGGAAGCTTTTGGTCGTGCTCTCATGTAAAATCCTTTTAATGGAAGAACTCTCTTTTCTCTTAAGGCTTTGTACATATATGTATTTAGTCTTGGAGTGTGAGAGAGTGAGGTGTGTGTGCATGCTAGCATTTCCTGTTTGTGTAAGTAGAGTGTTGCTATTATCTTGTATTTTACATATGTGACTAGGATCCTTGACTCCCATTGCTCCATATTTTCAAGCATGTGGCATAGCTGCGGGTTAATGGCCAATGGCTTGAACATGATGGAGGATGGGGTGGATGAAAGGAGAGTCATTCTTGAGCCTTCCTTCTTGCTTCCATGCAAGGTGGTGTGGGTCTAGGCTCCCAAGGGCATACTACAACAACTTGCTTCAAGAGAATCATTGCAAGGAGTATCATACAAGCTTTTTGATGCATACTTATTCAATCTAGAAGTGGTACCTAATTGGGCTAAAACGCTTGTGCCTATTCTCATATTTGGACCTAAAATCTAGTGGTTAGAATAAAGGATGAGGAGATTGTGAAATCTCAAATGTATCATATAGTGGTAGAAAGCGTATATATGAACAGAATGATCAAGACATTTTATCTTCTTGTGTGGATGAAGAAGAATAATCTAAATGGTTGCAATTTGCACATGTAGGTGCACTAAGACGACATCATTCGAGACACAGAACCTTACAGAATCTAAAACAATTAGGTATGTATAGTCCAACTATGGAAGTAGGCATCCATAGGATGTTCAAGGATTGTCCCATTTGTATTAACCAACCACCTATTGAACATGTGACATTATACCAAGTGTCCTTAATAGCATATTGGAGCACTCCATTGGTTGACTTTTTGCGGATGAAATTCCTTGAAGTAATGATTTGAGCATGATAGAAAAGTCTAGAGCAAGAGGCTCAAGACTACACACTCATTGGAGATAATCTATATAGGTATGGATGTGATGGATATCTTAGACTATGTGTACATGAGGGTCAATACTTGAAGATCTTAGAGAACTACACAAGGTGTTTGAGGAGGACACTTTGGACCTGATTGAGTAATCAAATCCATTTTTTTTCATATCTATGGTGGCCTAGCCTTCATATGGATGCACATACATATGTGAAGAGATGTGACGCATGTCAAAGGACTCAATATCCTATTCGTAAAGATGAGATGCCACTATGTTCCATGATGGGAGGAAGTGCATTCTCTAAGTGGGGAATAGACATTGTAGGTCCTACTAATCCCCCAGATAAGAGTTCACATGTCGAGTATATCATCATAGCAACATATTATCTAACCAAATGGATAGTTTTGAAAGTGGTGAGAAAGGACGATGCACAAACAACAACCAAGTTTTTATTTGAAAATATGTTTACATGTTATGGGTTGCCAATAGAATTGATAAGTAATTGTGGAACTTACTTCTTGAACAAGGTTATTGAATATTGTTTACAAGTTTTCATGGTCATTCGTGAGAAGTTAGCTCCATATCACCCCAATGGATGGTGGGGTGTAAGTTGGTGGATTGAATGGCAGTATTATCTGATAGGAGTTTGAGATGCAAGTTCAAATTTTTTGAGAGAGAGTTTGAGATGCAAGGTGGTGGATTGAATGGCGGTGGTATCTTAGAGGGAGTTTGAGATGCAGTGGTATCCAAGATCTCGTTCTCTTTTTGTATGTGCTCTCTGATTCACTAGCCTTTGACTTCTTTTCTTGGTTTATGTCTAGATTCTTTTGTAGATCCTGTGCTCTTAGGACTACCTGTACAGGGGCAATGTTAGTCACACTTCCATTTGGTTCAACTACCAAGCCAATCACATTGATTGGAGTGTTCTTTTGAGAGTTGGTTGGGTTCTTAGAACAATCTCCAAGGAGATGCTCCTTTCCACAATCAGGACACAAACCTTGGATCCCTATGGGTTGAGGTTTACCTGATGGAGAATGTGGAAAATCATGTATGAAGTGATCTCCTTGACATCTTAACATGGTCCTCTAGGGGCTTCAGGTCTCATCTATCTTAATTGGGGCCTAGGGTTTGGATTTGTATGCATTACATTAGAATAGCGGAGCTCCCATTTAGGTTCTATTGTTGGTGCATCATATTGATAGATCGCATTATGCTCTAGTGACTTAGTGTAGTATGTTGGTAGGCTATCTATATGTGTTGAATCAAAACTTTCAGCATTAGGTTCGCTATCTAAAATTATAGGGGATGTTGACACTATTGCTTTGTTTAAGTTGTATTCTACCATTGCATATTTGACTGAAATTACATTGGCAGGGGGAGGTGGTTGTTGACCTAACACTGTTGAGGTCTTTTTTGTGCTTGATAGTGTGTGCTTGATAGTGTGGTTGATATGGTTGTTGTTTCCTCTAATAATTCTAATGATATTGGTTTTGAAACCTACTTGGCTACTCGTAAGGTTGCTGGTAGTTTTGTTTGACTGCCTATTTATTGTAGGGGAAATCTTGTGCAGTGTGACTCGTGTATTTCCTCTCAATGGTGCAATATTTTGCATTTACATTCCCAGAATTATGTGCTAGTAAGGGGCACACATTGGCCATCTGATGCCCTACACAAGTATAACAATGCTTCGTAGAGACCATTCTAGGGGCTTCTCTACTTGGTACTCCTTACTTTCAAACCACTTGTTTTGTTAATTCATCTATTGATGTTGAAGGTTTGGAAGTGAAGCTAGTAACACAATCGAAATTCTTATAGAGTTTAGAGAGTTATCACTTCTCCCAAATTATCCTCAATATCAGTGCACATTCTTACACATTGCTTTATGGTTATGGCCTCCTTAAGATAGACATATGATCATAGCTTTGCACTCAATAAGCTATCTAAAAATAGGGAAACTTGCTTAGCTTTAGTAGTTAGCTCTAGGATTGGACATCTTTCAATGTATTGTCTAGACCTATGTCCTACTACCCTAATGATTTCGTGTGGTTTCTACTTAAACCTATGAATCAAGGATGAGTTATTGTGTCTGATTCCTCTCTTGGAGAACTCTGTAATGAACACATCTAGCAATTGGTTAATATTCTTGAATCGACCTTGATGTTAGGGTTGAAACCATGTTAGGGCTATATTTTTCAAGATTAGTCCAAAAGTATTGTATTGTGTGAACAAATCCTTGACCTTTTTAGCTCTTAACATTTTCTTGAATTCACCCACAAGATTGTATGGATCTCTTGTGCCATCAAAGTAATTCTTCATGGACTTCACTAACTAAGTGCATCCCAAAATTTTGGGATGTTCTCTTGGTCTAGGCATAGGGAAATCATCAATGCCTCTTCAGTCCCTATGTCCTCTAGGTCTTTCATGTTCAACTCGGTCCATATCTAACCCTAATCTTTCTCTACCAAGGGTGTGCACGAAGCTCACTTCTAGTCGCTCTTTGGATATCTCCTTCCGAGTTCCTAGTACGTGAGAAGATGCGGCTCCATGCTGACTATGGGGCTTTGTATACTTTTTTGAGGGGAAAATAGGTTCACCCTTCCATGTATAGGCACCTCTACTATACGCTATGACTAAAAATATCCTTTTGCAAGTTTTGTCCAAGTAAATAACCTTACTTGGAACATCATGATCCTTGAATTCATGTATAATCACTCCATCTAATTGACTATGCTTTCCAGGCTTCAACCTCCAAAATGCTTCATCAATCTCTTTGTTCAAGAAAAGTTCTATACTTTCATTGTCTTGGAAAATCCACTCTTGTGTTATAATTCTTCAAAACATGGAATTACCTCTAGGAGTTTTAAATTCTCCTTCTCTATTTTGCTGATCCAAGTCTTCTATCTCAAAGTTGAGTATGACTGATGCAAACTCATCTGTCTTGTCACGTAAGCTAGCTACCACATACACAATTTCTTGCTTATCGATATAGGATCCCTCTTTGAATTTGACCACATGGTGCTCAATTGCAAAGGTTTTTCTTGGGTTCCTAAGTTTGACCACTGATCTTCTCAAACCATCCTTGTAGATGTGTGCACCTAAGTAGTTGGTTTTGTTAAACTTTATTGTTTAATCTATTATCAATCTTGGGTTCTTGGGATTAGGGGTCTGTAAAACAGAGGCCCTATTGTATTTTCCCAAATCTACAGATTCTGTGTATACTACTTCACAGTCTTAACACGATTAACCCGCAACTACTATCTGTCTGCATATCACCACATTCTTTAATGCACAAACTTAACCGTGTAGTACAAGGATATTTACAGTAATATGCCTACGTGCACTTCGTCAATTCACCGCAATGTTGATCACTTAATACTTCATCAACAACTTAATTAATCACCAAACCTAATTAGCAAAAGGATAGATAACAATACTCAGAATATGATGAATATACGTTCCGATCCACTTCAAGCCTTCGCCTAGACTTAGAGTTCGGCGACACTTACCCTCTGTTTCATGTACACTTCCTTTATTAATCAAAGGTTACAACTAATGCGCTATGCCCTGTCGGTACGCGTGCAACTTCTCAGGGTTTCATATTACATTCCATATTACCATCCGGCGGCTCACACTAGCACGCACAGTGGACTCGAACCCGAAAAGGAAAATTACAAAATTCAGGGTTCATCTATGATACCCTGTACATACATGGAGCGAGCTAATTTAAATGTACGGGTGATCTTCTGTTTTAAAGAAGTTAGCATATCTTGCAAAATTTGAGGCTCAACTAACTGTGCATCAGTTCTAACCAAACTGGGAGCTATTACTTGGCTTATTAAGGACTCCGCCTGAGTCTGCAAAAATGCTTCTTGTAAGTAAAACTCGTTGGCGACAGCAGCATCTCGGCACAACTTTCTTTCAACGATCTCTGCATCAATTCATGATAATGTGTCAGGCTGAACTCCTAGCTTCTTTTCTCTGCGCTCGAGTTCTTGAGATTGAAACTGCATAGTTTTGTAAAAATCTTCTCTCTCTTTTCTAATGGCTTCCATCTCCTTCTTTAATTTGATGTTCAGGCCAATCTCTTCTTCCAAAGCACAACTTTTGTAGAACAGCTCATCTGTAGCCTGCTTGAGTTCTTTCTCAGTGTTTATTACATTCACAGTGAGCAATTGAGAAGATTCCTCTAATATACTGAACTTATTCTTTGTTGCATGCAGCTCTTTGCCTAACGTAGTCATGGCATCTTGTTTATCTGCAACCTCCTACTTTAATCATGTAATCTCGTTGTCCTTGTTGGCAATAATCAGATCTTTCTCTATCAACTGTTCTTAAAGTTGCTGGATTTGGGCATGCAGAGGGTGATTATCGGCTTTTGCCTCGAGTATTTCTTCTTGGAGGGGCGTGATGTCAGCTTCCAAGAGATCTACTTTGCTCTACAACTCATGTCAAATGGTGTGTGTTGCCATCTTCAATTGGATGGGTAACTGCTGAGATAATTGAATGAGGAACTGGCCTATGGATGCCAATTCAGTAAACATAATGGGGGTGGGAAGAGAAGGTGTCTGCTGCGAAGGTTGGGAAGACAAGAGGTGGGGAGACGAGGGTGGAGAGTAGTCAGGAGAAGAAGGAGCTTTGGGCGAGATTTCACGGTTTGCAGTTGGAGGTGAAGAGGTAGAAGCATCAGCAGTAGTAATAAGTGGGGTTAGAGGAGGAAGGGGAAGGAGAGGTTGTTGAACCAAGACAAGGCCTGTGTCATGTTGAAGTATCGACGATACAGCAGCAACTTCCGTGACGGCCTCTTCAGCACTCTGCGGTTGCTTTACCATGTCGGCTTGATCATTGACTTCTTTGGAGAAATGAATGGCAAACAACGACAGTGGTGTCTTCAACTGTCTCCTTCACAGCCTCCACATCCGGTTGTGTTGTTTCATCCCACTGTGAGAGTTCAGCTACATCTTCCATAATAACATTTGTATCCTACTGCTTACAAGGAGAAGACTGGGAAGATTCTACCTGTAAGGAAGTGGTTGTATCATGGAATACTTCAACTTCTTGAACAACCTTTACTTGGCTTTGGGACGGGCTGAGGGGCGTGCATTTGCGTCGGAAGAAATGTAGAAGGTCTTCATCATCATCATCATCCTCCAGCATTTGTGTTGTCTCCTCATGTCATAGTAGAGGATTCGCGAGAGGTGGTTGCTCTGCTTGGATCACCGGAAGGAGAAAGGTAAGAAGATGTGGCAATCTAGTCCTAGGAATCTCATTCTTGACTAACTGCTTTGAAACGGCTTAACATTCACGGTGAATGCACCGAAAAAAGAATGAAGTAAAATTAACAGATTCTCTAGAGGCAGTGTCGATCATGGAGTAGAACAGACGGGATATGCTGTAAGTATATTATTGGAGGTTGAGGTCAGTGACTAAAAATTGCAGTGCAGTGTGTTCCAGTTTGGTCGACATAGAATGGCAAACTTGTTAGACGAGTGCCGGAGAAAGAGTTCCTTCATGGTCCCCAGTGGAAGGAGCGGTCCATCGACCAACCCCTCTTGAGGGAGACAGAACCCCTCAGTGATGGTACTAAGAGTAACTACGACATGGGGATTTAAGCATGCCAACGGCCAGCACTGTTCTGTAGCTTGCATAGCTGTTACGTCCGAGATTATCTGGGCAACAAATGGGTGACACTCCACTAAATGCCAAGGCAATTCGGTGAAGGCCATGAGACCACGGATATGCAGATACTCGCTCATGTCCAGAGCGAGACCAGCACAGAAGGTAACGATATTCGCTAGAGCTTCCATAACGCAAGCAGAACACGCAAGAGCAAACACACGCACAAACACAGGTTGCACAAAGATCACAAGCACACAGGGGTGTGGTGTAGCTCAAGCGTAAGCACCACCTCCTTTACTTGTCAATCCGCGGAGACGTGAGGACCGGTATGAAGACCACGAGCAAATGAAGGCACAAGTGCGTGAGTGAAAGCACACAAACATGCACACACATACACACACACACGCACAAGGTAAGATCAAAGAGAGGAACAATGGAAAGCTTTGATTGCAAAAGATTTCTCTTACAAAAGCTCTATTCTCTAACAAGCCAACCCCAAAAATGAGCTCTCTAGCTCTTTTTATAGTTTTTTTACTAGTTTTGGCCTTGTCCAGACCTAGTGTCTGGCCTAGTTAAAAATTAGGTTCCAGGGCTTATTTGAGGGCTCAAACGGAGTCTAGAAATTATGAAAATTGGTAGGATGATAGTTCTAATACTCCCCAAGCTCAAGGACTCCTGAGCTTGAACAAAATGGAGTTATAAAAATAGAAAATGGTATTTACAATGGTTTTTAGTGATGAAAATCACTATTTTTGTAGGGAATTCTTGTGAAAATTTGACATACACTTCTTGGAGCTCCCTACTTGCTCCTTCTTCTTGTGTGTCCACCTCTTTGATGTGCTCCTGTGCTTTGTCCTTGACCTTCAGCTTCAACACTCCCCCCCCCCTCTCGAGTCTATCATCCCTGACAGACCCTTGTTGTAGTGGTTGTTCCAAGTAGTGCCTTGAGAGGAAGTGTCCCTTCTGTATGAACAAAAGTCATCTGACTTCCAGATGTGGCAAGGTTGGTTGTCTGGTTCTATATCTATCACTGTGAGTCTTTGCACATTGTAGTCTCTTGGTATGTGCTTCTTCCTTGGATTCTAGCATGAGTGTGTCGTTGTTAGTCTCCGTTGATGACCTCAAATCTTCCAAAGATGATGTTCATAGTAGTCATGCCAAGTACTCATAACCCATAATGGATGATGGATAAGTGTGCTCGTGCATGGGTTAAGGAAAATATGTGCCTTTTGCACGACCTTGTAATGTAGCCCTATGCATGCTTACTTGGAAAATGCATTGGAAGAAATATGGTGCAAAAAATTGGGGTCTTGAGCTAAGTGCTCAAGGGTATGCCGACGAAGAGGTTTCCTAAGCTATCATGGTTATGATGTTTCCAAAGTAAAGAGTCTTACCATGAAGAAGGTCGATTGATGTTCATCTCTTCGTGTTGTACACTCAATCCTTGGGGTGGAACATTGTTGATGAATGTCCGTGTTGATGGTCCACTGATGAGATTGTTTTGTGAGTGCCTGGTTCTGTCTCCTCTTTTCAAAGCAACGTTTGCCAAATATTGAGAATTGAATTTCTTTATATTCTTTGACAAACAACCTTGGGTAATTACACCAAGCTTAGGTTCACATATTCTCTTTAGCTCACCATAAGCAGGAGTCTTCTCATCCAGTATACATACAAAGATTTGCAGGGTACTAGAACTACCCCTTGCACATATCTCCCTGGATGCTCTCGTTCATGCAGTAGTTACGCATCACTCAAGTTGCGAACCTTCAAGCTCTCCACCCCTACCATGGTAAGAGAAAATCATAGTTGTGGATGCCATGTTCATGCAATTATATCATCTGCTCATCGAGCCACACTTCTATCCAAACTGATAAATGCCTAGTAATCAACAATTCCACCTTCAACTAAGCATGAATCATTCATGTTTCATAAGCCAAAATTGGGAACAAGCTCTCTCTCGCTTTTTGTTTTTTTTTTTTTGAACAATGTCACAAAACAAGAAGATATATGTTAGTATC
The DNA here is from genome assembly GCA_020310875.1 of Ceratopteris richardii. NCBI lineage: Eukaryota > Viridiplantae > Streptophyta > Polypodiopsida > Polypodiales > Pteridaceae > Ceratopteris > Ceratopteris richardii. The sequence goes on from CM035413.1 coordinate 24,499,120, forward strand.
AGAGAAGCAATAGTGGACATATGTCAATGTGATCTTGTGCTTGGGATTCTCAATTGTGTCTATGGACGGCCATGTAATGTGGCCCTATATTAATTCATACTTTGGAAATGCATGACCTGAATGGTGCAAAAGACTCGGTTGTGCAAGAAACACATGGTTGTCGCTCATCGAGGCTTTCAATGTTACTTGTAGATGTTGACGCCGGCTTTGGTGGAGGTATCCATTGGATCTTGAAATGTTGTAATCCTCCTTATTGGGGTCCATCTTAGATCAACATTTGGCACTGTAGAGATCACTTCGGGAGTCTTCCTCTTTGGATGGTTTCTTAAATTTTGTATCCCACGTGGTTGGTTCCTTGGTTTTGTGGGGTCTACCTGTGCTTTTGGCTTCCATACCCATACCATTGTGGCTGGTCTTTTAACCCTTCTTGAAGAGGTGAGTTGATCTGGTTTTAGTCTTGGTATTTGGTTCTGACCCTTGCCCCACCTTGGCTTCTTTGTTGCGACTTTTCTCATGTGGGAGAACATAGGCTGCTGTGGATGTAAGAGCTTCTTAGGTACCCACATCTGTAATCGTCCTTGTTGAGTTGCAGCTAATTTCTTAGGCACCCAAACTGGTCGAAGTTCTTGTGGTTGAGCTTGTTCGAGCTTCTTCCTTCGTCTTCTTGCTTGGTGGGAGTCCTTAGAGGGGAATTGTGGGGTTAAGGCCGGTGGTTGCTCTCCTTTTCCTACCCAGATCTACTTCATGCCTGACACTACTTTCCTTTGGAAATTGTGTTGTCTATTTGATATAGCAGTTGTCCTATTCTGTTGTGCTTGCCTTGTTGATTGAGTTGTAGTGGCGGCATTAGTCCTCGCACGAGAGGAGGAGTCCGCTTGTCTTTGAGCCTGTTCTTCCATGATTGAGTTCTCCTGCAACATGGAGCTTTTGACAAATACAACATCTCTATTGCTAAGATTAGTCCTAGGAGAACTACCAGATGTGACATCTGGATTTGTGAGCATGCCATTTTCTAGTTCTAATGTAAAGCATTGTCCCTGGACCCAAACTTGAAGAAGTTGACTTCTTAGGTTCAAGTTGACTGCATTGTCATAAATCCAATCTTGTCCTAAGACAAGTGGTTCTATAAGGTTCTCATCTTGACACACTAGCACTTTGACTTTCATTGGAACATCTTGAAGGTAGATGGGAAGTTCCACCTCGCCCAAACAAGGGGTTTCCACACCTCCCAATCCTATGAGATAAGCTTCTATGAGATTGATGTTCAACTGCAAGTCTTGGCAGTAGGATAGTCTAACTGCACTACTTGCTACACCTGAGTCAATCAATGCTTTCACAGTCCTTGCACCCTTTCCTTGTCCTATCTCAATGATCACAAAGGGACATCAGTCAATGACTTGAGAAGTAGTTATGCCCGATTTTTGGCACATATCCATGTGATATTTTGGGGCTTTTGAGTTGACATCTAGGCCTAGTCGCCTTAACTTATTTTGCCTAATACGCTCTCTGGCCTCTGCCTGTGCTTCTTCCCTCACCCTTAACTCCTCTTCTTTTCGCTTCTTAGTAGTGTTGAGTCTCGTAAGCATATCCTCTGTAAGAGGTTCTTGGTATAACTTGACTCTACATCCACTAATATAGTTTGGCAAGATACCTCCTTCTAGAGTGGCCAACTGAGCTGCACAACTAGTAGAAATTCTATTAATGATCATGGGTCCATATCCTCTTTTTTCCAACTTACGGGCATGTTGCTTTAGTGTGTAAACCAACACTAGATCGCCATCTTTCAGTCCCTTATCCTTGATGTGTGCATCAAAGTATGCCTTTTGTCTTTATTTTGCAGCATAGATGCCTACCACCACGCGTAGCCTTGTCTCACCTAAGCGTTCTAGATCAAAGATCCTAGAGGACAATTCATGTCCATTCCACTCATGCTCTTGTGCTACTTTTAAGGCTGGGATGAGGAAGTCTAATGGTAGAACAACATTTTGTCCAAAAAACATATGAAATGGGGTGGCGTTGAGTACCGTTTTGTAGGCAACTCGGTAAGCCCAAACACCATGATGAAGTTGTTTGTCCCAATCAGAGCATTTATTATTTACTAGTTTTGTCAATACGTTACAGAGGATCTTATTGGTGCTTTCGGCTTGTCCATTAGCTTGTGGGTGATAAGGGGCAGACTTCTTATGTATCACCAAGAATTCATGGAGAAGATTTTCAATGACCTCATTCAAGAAGTGTGTGCCTGTATCGCTCACTAATTCTATCGGTAGCCCATATCTCGTGAACACATTCTCGAATAAGAACTTAGCCGTAGTCTGAGCATCATTCTTTGTTGTGGCCTTCACTTCTACCCACTTTGTAAGGTAATCTGTGGCTACAATAATATACTCTGAATGGGAGTTTCTAGCTGGGGGGTTAATAGGACCTATGAAGTCTATGCCCCACTTCGAAAATGCACGCCCTCCCATCATTGGCCTCAAAGGCATCTCATCTTTTCTAACTGGATATTGTGCACGTTGGCATGTGTCACATTTCTTCACATAGGTATGAGCATCCATATGAAGAGTGGGCCACCAAAGTCCTGAGAATAGAATGGTCTTGATTACTCGATCAGGACCAAAGTGTCCACCAGCGACACCGCTGTGTGCAGTTTCTAAGACTTTCAAATAGTTTGATTCATGAACGCACAGTCTTAAGTAACCATCTTTGCCTCTTTGGTATAAGTTGTCTCCTACTAAGGCATAGCCTTGAGCCTCTTGCTCCATGCTTCGTCTTCTTGCTAGACTAGCCTCTTTGGGTAATCTTCCCGATCTCATAAACTCTACCAATGGAGCACTCCAATCTGGAATTAATGATACTTGATAAAGGGTCGCATGCTCTACTGGTGGTCTCTCTCTGCACATTGGACAATTCTTAATCCACTCATGTATTTCTTTGTCCATGCTAGGCCAATACACTCCTAAACGTTTTAGATTTTGTAATGTGCGCTGTTTAGAATACTGATTTCCTAGCAATCCATCATGAGCTTGTTGTAACCAACTACTATGTTCATCGTCCTCAACACAACAAGCTAATACACCCTCAGTATCTTGTTTGTACATGCTTCCTGCCAATATGTGATATTTTTGTAATTTTACAATTTCTTCTTTTGATGTTTTCACATTCTTATTTGCAGGGCCGAAGGTTAGGACTGGTACCAACTTATTTGCCCATTTAGGAACAACTTCTAATTTGAACAGATAAGCATTGGGTAATTCATCAGACACTCCTTGCAATGACTCTCCTGAAGTGATGCGAGAAAGGTGGTCTGCCGGAAGGTGGGTTTTACCTGTCCTGACAATAACTTCAAAGTCATACTCCATTAGTAAGAGGAACCATCTTACTAAGCGTCCAGTATTGCAAGGTTTATTGACCAAATATAACAAAGCTTGATGATCAGTGAAAAACTTGAACTTGTTGGCCAATAAATAGTGTCTAAACTTCTTCACAGCATATACCATGCCTAAGCCCTCTCGCTCATTTGTGGTATAGTTTCGTTCAGCTGCGGTGAGTTGTCTACTAGCATATGCTATGGGAAAATCTAAGTTTCCTTCACCTGTGGGTTGTGCTAGCACACATCCTATGGCGTGATTGGATGCATCCACATGGACATGGAATGATTTATTCCAATCAGGAGTGGTCAGTATTGGTGCTGTGCACAAACGTTTCTTCAGTTCATTGAAAGAATTCTCGCATTCGTCGTTCCACTCAAAATTAGACAACAAGGCATAAAGGGGTCTAGCTATGATCGCGTACATGTGGATAAACCTATAGTAATATCCACAATGGCCCATAAAGGCTTGTACCTCCTTAACATTCCTTGGCCTTGGCAGCCCCGCTATGGCTCGTACCTTATCTTCATCTATTGAGATTCCATTCTTAGAAACAATATGACCTAAGATTTTACCTTGACGCACCACGAACACACACTTTTTTGGGTTCAGACACACTTGATATTCTCTACACTTGTTGAAGATTTGTCTGAGCTCAGGGATGTGAAATCTTCTTTCTTGGGAATGAGCACATAAATCATCTACATACACTTCTAAGCTCTTTCACAAGAACTCTTTGAAGACATGACACATGAGCCTTTGGAATGTTGCAGGTGCATTGGTGAGCCCAAATGGCATCACACGAAATGCAAAGATTCCCCACTCTGTAGCAAAAGTTGTTTTGTGTTGATCTTCTGGGGCAATGACTACTTGATTGTAACCTGAAAATCCATCAAGGAAGCTATAAACTTCCTTGCCTGCAACACACTCCAATAGGTGTTCCGTGATTGGAAGTGGATAACTATCTCTGATCGTAGCGGCATTAACTTTTTTAAGGTTAATACACACTCACAACTTCTCGTTCTTCTTGGGCACCACTACAATGGGGGACACCCATTCAGTATGCTCAATCTCATAGATAAATCCAGCTTCAATCAGCCTATCAATTTCTTCTTTTATTTTGGTTGCATATGTATCATTATATGTGTAGGGCTTTTGTTTGGTGGGCTTGGCAACAGCGGTCATGGGGATAATATGAGAGCAAATTCTTGGATCTACCCCTTTCAAGTCTCTATAGTGCCACGCAAACACATCCCTATATTCCCTTAATAGAGCTATGAGCTCCATTTCTTCTCTTGCACTTAGGTCATCTCCTATATATGTGCATCTCTCTTCGTTCTCTTCAATGGTCACTACAATTTTCTTGGTCTTTTCTTTATTATCATATGATTCTCCTATGGTGGCCTCTCTCTTAGGCATTCGTACCAAAATTTTGCGATCGTCAACTTCATATTTCTTGAAGTATTTTGGTACTTCAAACAATGATTCCTCCTCTTCTGGTTTCACTGCTTTTCTTTTCTTTTTCTTTTGACTACTCTCACTTCCATCCTTTGAATTTACCGTTTTAATACTTGTGAGAGGTTCTTCTTCTTTCAGGGTGAACACTCCTATATCTTCTAGATAGTGCTGCTCTAAGTTAAAGCAACTATCCATCACAATGGACTCTAGATCATCGTCATTCTCTTCTTCTTCTATGACATCACTAGGGTCACATTCTTCTAGCAAGGGCTGACACATGAACACTGAAATATCATAACCCTCCTCATCACAATGAGGTGTCTATTGTTCTTCATTGACAGCAATGTCCATGGTGGCTAAGATTTATGGCCAGCCATGAGGCTCAAATTCCTCGTCTGCAAAGATCATCGGTGTGTAGGTCGGGTCTCTAACTGGTCTATCTCCTGGCAAAGTTCCTTCTTCTCTTGCTTTTAAACGTTTTTTCTCTTCCTCTGCAACCTTGCACATCCACAAATGAGTATCTTCATGTAGCCATGATGGATCAGGTGAACTTTCAGAATGCAAAGAGATGGAATCTTCTTTCGCTTTGTGGATAGGATTCCACTGTAGGGGTGGTACATCTCTGAAGGAGTAATCCTTCAAGTTGACCTTGGTGGTGACCCCTAAGTGCAGTAAGTACAAGGAGTTGGTTCCCAAATCCTGTACTATTTGCAATTGTCGTAGGAAGGGTCTTCCTAGGATCATCTCATAGACATTATTTTTCTCAAAGTCACATATAGCAAAGGTGTGTTCAAACTCTACACCACAAGTGGTTAGAGTTATCCCTTTGAGCAATCCTAGAGTTCTTTTGAAATGACCATAGGCCATTTGAAGCTTCATTCTAGTTGGTCTTAATGTGGGTTTGCCCCATTCCTTCCACAAGGAGGTGGTCGCAATGGCAACACTAGCACCTGAATCTATGATTGCTTTGGTTGTGTAACCTTAATAGGTGATTGGAAGATAAGTATTACCTTCTCAACCCCTCACACATGTCCCCTATTTTGTCTAGAGGTATCTCTAGTAACTTTTTCTTAGAGCCTGCTTTTGGAATGTTGGAATCAAGTTTCGGAACCTGATCCTTCACATGATTCCATAGCTCAGGTTTTCCTCTGAGTAGCTCTTCTACAGTGAGATGACATTGAACCTTAGTGTTCTTCACGACATCAGTGTTCCTTGACACCACTGAGTCTTCATTTCTTACTAGTATTGTGGGAGCTCTAATCTGGAGAGATTCAGATTCCCATGGGCCTGGAAATTGAGGCAGTTCTTCTAGGGTATTAGATTCAAAGTCTAATCTTTCTTCTTCTTGTTGTTCTGCTTCATCTCCGTAAATAGATGGAATGTCTTGGGGAAATTGATCATGAAGATCATCAATCTCAGGAATAGGAGGGGAGTTACCCTTCTCCTTGGCCCATTTCTCTTCTTCTATTTCCCACAAGAACTCTTGAGAGTACTGTTGAATTGAAGGAGGCATTCTAGCATCCGTGGAATTAGGAACATAAGCTCCCATTGGTGGTGAGCTTCTTCTCTCAATAACTAGTTGAGCCTGTGGAGGTAAAGAAACTTGTGGTTTGTTTACCAACTGCTCTAATCTTTCTAGTAACCCTTGGAAATGCCAATCTGGTCTGACTGAGTTTGTTTGATTGAACTTTTGACTAGTCTCAAGTATAGCTTGAGCTTGTTCTACCATTTTCATGCACATTTTCATCCGTTCAATCTCTAAATCCGCTCTAGGGTAACTCTTGTCTAGATTTGCAGCTGTTGGCCCTTCTTGAATTCGAGCCTGGTAGGCCTTGAACATCATGTCCAAACCTTCAGGGGTTGGATTTGCGAGAACAGACCCTGGTTACGGTCTATTTACAATGGGTGGTGGGGTGGGATGAGGTGGAGTGGATGGAGTTTTGGCATGCAAGGGGATTTGAGATGCAATGTCTTCTATTTTTGTTTTTGCTTCTTTTAAGCTTTCTTCTAGTTCCGATAACTTTTTATTCCACTTGCGATTGGCCTTTTCTCTGGTATCTTTCCATGTTCTTGTTTTTCGCTTACTAGGCTCTCCTGATTCACTTGACTCCGATTGTTCTGTTGGTTTATCTTGTTTTAATGCTTGTGCCCTAGTAACTGCCTGTACAGGTGCCACATTATTGCTACTTGCACTTGAATCCTCCACTAAGCCTACCACATTAATGGGTGTAATCTTGGGTGCACTAGAGGGGTTTCTTGGACAATCTCTGGGAAGATGGTCTTTTCCACATTCAGGACAAAAAGCTTGTATTGTGATAACCTAACCTTGACTCGAAGATGGTGGGTGGGGACAGTCACGAATGAAATGGTCACCTTGACATCTGAAACAAGATCCTCTAGGGGCTTGTGGTCTCATTTGTCTCAATTGGGGCCTAGGGTTAGGATTTGTGTACATGACATTGGAGTATTCTGGCTCCCAATTTTGCTCCATAGGTGGTGCCTCATATTGATACGAGTAAATCTCACTATGCTCAGGCGACTCAGTGTAATAAGCATGTGGACTACCTTCATGGGAGTAGTCTGAACTATGAGCATGAGAGTCATTATCTGGTGTCAATGGGGTTAGTGGCACCAATGCTCTATTTGGATTTTCCTCTCCCACAGCATACTTGACTGGAATCACGTTGGCAGGAGCTGGTGGTTGGTTTCCCAAGACTAGTTGTGACCTATATTGTGCCTAATATTGCTGTTGTGGTTGATAATATGGCTGTTCGTATTGGTTCTGATACCTACCCTGTTGGTAAGGTTGCTGATAAGTTTGTCTAACAGCCTGCCTATTGTAAGGACAATCTTGAGTTGTGTGGTTCGTGTATTTTCTCTCAATAGTGCAATATGGAACATTCCTTTCTCTAATGTTTTGGTTTTGCATTGGGCATACATTAGCCATATGGTCGCCTACGCAAGTATAACACCGATTCAATGGAGTGACTCTCTGTGTTTTTCTATTTTGGACTCCCAGCTTCTTGGCAACTTGCTCAGCTATCTCCTCTATTTCCATGGAGATTTTTGAAGTATGACTAGTAGAACTATCCAAATCCTTATAGAGTTTGGACAATCCTAACTCCTCACCCAAGTTATCTTCTATGTCAATGCACGTCCGCACACACTCTTCTATGGATCTGGGCTCCTTCAAGTACACATATGATCTCAACTTTGCGCTTAGTAAGCCATCTAAGAACAAAGCCACTTGTTTGGCTGGTGTGGGTAACTCGGGAGCAGGGCATCTCTCTAAATATTGTCTGAATCTTCTACCTACTAGTCGCACTGTTTCTTGGGGTGTCTGCTTGAAGCTGTGGATCAGGGATGATGTGTTATGCCTGATACCACTCTTGGAAAATTCTACGATGAATTTGTCTAGCAGTTGACCTATATCGTGATGGTTGCGACTACTCAGTGGCTGAAACCAAGCTAAGGTAGTGCCCTTAAGAGTCAAACCAAATGCCTCGTACTGGGTGAACGAATCCTCAACCTGTTCAGCTCTTAACATTTGATTGAACTCGGCCACATGATCATAAGGATCTCCGGACCCGTCAAAATAATTCTTCATTGCCTTGATCACTTGAGTGGGTCTAAGGGTTCTTGTGTGCTCTCGAGGTCTAGGCAATGGAAAATCATGTTCATCTCTTTGTTGCCTATGTGCTTGATGTCTCTGTCTTTCACGTCTTCCATTTTCAAATCCTGCTCTATTTTTGCCCACAGGGTGTGCAAAACTTACCTCAGGTCGCTCTCTAGTTCTTTCTCTCTAGGCTTCATGAGCTTGGGATGATCCTACTCCTTGGAGACCATGGGAAACATTGGATCTTTGTGGAGGGAAAATCAATTCACTCTTCCAAGTATATGCATGTCTATCATGTTCTATTACCAAGAATATCTTCTCTGATGTGTTATCGAGGTACACAACTTTGCCTGGTATCTCAAGATCTTTGAATTCATAGATGATGATTATGCCCAGTTAGCTAGGTTGATCTGGTTTGAATCTCCAAAAGGCTTCCTCTGTTTCTCTATTCAAGAATAGTTCTATGCTTTTGTTATCTTGAGGAATCCAGTCTGGAGTGATCACTCTGGTCAAAACTGACTTGCCTCTAGGAGTCTGGGGTCCTTGTCCTACATTTCCTTGTTCTAGGTCTCCTATCTCATTCTCAGGAAGGATATTTCCAAACTCATCAGTCCTATCTGGTAGGTTGGTGACCACATACATGGTTCCTTCCTTATCAATGTATGAACCCTCTTCAAACTTGACCACTGGGTGTTCAAGTCCAAAGGGTTGATCTGGATTTCTGAGTTGGACCACTGATCGCCTCAAGCCATCCTCATAGATGCGAGCACCTAATCGGTTGGTCCGAATATATTCCAATTGTGTTTTATAGGGTCCTTCTCATGTTTGTAGATGGGCAGTTCCTGAGCCACCTGCAGGTTTCCCCATGCAAAAAGAAATTTCTGAGTCACTTGTGTCAGAGTTTAGTACGTAAGGACAACCACTTAGTTGTTGTGCCCAAGACTTAGCTGTATGGTTGACACTGGACTGAGAAGATCTAATGTTTGTCTATCCTTGCCTAGGTGTCTACCAGATCTCAGGTTCATAAGCTTTGGCTAAGAGTCCAAAATTTCCCCTTGGTATGGTTCACAAATCCTTTGGAGTCCCCTTGGGTTCTTGGTCCCACCTGAGGATCAACTTCAAAATATCCTATCTGAAAATCAACGCATTATTCTTATAAAAAACAGTTGTGGCCGTGTAGCATTTGAAACGAGCTTTCCAACGAGCTATAGAGCTCAAAAAATGGACTTTGGATGAAAAAGTTATGTCAAATCAGGCTCCTGGGGGTCAAAACAGGCAAACAAGACCTTTTGGAAAAAATCGCGATTTTGTGAAATCAAGAGAATCGCGATTTTGTGAAATCAAGAGAATCGCGATTTTATGAAATCAAGAGAATCGCGATTTTGTGAATATCAAGAGAATCGCGATTGTGTGAAATTAGAGAATCGCGATTTTGTACCTTGAGAATCATGTTTTCACAAAATCGTGTTTTTGGCTGAAAATCGTGATTTTTGAGAATCACGATTTTTAGAATCGTGATTTTGAGTAGAGAATCGTGTTTTTGAGAATCGTGATTTTGAGCAGAGAATCGTGTTTTTGAGAATCGTGATTTTGAGCAGAGAATTGTGTTTTCACAGAATCATGGTTCACAAAATCGTGGTTCACAGAATCGTGTTTTTGCTGAAAATCGTGATTTGTGAGAATCGTGATTTTGAGCAGAGAATCGTGTTTTTTAAGAATCGCGATTTTGAGCAGAGGATCATGTTTTTGAGGATCGCGATTTTGTACCTTGGATGAAAATCGTGTTTTTGAAAATCGCAATTGCCAACAGAGAATCGTGTTTTTCAAAATCGTGTTTTAGAGAATCGTGTTCTAGAGAATCGCGATTTTGTCTCAGAGAATCGTGGTTTCCAAAAATTTAGAGAATCGCGATTTTGAGCACAACCACAGAATCGTGTTTTCTCATAATAGTGTTTTTTTGGCTGAAAATCGTGATTTGTGAGAATCGTGATTTTGAGCACAACCACAGAATCGCGATTCTGAGAATGACCACAGAATCGTGTTCTTTTCAAAAGGCTTTTAGGCGGGAAACAGAGAATTGCGATTTTCAAAAAAATTTGAATTTTCACAGAATCGCGATTTTCATCACAGAATCGTGTTTCTTGGCGAGAACTTCAAATTTCTGAGCGCCGAGCAATGGGAGCTCCGTATGTGCAGAAAATCATGAAAAAACACAGCGCTTGCACTCTCTTGCACTTCCTAACTCCTCCTCGCACTATAATGCATGAAAGATGGTATGAAAATGGTGAAAATGCACTAAAAAACAAGAAATTTCTATGAAGAAGAAGATGGAAGAAGATGGAGATGGTGATGATGATGAAGATGAAGAAGAAACATCAGAAAATGAACAAAAATGACAGTTTTTACACCTTCCAACGTCGCAAATCTACGATCTTACCATCACAACGCTCGTCCTCGAAGCTCTCTCCCTGGCAACGACGCCAAAATTTGGTGTAGCTCAAGCGTAAGCACCACCTCCTTTACTTGTCAATCCGCGGAGACGTGAGGACCGGTATGAAGACCACGAGCAAATGAAGGCACAAGTGTGTGAGTGAAAGCACACAAACATGCACACACATACACACACATGCGCACAAGGTAAGATCAAAGAGAGGAACAATGGAAAGCTTTGATTGCAAAAGCGTTCTCTTACAAAAGCTCTATTCTCTAACAAGCCAACCCCAAAAATGAGCTCTCTAGCTCTTTTTATAGTTTTTTGACTAGTTTTGGCCTTGTCCAGACCTAGTGTCCGGCTTGAGGGCTCAAATGGAGTCTAAAAATTATGAAAATTGGTAGGATGAGAGTTCTAATACTCCTCAAGCTCAAGGACTCCTCAACTTGAACAAAATGGAGTTATAAAAATAGAGAATGCTATTTACAAGGGTTTTTAGTGATGAAAATCACTATTTTTGTAGGGAATTCTTGTGAAAATTTGACATACACTTCTTGGAGCTCCCTACTTGCTCCTTCTTCTTGTGTGTCCACCTCTTTGATGTGCTCATGTGCTTTGTCCTTGACCTTAAGCTTCAACAGGGTGCAATAGTGAAAATCAGCGTAAAGAACAGGATTAAGTAAAAACACGGGAAGAATCATACGAAAAGAAACCTAATCATCATAGAGCGGTGGAAATATACATGTATAATGGCGACATGCACACATTAACAGAATCGGAGACTGTTGCAGAGCTAAAAAGAGCACGAAGCAGAGAAAAAGACGGGCCCCAAAATTTTTCCGATTTGGACATCATATTTTTGTATCATAATCATTCTTGTAATATATTTTCCGTTGTAAATGCACTAGAGGAGTCATATAGATGCATCCCCACAGAAGATTGGAGATTTACCCATGTAAAATAGTAGGAAATTAGTCTTTTAGTGAATAAAGTGCCGGTCACTTGTGTGAAAGGACCAAACTTAGGGCACTAGTATATAAGTCACTTTATGACTCTTTGTAAACACTTTTTTTGCTATTGTGAAGAAGGAGCTCTACAGATTTTCGAGTTTGCCTCTTTCATGCTGATTTTGATCTTCATTTCGCTCTTGTATGTGTGTGTTATGCTTGAAATGCATGTGTAAGACTGTTTTCTACACGTTCCCCTTGGTTTTGAGCTGTTGTAGTGCGTGTGCAAGCTAGGAGGAGTTGTGGCGCGGGTGTTGGTGACTCCCGTCATTCACTACTTTTGCCATAACTTGAAGCAGAGTGGTGAGAATCAAGTGAAACCACTTCCAGTAGATGCGTCTCGTCGAGAGCTTCGAAACGAGTACCCTATTGCCTATATTCGGAGTTCTGGGCTGGGAGAAAACCTCAAAATACTAAAAACTGCTGTAAGAGGCTTGCGGCAAACACTTTCAGTATTTCAGTGAGTGTGAGAGGTAGTAGTCTTTTCTCATGCATGCTAGCTAAACCACTTCATTTTCCATCACGTGTGCACATGTCTTCATACACTTGGTATGTCGTTCCATCGGATTGACAATTAGATGTATGTTAAGTACCCACTATACGCACTTGTGTGGCAATTGAGGTACAGTCACATTGGCACAAGTCCTTGAGTCTTCTTGGCTTGAGTACACACGTTTTTGGCGCCGTTGCCGGGGAACACTCAACCAAGGTGCCTTTGTGATGATTATAGATCGAGTGTGATAGAATCGTACTTGTAGAGGCAAAATTGTCCGGTGGCAAGTAGTCAGTCACTTCAGCACTTGTTACTTCACATCCCCGAGGTGTGTGTGATAAGTTTTAGGTTTAGGCTTAGGAGGAGGGAAGAGAAGGAGGAGTTAGGGTTAGGTTAGAAGTAGAGGAGTAGTGAGGAGAGGAGAAGTTGGAATAGGAAAAAATCACCAAAAATCCCAAAAAATCACCAAAAAATTAGCAAAATCCAAGTTCTGTCCAAAAAAGTATAAAAACCAAAAAATTGGCTCATTTGACACTTCACTGAAGTTTGGTATCGTCTGCTAGCAGCGACCGGTATCGCAAGTGAAGTATCGTGGATTTCAGGCTGTCAAAGCTAGGGGTTGACTTCCAGGTGCAAGCAGAGCATTACATTGGTAAGATATCACCAAGAACCTTAGCTAAAAACTCTCTAAACATGCATAAACACATGATTAAGGGCATGCGCAGTATCGCGGGGGGGGGGGGAAAACTGATATCAAAACAGATTTTTTGTGTGATACAGAGGCCTAGGAGAGAAGAGGGGAGTAAGGAGAGCAAGGGGGTGTAAAAATTTGGAAAGAAATCTTGCATTTTGGCTTGAGTATCGCGATCGGTTGAGGTTTGGTATCGCGATACCAAAACTCCCTTGTATCGCGATACTCGCCTAGGTATCGTATCGCTTGATACCGGTCTTGGTATCGCGATACCATTTTGGTATCGTGACCCGGAGTTGGTATCGCGATCGTACAATCTTCCAAGGTATCGTATCGCCAGGTATCTGAGTTGGTATCACGATACTATTTTGGTATCGTGTCGCTAAGTTGGTATCGCGATCTCACCTTGCTAAGTTGGTATCGTATCGTTACTAGCAGTATCGTATCGTGTCCTTCTTTGATATCGTATCTCCCACTCACCCGGATGGTATCGTGATACTGTCATACGTATCGTATCGTCTAGGTCCTGTGGTATCGTATCGTCATAGTTCCAGTATCGTATCGCCTTGAATCTTCGTATCGTATCGTCTGACCCAACGGATATCGTATCGTGTCTTGTGAAATCTGATATCGCGACACCACTTTGGTATCGTATCGTATGCGTGGTATCGAATCGCCTTATCCTCGAGATCGGTGTCGCGATACCACACTGATATCGTATCGGCATAAATTCCAGTATCGTATCGCCTGAAACTTTTGAGATCGTATCGTGATATTCCTAGTATCGTATCGTGCAGATTTTTCGTATCGTATCGCACATAGCAGAGGTATCGTATCGTCTGCTTCCAAAGGTAGTATCGCGATACCAGGTTAGTATCGTATCGTCTTGGTGTTTGGTATCGTATCGCGGGCAGTATCCAGTATCGTATCATTTGGACCTCTGGTATCGTATCGTGATCAAAGCAGTATCACCGAGAGCAGTATCGTCAGGAAGTGGTATCGTCCAGATTGACCCTTTCTCTTGTCAGGCACTTTAAGTCATTAGGAGAGCTACCCAAGGAGAATCTCTGAGGCATAGAGAGAGACTTGGGGAGGTGAATGAACTTGAGATCAGGAAGAGTGCTAAGTAGTCAAAGAAGTGTCATATCTTCGGTAGGAAGCGCTGCCCAGGCTAGTCACCACTCCATCTACTCAGAAACCTCTAGTGATTCGGAAGGGGAACTACACATGGCTTCGGAAGACATGCAAGGTCCAACGCCAAATAGGAATTTCATGTCTACTGTGGAAGGGGATTACCGTACCTCCTTACAATATGTGTCCACCAATGCCCAGGAGATCCCAATCTACCTGGATGGGTTAAATAGATCTGTTGCTAGGATGGTAACTTCCCAGAATGCCACAATTGTGCCCCGACCTGCTGTCAAGTACAAAGGAGGAGCATATGTAGATAAGATTGGTCATATCTATATTGTGACTGAATTTCCTGAGAGGATCAACGAAAGGGGAGAGTTCGTGGACCCAAACAACTCCGAAAGAACGCAACCTGAAGATTTGGTATCTACCCCGAGGGGCAGGTCTCAAGTGTCACGGGTCTTGAGAGGAGATTTGATACCTCAAGATGATTACCTGTTGGAAGTCTATATGATCCATGGATCAGACCTGTTGCTTCAAACTGACTTACCGGCTCCAGGGAGAGAAGAAAGCCCCATGACATTTTATGAGTTGAAAGACCCAGATGATGAAACTAGACTTACTTACTTGGATAAGGATCAAAGGAGATATTGGCCTGTGAGTGCCTTAGACAGGGCTTGACTAAGATACATGGGTACGCTTGTATTTCCTCAGAGAGGTCAGGCAACTACTTCACAAAATCCTTTTGGGAATCAACATGAAACGGAGCAAACCACATCAGGACAGACCAGTCAACGAAGTGTGCCCAACCATACTCATGTACAGTTTGCAACTCCAGGAGTGCACACACACAATCAGGCCAACGCAGGGATAGGGAACCAGTACCGACCACCAGCAAGACCACAACCACCGGTAGGAAGACAGCCTGGAGTACCGCCATTACGACCAGCTATCCCAGTCTTCCCTGTGATGCCCAGACCACCTGAACCAATGAGAAGGCTGAGACCTATCCAAGTAGCTAAATGTGTAAGAAACCATTATGATGGGCTGGGAGAGCCCTATGATCATATCGCAGAATTTAAACAAGTTCTAAGAGCGGAGCAAGTAGAGGAATTCTTTGTGCAGTATGAGTCTTTTGGGCTCACCCTCACAGGGACTGCTCTAACTTGGTTCCAACCTTTAGATCCCAATCAATTTGGAAACATGGAACAATTCTTTCAAGAATTCATTGGAGAATTCACAAAGAGAGGGATTAAACACAATTCTACATCTTTAATCCATAGCTTTAAACAAAGCCCTAATGAAACCGTGAAGACTGTTGCCCAAAGATTCAATCAGTATGTGGATAGATGCCCAGTAGCTGAGAGACCCACTCAACAAAAGATGATTTCACTATTTCTAGATGGACTCACCAACGAAACCCTAAGAACACTGGTGTATGTGAAGAGATTACAAACACTGAGTGAGTGTCTTCAAGAGTGCATTGATTTGGAAGACAACCTTGCCGAGGATCTCAAAGGTACAACCGACCACACTAAAACAGAAGATTTAAGGAGTACTATCACGTCCAACTCCAGTCACATGGAAGAATTAGCAGAATTATTAGCAAAGAAACTAGGAGTCCAGGGACAGAGAGCTTATCAAAACCCAGCGCAAAGAGTGCCTGTGCTACGAAGATGTAATTTATGTGGAGGAGAGCACCCCACACACTTGTGCGTCCGAGGAGGGGCCGGTGCACAACCTACGTATCCATACTACAGACAGCAACAACAAGGGACTTCTTCATACTGCCACATCGAGCAAAAATACACCAATCACACCACTGAAAACTGTCCCTTCAATAGGCAAGCACGGCCTATCCAACCACCTCAATACCGACCATATGGATATCAACCGAGAGAGCCTGGTAGGGAGATGCCTAGATACAATCCTTATCCAACACCAGTAGGAGCACCAAGACAATATGAGCAAGCACCGTACCCACCACCACAACCAGTACTGGGACCCCAGCTATCACAACCTCAACAAGTAGTACTAGTGAAGTATGCTCAACCATAAGAAAACTTAGAGAGAGCCATAGTACCAGCATCAATAATGACCAATGTGGAATCAACCAACCCAGGGTATGAACCTCCACTAGGAGAGTACTATCCATATGAAGCCAACATGATGGAATATGAACCAACATATGACACGGCTTATTATGGTTATGAGGGCTATGATCAGACATATGGAGCAGAAACCGCCACCTTAATGTATACGGCTCCTAAAGCACAACAACCCATGAGACCTCCTGTTAGACCACTGGTGTAGAGAGGACCATGCTATAGATGCGGAGGGGATCACTTCATTAGGGAATGCCCTCGACCTTATAATCCACCACCACCCAGAGTTTGGGAAGGGTATTGCAGTGATTGTGGAAAGGAACATCTTTTTAGAGATTGCCCTAAGAACCCAGCCAAATCCCAAGACACTGCACCTATCAATGTGATTGAGGTCATTGAAGGATCCGGAAGTGATAAGGAGTACACGGTGCCACTAAAGTCCATTACAAGAGCCCAAACGAAACAACAAAAAGAACAGCACCCGGAAGAGAAACAAAAAAGCAACAAAAAAATAAGCCCTTCAATTCAGATAGTGGAAGATTATGAGGACCCATGTGAAAACCCCCGGAACCCGAAAGCTCAGAAATGGAAGGAAAGACGAGAGAAACTCAAGGACAAATGGGCAAAAAACAAGACTATTAACAGTAAAAAGCAAACCAAAAAACCGAATAAGCACAAGGAATAAGGGAATCCTAAGGAGATCCCTGAGCTACCCAAACCTAGCTCAGATAGGGAGAAGCCAGGATCAATTCTAGCAGACCCAAAGCCAGACGACTTAGACATGTGGTTGAAAGCCTACCAAGCTAGAATCAAGATGGGCCCAAGCGTTGAACAACATGAAAAAATCTACCCTAAAGGGGAATTAGAAAAAGAAAGACTGACCATATGCAGGAAACTTATAGAAGTAGCACAAGCAACCCTAGAAAAGCCTATCCCAATTCTACCAGAGACCAGGATTGCACATAGTCTGTATGAAGAATGCTTAAAGTCCAATAACAAAGAACCTAGGAAAGAAGATGATCAAAGCGGCCAGATAACAACCCAAGAGGAATCGATGTCAATAATCCCAGATCTAGAGGCAGATTGGCCAAAAGACTTATGGAACAGAATACGAGAGGAGCAATGGAAGAAGAATGGAGATAATACACCTCCTTTTGAAGAAATAGATGGGGAAGATTTTCAACTTCACCCCAACTTGGAGGAAGTGTACGAAGAAGTATCAAGACTTGACAGAGGAAGAGAGGAAACCATAAGCATTTCAACGTTGCCTAATTACATGGGAGAATACGAAAGGGAGTCAGTAATAATCCGAGCACCCACAGTGCATGGAAAGGGAAAGGAAAAGGTAGAAGAGAGTTCACACAATCTAACAGAATTAAAGAAAACAAAAGTACGATGCAAATTGACGGTGGAAGAATTGCTTCGACTTAAACCACAATTATGGAAGCAAATGGCAAACCAATTAGAACCACAGCCAGAGATTGGAGGACCGACAGAAAAGGAGAAGGAAAATAACTCCACAATACAAGTTCCTGTGGACAAAGTGGGAGAGTTTAGTGAAGGGGATGAGGGTAATACTTGTCTACCAGTCACACACAATGGGTACATGACCAAGGCTATTCTAGATACGGGAGCCGGGGTAGGAATTGCCACTAAGGAAATCTGGGAAAAATGGGGAAAACCTGCCTTACGACCCACACGCATGAAACTCCAATTAGCAGACAGTCATGTAGAAAAACCCTTAGGAATATTGGAAAGGATCAAACTAACCACTTGCGGTGTAGAATTCGAACACACCCTAGCCATCTGTAAATTCGAGAAAGCAAACAACTACGATGATATTAGGACGACCCTTCATGAGACAAATGCGGGTAGTACAGGATTGGGGAAGAGATTCGTTATACCTGCAACATCAAGGAAACACCACCAAAATAAATTTGCACACATTTGCTTATCGAGATGTCCCTCCACTACAATGGAATCAAGTACACCGAGAAGAAGATGACTTATCCATTCACAGTGCTGGATCAAGTGATCAATCTTGGATGCATGAAGATGCCCAGTTGTGGATGTGTAAGGAATCTAAGAGAGAAGTCTAGAGCAAAAGGCAACCATGGCCGATAGGACATCCTAACCATAGATCCGTAGAGGACCCCACTTACACACCTCAAATTTTCTCTGATGAGATCTTTGAGCCACATGGATGGTTGGAAATCTTGGCAACTCTAGATGTGTGTGTAAACGAGGAAGTTTTGACGATGAATGAATGCATAGATGAGGAAGGCTATGATGTGAACTTCTATATGGTTGTCCTGCAAGAAGTAGAAGAAGGGGAAATCCTGGAAAAAGAATGGAAAGAGGAATATGAAAGCATAGAGATGGAACCAGAATTTGATTCCGAAGAAAGCTGCTTAAATACTTTTCAGAACCAGAAGGAACATCAACCAACAAAGATCTTAGCAATTGAAACTGCTATGGCAATACACAGGCAGGAGGAGAACAGGAGTAAGGTAGGGCCGGACCCAGATCTTTTTGAAGTTCCTGAACACTTTAAAAAATACGAAGTGGAGGAAAGAAAAGTGGCTATTCAAATGCCTCGACGAGAGGCACGAGACGGGGAAGCGTATGACAACAAGGAACAAACAAAAAAAATTGTTGTGACAGTTGAGGAAGGAGAAAAAAGATGCACATATATTGGTAAAGATGTGTCTGAAGAAGAGGAAGAGGAACTCATATACCTTATTCGGGAGTACCGAGATGTATTCGCATGGACCTATAAGGATCTCAAAGGGGTAGAACCCACTATTTGTTCCCATCAAATACCAATGACAGCAGATGCAAAACCCTCCAAACAACGTCCTTATACATACAATGAAGTCTACACAGCAAAGATTAAGGAAGAAATAGACAAACTACTAGCGGCAGGATTCATATATGAGATAGAACATACCGAGTGGGTATCGCCACTAGTAGTAGTGCCTAAGAAAAATGGAAAATTGAGAGTGTGCATAAATTTGAAGAAGGTGAATGCAGCCACTATACGTGACAACTACCCACTACCTATCACGGACCATTTATTAGAGAGAGTAGCAGGTAAGGAGGTCTATAGCTTCCTAGATGGATTCTCCGGATACAATCAGGTAGCTATTGCGACTGAGGATCAACATAAGACAGCATTCGCCACTGAATGGGGAGTGTATGCATTTAGAGTGATGCCCTTTGGACTCACTAATGCTCCAGCCACCTTCCAGAGATTGATGTGTCACGTTTTCAAGGAATTTCTGAAAAAAAGCATGGAAGTATATGTAGATGACCTTTGGACGTACTCCAATCAAAGACCCGATCACATTCCCGAGTTGAGGAAGATATTCAACAAATGTAGACAGTACAGAGTCTGCTTAAACCCAGAGAAATGTGTCTTCATGGTAAGGCAAGGGAAAATTCTAGGACACATAGTTTCAAGAAATGGAATATCAACGGATGAGGACAAGATTAAAGTCATCTTAGACTTACCAAGACCCAAGAATGCAAAGGAAGTGCAAGCTTTTATGGGACATTGTGGATACTACCGTAGGTTCATTCACATGTATGCCATAATAGCAAAACCCTTGTATGGTCTCTTGACTCAATTTACTTGGACAGAAGAGTGCGAAAAGGCATTCATCGAGTTGAAAAAGAGACTTAGCACTGCCCCAATTCTGAAATCACCCAATTGGAGCAAGCCTTTTCATATTCATGTTGACGCTTCTAACTATGCCATTGGATGCATCTTAGCCCAGCCGGCTGATGAAGGCAAGCTTGATCATCCAATTGCTTATGCGAGTAGACAACTGAATCAAGCAGAAAGAAGTTATACCACTACGGAACGAGAAGGCTTAGGAATGGTATACGCAGTGAAGAAATTCAGACATTATCTTTTAGCCAACAAGTTCAAATTCTTCATAGACCATCAAGCTTTGTTGTACTTAGTCAATAAGCCTTGTAACACGGGAAGGTTGGTACGATGGTTTCTACTACTAATGGAGTTTGACTTCGAAGTAATAGTGAAAAAGGGGAACACACATGTGAGAGAAGACCACCTTTTGAGGCTAACACACGGAGAGCCACCAAGTGGAGTACCCGACGATCTACCAGATGCTTATTTGTTCAATCTAGAAGTTTGCCCAAAGTGGGCAGAGAAATTGATCCCTATACTCACCCATGGCCCTCAACACTCAATCAATAGGAATAGCAAGAAAGAAATTCTTCAATCGAGGAACTTACACATTGTGTCAGGTAGTGTATACTACAAGGAACCCAACGGAGTGTTACTCAGATGTGTTGATGAGGATGAACAAACGCAACTAATTGAGCAAGCACATGTGAACAAATGGAGAACACACCAAGGGACTCATGGAACCATCCGAGAACTGAAAAGATTAGGAGTGTATTGGCCTGACATGCCCAAGAATGTTCACGACCACGTAAGTAATTGTGCAGAATGCCGAGAGACGTTTCCCGAAGATCATATGTCTCTACCTTTTTCGACCATAGCACCCAATTGGAGTACAACATTAGTGAAATTCTTAAAAACTCAAGAACATGAGTTAGGAACTAGTTTAGCAAGAAAGCGATCCTTAGAGGAAATGAGCAAGGACTACATTCTCATGGGCAAACAATTGTTCAAACGAGGGAAAGATAACCAACTCAGATTATGTGTGCATGAAGGAGAATATCTACCCATATTAGAAATGGCACATGCAGGTGCTGCAGGAGGTCATTTTTCGGCTGAAAGAACTGTTAAAATGATTCTCTTTGCGGGCTTGTGGTGGCCAACTCTACATATGGATGCTGAAACGTATGTACGAAGTTGTGAGACTTGTCAGAGAACTAAATACCCAGTTCGGAGAGATGACATGCCATTAAGACCCATGATATGCGCGAGAGCCTTCACAAAATGGGGTATAGACTTCATTGGACCTATCAGTCCACCTGCCAAAGGATCACATGCGGAGTACATCATAGTAGCCACTGACTACTTAACTAAATGGGTAGAAGCGAAAGCCACTAGAAAGAATGATGCTCAAACTACCGCAAAATTCCTCTTTGAGCATATCTTCACCCGCTTTGGCTTGCCCATTGAGATTATTAGCGATCGGGGAACGCACTTCCTCAATGAGGTAATCGAGTCATTAATGAACGAGTTCTTAGTGATTCATAAAAAATCAGCACCTTACCATCCCCAAGCCAATGGACAAGCTGAGAGCTCTAACAAAGTATTGTGCACGGTTTTGACTAAGCTTGTCAATAATGGAAGGTATGATTGGGACAAACAATTGCATCATGCAATTTGGGCATTCCGAGTTGCATATAAAACGGCCATTGGAACTACACCTTTCAATTTAGTGTATGGGCAAAATGCAATTTTGCCAATTGACTTCTTAGTGCCTACATTGAAAGTGGCCCAGCAATATGAATGGAACGGTCATGAATTGAGAAGTTACATGAGACTAGATTGCAAGCAGTAGCAGGCATTTATGCTGCTAAACGGAGACAAAAGGCATATTATGATGCACATATAAAAGACAAGGGACTTAAAGAAGGAGACTTAGTCCTAGTGTATACCCTCAAACAACATGCCAAGAAGTTACAAAAACGCGGATACAGACCTTTGATCATAAATCGAATCTCTACTAGTGGTGCAGTCAATCTCGCCACGCTAGACGGAGACATTCTTCCCAACTACATCAGTGGATGTAGAGTAAGACGATTCATGGAGCCCTTGACTGATCAAATGCTAGCACGATTGGTAGGTGCTCAAAATAGGAAAAAGGAAGAAGAGCGAATTAGAGAGGAAGCTCGACAAGAAGCACTAGAGCGCATTAAGAAACGGAAAGAGTGGATCAGGCAAAGAGATGAACACTATCTCCAAGGAGAAGAGCCCGTCCCTATGGCAAATTACCAAGTCAATAATCATGATACAACGGGTATGTGTAAAACGCAACCTTACCTAAACCTAGGGATTGGCAAGACAGAGTACAAATTGATAGATGCATTGATAGACTCAGGAGCAGGACTTAGCTGCATGCGAAAGAGAATAGCAAAAGAGCTGCAATTAGATTTGAATCCCACAAAAGCCCGATTAATAGGAATTGGAGGTCACACCCTAGAATGTATTGGAACCACGAATGTATCCCTCCACCTAGGAAATTCCTCAATGGAACAAAGAGTTCTAGTGTGCGAGGATGAAGATTTGATAGAAGACTTCATCCTAGGACACGACTGGATCATTGAGACAGAGGCGTGTATCCATCTAGCTCAAGGCTATATTTCGGCTAAGATAGGGCATAAGGAGATTTTCAGCTTACTTGAAGAGAAACCATGTATTCAAACAAATATAATACAAAGTTCAGAGGAAGTTCAGAGAACGACATTAGAAAGTATCAACAATGCTCACAATTCAGAAACCAAACGCATAGAAGCTGAAACTTCAATCCTAGCGACGTCAGCAATAGAGTCGAAGTCATTCCATGCAGTTGTGGAAAAGCCAACCATTAAGGAGACTTGCTCTCCTACACCTGCTCAAAACATCAAAAGATTGCACTACTGGAAACCAACAAGCAGATACCCATATCAAGGCCCACCCAAATATAAGTGGGTACGCAGGGATCAAAAGCAGAGTCGAGAAACGTCCGCACCCACTCTTAAGAAGGAAACAAGAATCACCAAACCAGCTTCATAGAAGTACATACAAGAAGAATCAGTGCAAGTATGGATCCCTAAGACTTTGCTCGAAGCTCAAAGATCGCGACTTCAAATATGGATTCCCAAAAAGCTCACACAAGCAGCTAAACAGGCGTTAAAGACAAAAGAAGAGGTACTACATCAGACAAGGCGAAAGACAACAACACATAAGAGTCATCCAGGAAACTGGAAAAGCAAGGCCAATTTCACTCGAACAATGGAGGAAGCAAACAGAACACAAGGAGCTGTAAGCATCAAGGAAACGAAACGACCTCCCTTAGTGTTCACGAAAGGGATCTGGAAACCAAAGCAACCATGAGGAGCGGAGGATCGAAGAGATAAAGCTTTCCATTGCACTCATGAAGTTTTTAATGCACCTCAAGTAAGCATAATAGGGCCACCATACCAGGCCAAGCATTCGGCACAAGATGTACCTTATCAAACTAGTGGTGCACATTCTCCAAACATGAGTAGCTCTTAGCTTCATTCTAAATAGGAATGGATCTACTATGTATATAAATAAATTCTTCGGCTACTCTGACTTTTATTTTCTTTCAGCAACAAAAACCAAATTGAAAAAATGTATGGTAAGAGATCTCACTCATGGATTAATGGGGAGACGGAGTGACGACGACAATAATCACTTCAATGCACTACATCATTGTATACAGTTATGTGATGCTAATGCACTTTTACGTACAAGTGCAGATGGCTTCTGAAGATTATGAAGAAACCGTACAAGAGGAAGTGATGGATTTTCCTCCCTAGAGTATCACAAAGGCCAAGGGACACTGGTTCCGCGAAGACCAGCCTGCAGGGGACTACCTGTTCCTTGCAACAATTAAAATCATGGACACAGATCATCTGTTTCCAATAATGTCCCAAGATTTTCGAGTGCAACATACACTTCCTTCTGTTGAAGAAACCATGAAGAAAGCAGGCATACATAAATATTTTGAACTGCCAATCTATAAGCCTGATTTTCAAAGATGCACTCAAGTCATGAATACACTAGAGCCAGCACTACATGATCCTTTGGTGCCGGAAGGTAGAGTAATGGATAAAGCAGGCGAATGGGTGATTATTCAATTCACACATGAGTTAATCAAGGAAGCCTTTGGATGGGAGAAGGATGGGGTCACAATAGTGAAAGAAGAAAGTAAAGGTGCAAAGACCCGAACCTTCGTCGACATCAACCGTGTGGACATAGAGGATGAGGTCCGATTGATCCACCAACACTTTTGTTTCCCGAATATGCACAGATACACGGCTCCACAAAAGATCATTGTGCAATTATTGTCCCATGCCATCAAGCAAATTGGGAATCAAATCAATTTGACTCCATATGTTCAAGAAAGATTGTTCGAGGCCAAGAAGCAATGGAAGAATAAAAAGTTCCTAAATGGCAGTGTGGCACTAACCATCCTGATCTACCATGCCTTAGGAATGAGGGAACATTTACAAGAGATGCCATCATCAACTGTCATTGCTCAATATGCCAAAGTGGCGACCGTTCCTAAGAAAAAGAAAGGAGAAAATATTGTGGAAGTGGCAGAAACGAGCTCTCAACCTAGAATGAGAGGTACTAAAAGATTCCGGGAAGCCAAGCTATATGATGAAGACACACCAACTACAAAGAGGATCCATGTACTCCCCAAAACTACTATTGAAGGAAGGAAAGAAATAACGGCAAAAGACTTGACAGATGCTCTGGAAGAGACCCATCGATATACAGAAGGACAAGTCAACTTACCGGTCCAGGGTCATCATTATCAGCAGTCAGAACAAGCAAGGGAAACAAAGAGCAAACTCACAAAAGTACATAGATATCGGGAAATAGGGCTAGATAACTCTAGTTCTGGATCAGACGGCCAAGAGGAGCCCAATACCTCGTTATTGGATGTAGATATTCAAAGCGAATCAAAAGATGACGGCCAATGGGAGGAATTAAATGAAGTGAATTATAACGAAGAACAAAAAGACCTCAAGCAGGAGGATCACATAACGAAGGTCGATCAAAGTACTAGGGGCAAGGAAGTAAAAATGGAAGGTCAGCATACTTTAAAACTTAATGAAAGTTCCAACATCCAAATCAAGGAGGCCACACCACCCCGAAAAATACGCATGAAGATCCCAAAGAAGGAATGTCAGGAAACACAAAAGGAAGACGAAGAACCCTTTACACCCATAAGGGTTGTGGCAGAACCGTCTCCCATGGATGTTACATTTCAAGGGAGTGCCACTAAGGTTATTGATGTGGATGAAGACGAAGCAGAACCGCAAGTGCACTTACAAATCAGACAACCACACAATGAAATGATCCATAGCGAAAAAGGAAAAGATGTACAAACAGGAGAAACCCCAGATATACCAAAGACATGGCTGAATGTGGATATAGCTCAGCTCAAGCCTGTGGTGCAGGACATGATCAAAATAGCACTAGACACACAACAATTAATGCTGGATGCTGATGAAGATTATGACCAAGCCATGCAAGACAAGATCGAACTTCAAAAATGGGGTAAGAATCTCTCTACTGAGTTAGAGACAGTAAAAGAACAGGTAGTAGAAAAAGAAACTGAACTGAAAGAAATCAAAAGCAAATACAGCCTGCTAGAGACAGAAAATGAGCAATTAAAAGAACAACTACAAGAAGTCACCAAAAAACTACAAGCAAATGAGGCTGAAAAGGCACGCATGACATCAAGAAGCAAAATTCTGGAATCACAGATTAAAGGGTACATGGATGAAGCAGAGGCGTTAAGACAACGGAACAAAGAGCTTATGGCTGCTCTTTTAAGTGATCAACCAATCGAAGTGCAAGCCCAACCGGAACAAGACATCAAAGGATTAGAAGAGAAAGTAATTATGTATGAAGATCAGCTCAAAAAGGAGCAAGACACAATTGCCGAATGGGAGAAAAGATACATGGATGACACGACTGCCTTGAGAGCCAAATGGAAGAAAGCTGAGAATGACTATCTGCGACAATGTAAAGAGGATACCGATCAGATGGACATTGTAGTACAAGAACTTCTCAAACACAAAGATATGATGGCCAAGGCCACTGAAGAACTAAAACAGAAGAATGAATGTATTAAAGAACTTCAGGATGGGCTAGGGCAAAAAGGAAAAGAGGGGACACCAGTAGTTCCAACTTCTGCAGAGGCTACTGTGGAGACTGAGGTATGTCCTCTATCTTCCCCCTCATATCATTCACCGGTAAAGGAGGAAAAGGAGGTTCACATTGAACCTAACACTCGGGAAATTGCAGAACTGAGCAGACCAGAAAGGGCACTACTGGTGTCCCAACTTACGGCAGAATTTGAAGATCAGATCATCAGGATCATGAAAGAAGCTCAAATAGAAAATAAACAACTAGAACAAATTTTGAAGCCCTTTAATGTACCATACAGACTACTTAAAGAACAAACTCGATATTATATAAAGTCTGCAACGAATAAAGATCCGGACCACAACCTTCAATTCAGGCATGACACTTTCAATTACACTCAAGAGGAGTTCGAGAAGGTGGATCCGATATGGCGACGAAAGATTTTGGAGAAACATCCAACGTTGCAGGTACAGTGGGAAGCATCACCATATGCACTTCAAGTCAATCCATCTTGTTGTCATGTACCCCGTAGACGATCTTGGACACAATTTTGGGAAGGACAGCGCCAAGGCAATATCAATAATCAGTGGCTCAACTACCCTTTACTACCTAGTCCGCCACATAATTATCTACCAACCGAAGAATACATGGTAAAGACAATGGAATTTTGGATTACCAGATATGCTACAGTGCCAGATTTAGCGGTAAAAATGACCAATAAAATTTTCAGCATGCTACTAACAGTGCTAAAAGTGTTCCAACATGCCAAATATACTTTTTTGAATTTCATTGGCATTACGCAAGGTTTAGAAGCCTTAATTTTTGATTTATCTACCATTCCCAGCCGACTTACTATTATGGCATATTATTCTCGCCTTATGTTTTTGCCATCGCCATATATGCAGACTTTTGAAGAAGCATTCTTTACAGGCTTCTTCGAAATTGATTAAGAGATTTTTGTTAAAATGACTTCAAATTTGAATGCAAGACTAGTGGCCTATGAAACAAGTTTCTTTGCTGATCATAGACAGGCGCCAGAGGACGGAGTAAAGTCTCAGCAATGGAAGGAGTTCATGCTATGTCACGCTAATCTGCTAAATCAAAGAGAGCAACACGCCATCCAAACCTACACACGTCGCCACAAAAAGCCTGTCGGGGACGACAGAGTTCAGGAGGAGGGACGTGTGGAAGGGGAATCAAGCAAAAAAAGAAGAAGAAGAAGATCAAAGTAAAAAATAACTCAATAAAGAATAGAACAATGATATTTGAAGACATATCTCTGCAAGAAGCCCCGCAGGGACGCATTACCCATCTCTGCACAGAGCCCCGCAGGGGCACGCATCAGGCAACAAGGCAAAACATCCAGGTCCTGCACGGTGGAAGAAAGCAAACAGGCTCAAAGCAATACAACAGGGTCAGATGTGTGCAACCAGGACAAATCAGAGGACCAAAAGTCAGAAAGGGGTAGAGGCTGAAAAGTTCAAGAGGGTGACTAAGAACAGCACATTCCTAGTCACTAGTGGCATGCGTGGCAACCCAAATCAACAGGCAAGACAAATGCAGCAGGCTCTAGTGTAGTAGAGCTTGAATCAAGAACAGGCCATCAAAGCTGCATGTCTGTTTAACTACAGACAAAACTGACCAAGGATAGCGTGCAGGAGAAACGAAGCAATCAGCCGACGAAAAGCTAAAGCCTGTCAAGGGACGACAGAGACGAAGAGGGGGAGAGTGTTGCAGAGCTAAAAAGAGCACGAAGCAGAGAAAAAGACGGGCCCCAAAATTTTTCCGATTTGGACATCATATTTTTGTATCATAATCATTCTTGTAATATATTTTCCGTTGTAAATGCACTAGAGGAGTCCTCTAGATGCATCCCCGCAGAAGATTGGAGATTTACCCATGTAAAATAGTAGGAAATTAGTCTTTTAGTGAATAAAGTGCCGGTCTCTTGTGTGAAAGGACCAAACTTAGGGCACTAGTATATAAGTCACTTTGTGACTCTTTGTAAACACTTTTTTTGCCATTGTGAAGAAGGAGCTCTACAGATTTTCGAGTTTGCCTCTTTCATTCTGATTTTGATCTTCATTTCGCTCTTGTATGTGTGTGTTATGCTTGAAATGCATGTGTAGGACTGTTGTCTACCCCTTCCCCTTGGTTTTGAGCTGTTGTAGTGCGTGTGCAAGCTAGGAGGAGTTGTGGCGCGGGTGTTGGTGACTCCCGTCATTCACTGTTTTTGCCATAACTTGAAGCAGAGTGGTCAGAATCAAGTGAAACCACTTCCAATAGATGCGTCTCGTTGAGAGTTTCGAAACGAGTACCCTATTGCCTATATTCGGAGTTTTGGGCTGGGAGAAAACCTCAAAATACTAAAAACTGTTGTAAGAGGCTTGCGGCAAACACTTTCAGTATTTCAGTGAGTGTGAGAGGTAGTAGTCTTTTCTCATGCATGCTATCTAAACCACTTCATTTTCCATCACGTGTGCACATGTCTTCATACACTTGGTATGTCGTTCCATCGGATTGACAATTAGATGTGTGTTAAGTACCCACTATATGCACTTGTGTGGCAATTGAGGTATAGTCTCATTGGCACAAGTCCTTGAGTCTTCTTGGCTTGAGTACATAGAGACACAGAGGTGGCTACTAATCATAGTTAGGTAAGAAAACGGAAGGATTACGATCAATTGGTCAACCAAAAATACGTAGAGAGAACCGGAACGTTGAGGGAGAACATTGGGAAGAAAAGGAGTAAAAAATACCGATGACGCATCAAGAGGATGAAGGTGGACAATAGGGACGAAGCTTTGATCCATTGATCACTGTAGAAAGGAGGGTACCATTGAGGGTGGATAACCGAAAAGTTGCGGGTCCCACTTGTTTGGCAATGCGATATGGACCGAACCATCACAATTTAAACTTTCCGGCGGATCGATTAGATTTAGCATTATAAAAGAGCACTAATTGATCGATGGTAAACACGAGGGTTTTAAGGAAACGATCATGAGTTCTTGCTTGTCTAAGCTGAACTTCCTGCAACACCAAAAAACTCTCAAGACGTTGTTCATCCAGAGACCATAAAGCCTTCAATTTGGAAGGAAATGATTCATCCGGTAGTAATTTCTGGTCTAATGCCACTCGCAAACTAGGAACACCAGTTCCATAGGAGCAATCGCCTCCAAACCATAAGCCAACTTGAAGGGAGTTGTCCCGGTTGCCACTTTATATGTTGTACAGTAAGCCCATAGTACGACGGGTAGGAATTGGTCCCATCTCTCCGAACAATTTAATACCAGTTTCCTTAAGATGGTCAACAAAGATTTGTTGGTGCTTTCAACGAGTCCATTCGCTCTTGGATAATAGGGGGAAATGAACTTATGCACAATCTGGAAGGTTTTAGTAAGCACTTGCATTAATGTGTTAGCGAAGTGTGTACCTTGATCAGTCAATTTCTAAGGGTAAACCATAGCGTGGAAAAATATCTTTCATCAAACATTTAATAACCGAGCAGCTGTGGCTGACCGTAGAGCCCATGCTTCGGCCCATCGAGTTGCATAATCTGTGCATGTAAGAGTATATCTGTTATTGGTGAATATTGTCGGAGGTGTAATCGGTCCGATAAAATCCAAGCCCCATTTTTGGAAGGGTTCGAGAGGCAAAACTGGTTGGACCATAAAGTAATGTCGCTATAAAGGTTGACCAAAATGCAGACACTCATCGCACTATTGTACATACTTGCTCATGTCTCCATACATTGTAGGCCACCATAAGCCACTTTGCAGAATCTTCCGATGGGTCAGGTTAACGACGAAATGGCCCCCAGCTGATGCCGAATGAGCCATTGCGATAACTGAAGCAATTTCGTGGGGGGGGCACATCTGAGTAGTACTCGCGAGTGATCCATGTAATATAACTACCCTACAATTAACCGAAATCATCGACTATATGTGGCCAGCTTACGTTAAGTAGTCGAAGAGGCCGTGCTGGGAGGACATCCATTGGTCAAGAAAAGCATCAAAGTGTCATAATAGGATGCTTTAACCGGTAATTCTTGTTGATCGGCATGTACAGTCTCAGTTGCATAAATAACAGGTGTGGTGTCATCAACTCCTATTGGAAGTTCACCAGAATCCAACCATATAGAAAATCAGCGAGTGCGTGTGCGGACCCTGGTCGATGTACTATCGAATAATCAAACTCTTGGAGCAACAAGACCCATCTTGCTAGTCTGGCTCCCAAATGTTGTTGGCAAACAAGGTACACCAAGGCTGTGTGATCGACATGGAAAGTGAAGCATCGCCCTAATAAATAATGCCAAAATTTCTTCACCGAATACACTAAACTGAGACATTCACGTTGAGTGACTGAATAGTTGCGCTCCACCAGGGCCAATCTACGGCTCACATAATATATTGGACGGAACCATTTATCCGTTTGCTGCATCAACATGCTGCCAATGGCAATGTCGGATGCATCCACAAAGACATGAAATAGCAATTCCAATTTGGCGCTTGTAAAATGGGAGCCTGTGTTAACAATGATTTCAACCGGTCGAAAGAAAGTTGGCACGCTTCGGTCCATTCAAACTGACGAGGGCTACTGGTTATCAATCGATTAAGTGGTGTGGTCAGATGAGAAAGCCAATGCACATGTCACCCATGCCACCGGATTTGACCCAGAAACTGCATCACTTCTTTGGGTGTCTTAGGAGCAGGTGCCTCCAGTATGGCCTTCACTTTATCTGGATCAACTTGAATTCCCTGTTTTGAAATAATGTGTCCTAGTACCTTGCCACAGGATACAGAGAGTACATATTTATTCAGGTTCAAGCACAAACGGTATTCTCGACACTTTGAAAAACAGCATCGTAAATGGTACATATGCCTTGAAGTATCACCAGATAAAGAGAAATCATCCAAATAAACTCTCATGAATGTAGTTAGATATGGAGAGAAAATTTCTTGCATACAACACTGGAACGTACTTGGAGCATTTCGCATACCAAACCACATCACTATACACGCATAGACACCCCAATTGGTTATAAATGCTATCTTTGGAATGTCCTCTTCAGCGATTCGGACTTGATTATAACCACTATATCCATCTAAAAAGGAGTACATCTCTCGTCCTACCACATCATCTAGCATTGTGTCCAAAAACGACAGAGGGAATGGATCAGGTATGGTGGCTGCATTTAATTTCTGATAGTCCACACATATCCTTAATTGCTTATTCTTCTTAGGAACTATGAAAATAGGAAAAATCCACTCCGCATGCTCGATAGGGACAATAAACCCAACCTTCAGTAATTGATCTAATTCTGCTTTGACCTGGGCCGCATAGTTAGGATTCATCATATAGCTAGGTTGTTTAATAGGTCGGGCATCTGGTTTCAGCACCACCCTATGTTGATAAATCCGCCGGTCCAACCCCTTCATATCCGGATAATCCCATGCAAACACATCAGAGAATTCTCGTAGCAATTGCAACAAGTTATCTTAGAAGGTCTCTAATAGTCCCGCCTTAATTTTTATTGGTCGTGGGTTGGTTTCATCACCTAAGTGGCAGGTAACCAACTGATCTTTCGATACGTAGAACTGTCGGGGCATATCCAAATCGTCTCCTGATTGGAGTAATTGTTGGAGCATCATATCATCCAAGGCTTGTGTTGTACTTGATTCATGCTCACTGATCAGTGGTACCACAATATAGGCTGCCGGACTCCAGTTATCAGCCACCGTTTGTAAATCCACAGTGCCGAGTGCCATTAGATCTTTGTTGGCTTTAAGAAAAGCTTCCTCTTCATCGTCTGAAAGACCATCCAACATGTTTACAGGTTCGGCTGCGTGTGGTCATGCATGCAAGTCGCAAGGCTTCATGTCATCCAATGGAACGACATATTTACGGTGGTTATTCTTAAAAGTCAATTCATGCACTGACCAATCCTGAACTACCTTCGCTTGCTTTAACCATGGGCATCCAAAGAGCAGGTTATAGTCAAGGCTGGATTCGGGTAATTCTAGAACAACAAAGGTCATTTTAAATACAGCCCCTTCAAGAGTAATATGAATATCACGTACTAATCCCACTGGATGAACTCGGGATTGATCAACCATTCGCACAAAAAATTGGACAGGTTCAATTTGTGTCCATCCCATCCATTGACAGAGTGCTGCTGTTGCAATGTTTACACTAGAACCGCCATCAATTAACTCTTGAGTGATTTTATGATTCTTATACCAGACCGTAATCAAGGGTACCGTATGATCCACCGTCAGATCAAATTCAGGCTGAATTGTGGTTGTCGAAGCAGCGCATGAAGGTCATGTACTGACCTGTTGCTGGAACTGTTGGTGCACGCCGGGGACCAAAGCCAATAGTTGTCCCAATGGCAGTGTAATAGACGCCTTAGATAAAACATCCCATACCGGATCAAATTTTGTTGTTTTCGGTACGGTATCCGGTGGGGACTCCGATACTCTTTGATTCAGGTTTCTGCCTTCTGGTACTGTCTGCGGTATACTTTGCTGCATCACCGGAACTAGGTCAGAAAAAATATTTTGTTCTTGGGTTGCCCACTTGCTTGCTTTAATAAACACCTTCTGCTCTTCATGGAGTCCAGGTTCAAAAATTTCCGTAGTTGGTTGTAACCGCTTTCCCGATTGTGTTTGTACCACTGTTGCTTGGGTGTCGATTGCTAAAATATACACCATGTTCGCCATAGGATGTTGTCTTTCATTTTTCTTTTTATCATACTCACCCGCATATTTACAGTACCTATGGATATGCCCGATTTCACCACAAAAATGACATTTAGGTGGTGGAGATGATGCACCTTCACCTGATGGACTCGCATTCCATCGAGATGGTCCGAAGTTAGTTGACCGTGCTCCTCTATAATTCTTATATCCTTGGTACAACATATGCCTCATTTGTGGAGGGATGTAATGACTGACTGGTTGCCCTTGTTTCTGAATAACAACATTGATAGCTGCTCTATTCTGTACCTTTGCATTATAAAGACAGGTCTCTGTGGTATGATCCGCTATATGGCAAATTGCGCAGGTCATCTGATTCAGGGCGCATGTTGAGCTAGTATGTCTTGTGTTTTTACATGTAGTACAGTAAATTTATTACAGAGGGTCCTGATTTGAATGTTTGGACGCCTTCAACCACTCTAGATCTTCGGTGAATCCTCCCACTTTATTTTCTAACTGTAACGCCATAGCGATTACGACATCCAAGGTCATTCCACCCACACATCGTATGATCATAATCTGTTTCAATTGGGGATTTAATCCGTTTATGAACCAATGAGTAATGACATTGTCTGGTAAATTGGCATGCGCTGGGGGCAACTGTCGTAAATGATTCTGGAATAAAGTGGCATAGTCTTGTACAATCTGGTGTGGCTTCTGCCTCTTATTCTGCAGGTAATCAAATATTTTGGCTGGGTTTTTCTTTAACCAGAATCATTGCATAAATGCATCCTTCACGTCATCATACTATCCGAAATGATTCAAGTCATATTCAGTTAACCAGCGAGCAGCTTCATTGACCAAGGTTGACTAGAACACGATAGCTTTATAGGCAGGGTCTGGTGGGTAATTCAAAACTACATAATTAATTTCAAATGTCTGCACATGCGCGTCGGGCTCATCGCCCAGAAAACCTCCAAATTTGATGTACGTTACTCCGGCCGACACAGGACGCGGTGGAATAATCTGTTGCTGCTGCTACTGATGTTGTTGTTGCTATTGTTGTTGCTATTGTTGTTGATGTTGTTGTTGTTGTTGCTGTTGTTGTTGTGAGCTGCTCATGTTGCCTGAACCTTGAGGGCAAATTTCTTGATGTCCTTGAACCGTATGGTAACTTTGCCTATCATAGGGTCTTGTCTGTTGCAATAGAGGGGTCTATCACAATAGATGTTGACACTCAAGGTCGATCACAAGGTGTGGGAATGCATCAACGAAGTGGACACAAAAGAAGAGGGAGCATTTAGGGAGCTCCAAGAAGTATAAATCGAATTCTCATGAGAAATCCTTATAAAAATTGTGATTTTGATCATTAAATACCATTGTAAATATCATTTCACATTTTTGTAACTCCATTTTTTTCAAGTAGAGGAGTCCTCAAGCTTGAGTTAGAAGTACCTACGTATCAAGTTTCATAATTTTCTAATTTTGTTTGAGCCCTCAAATAAGCCCTAGAACCTAATTTTTAACTAGGTCGGACACTAGGTCTGGACATGGCCAAAACTAGTCAAAAAGCTATCAAAAGAGCTAGAGAGCTCATTTTTGGGGTTAGTTATTTGGAAAGTGAACTTATTCTTGAGCATTGTAAACTTTCTTTGAGCATGCTAATAGAGCTTCCATTGTTCCTATCTTTTTTATCTTGCATTGTGTGTGTGTATGTGCGTGCATGTATTTGCTTGTCACTCATGTCCTCATGTCTCCATGGATTGACAAGTAAAGGAGGTGGTGATCATGCTTGGGTACACCAAATTTTGGCACCGTTGTCGGGAGCGTTGCTCCAGGACGAGCGTTGTGATGGTAAGATTGTAGATTTGCGATGTTGGAAGGTCAAGTTTCCGATTTTCCATCTTCATCTTCATCATCATCACCATCTTCTCCCATCTTAATCTTCATCATCATCGTCATCATCATCTTCTCCCATCTTCATCTTCCCTAAAATTTTTAATTTTTGATCGTATATTCACTAATTTCACCTCATTTTTCATTCATGGCTATGCGAGAGAGAGAAATAGAGGCAAAGTGTTTGTGTTTATGAGTTTCAGTGCTTTCCAGGCCTCGGTGCTGGATTTTGAAGTTCCCACCAAAATTCTCAAAAGATCGTGAATTTTTGGAGAAAATCGCGACTTTCTAGAAATTTCAAATTTTTTGAGTTTCACAATTCTCTAGTTCCCACCTAAAATCACTCGAGAAAATCGTGATTCTTTGGCTCTCTAAGTGAAAAAAACGTGATTCTCTAGTTCTCTATGTGCAAAAAATTTGTGACTTCTTGGCTATCTAAGTGTGAGAAAATCACGAATCCCTAGTTTTTTGATTGTGAGAAAATCACAAATTTTTGGTTTTCTTAAGGTGAACAAAATCCCAACTCTCTATTTTGCTAAGTCTTAAGAAAATTGCGAGTTTCTGGCCTTCAAGCTCTGAAGAAATCACGACTTTCTGATGAAATTTGAAGAGGAGAAAATCACGAATCTCTGCAATACATTTTGAGAAAACTGTGACTTTCTGCAATCAAGATTGTGAAAGAATCGCAACTTCTTGTAAAGTTTTTGAGAAATTTGCGACTTTTTGCACTCAAGTTTTTGAGAAAATCACAAATTTTTGCATTCCATTTTTAAGAAAATCGTGACTTTTTGAAAGAAGAAAGAGTAGGGAATCATGAATTTTTGGATACTTGTTGGGCCAAACATTGTGAATTTTTGGCTTTTGGTCCTCACAAAATCGCAACTTTCTGGCTATATGACTCTCAAAAAATCAGGATTCTCTGCCACATCCTATTTGTGTATTATGACCCCCATGAGCCTGATTTCGATTCTTAGCTTAGGCTAAATATGAATGGTGATATTGATTAATTAGGGTCACATTAGGAATGATACAAGTGTGAGAAACCCTAATTACTCAAGTTCTAGAGTAAGCTAGGATATTTTTGTGAGAAACCCTAAAGGAAAAGGACTTAAGTGGATCGATCACATCTCAAAGTGCGATAAAACTCTAGTATTCTTAATGATGATATTTGTCAGACAAGATTACACCAGAGAAGTCTATGAAAGCACAAGTAATTGATTCAAAAGAACCTTGCAATGCACTTGGGAAAATTGGGACTAGTAGACAAAGCTTATGAACCTTAGATCAAGTAGACACTTAGGTAGGGATAGAAAAAGCATCAGATCGTCTGAAGCTACTGTCAATCACACAGCTAGGCAGTGATCATAACAACTTAGTGATTATCCCTACGTGCTAAGTTTGGAAACACGTGATTCAGAAATGTCTTTTAGCATGGAGAGACATGTAGGTAGCTTAGGCACTGCCTATTTATAGACACCAAAAGGTCCCTATAAAACACAATTGGAATATATCAAGACCAACAAATAAGGTGCACACATCTATGAGGATGGCCTAAGGAGATCCGTTATCCAAATAAAAAATCCCAATCAACCCTTCAAACTTGAACACCCAGTGGTTAAATTCAAAGACGATCTGTATATTGATAAGCAAGGAAGCATGTATGTGGTTACAAGCTTATCAAATAGGAGAGATGAGTTCGGAAATGTCATTTCTTAGAACAAGATCGGAGACCTAGAGCAAGGAGACCTAGGACAAGAACCCAAGACTCCATGAGGCAAATCTATTTTGACAAGAGTGATTACTAGAGAATGGGTTCCCCAAGACAACAAAAGCATATAACTATTCTTGTATAGAGAAACAAATGAACCGTTTTGGAGATTCAAGTAAGATCAACTTAGCAAAATAGGTAGAGTCACCATCTATGAGCTCAAAGATCCTGAGATACCAAGAAAAGATGCCTATCTAGAACATGTTGGAGAGAATGTTCTTAATAACAGATCATGGTAGGCATGCATACACTTGGAAGGGAAAATTGTTTTTCCCTCCACCAAGATCTAATGTTTCCCATGGCCTGCAAGGTATAGGATCATCTGAGGCTCATGAAACCCAAAGGGAAAGAGATAGAGAAAGACTTGAGGTAAGCTTTGCACACACAGTGGGTAGAGACATATAAGGATTTGAAAGTGGAAGACTTGAAAGAGAGAGACATAGAGCACATAGGCATCAAAGAGATGAACATGATTTTCCATTGCCTAAACCACAAGAGTACCCAAGAACCCTTATCCCCTCCTAAGTGATCAAGAGAATGAAAAATTACTTCGATGGCACTAAAGATCCTCACGATCATGTAGTAGAATTTAGACAAGTGTTAAGAGCCGAACAAGTAAAGGACCTATTCACTTAGTAAAATGCCTCCGGTCTAACTCTTACAAACATTGCCTTAACATGGTTTCAACCACTACACCGAGGTTAGTTTAGGAAT
This sequence comes from Ceratopteris richardii, assembly GCA_020310875.1. Classification (NCBI taxonomy): domain Eukaryota; kingdom Viridiplantae; phylum Streptophyta; class Polypodiopsida; order Polypodiales; family Pteridaceae; genus Ceratopteris; species Ceratopteris richardii. The sequence continues at coordinate 24,536,337 of CM035413.1, forward strand.
ATAGACAAGCTGCTAGAAGCATTCATTACTGAATTTTCCAAAAGTGGCATTAGACACAATACTTCATTGATACATAGCTTCAAGCAAACACCCTAGGAAATTGTTAGACTGGTAGGAAGAAGGTTTAGAAAGTACCTAGAGAGATGCCTGATTCTTGAGTTACCCATACCAACCAAACAAGTGGTATTATTCCTAGATGGTTTTTTAAGTACCAAATTGAGATCTTATGTGTCCTTGAAGGACACTAGATCCATAGAAGAGTGTGTACGCATGTGCATAGAAAATGAGGATAATCTGGGTGATGAATTAGAGCTTTTAAAAAATCTATGAAGATTCTGATAGCTCTACTAGCCTCACCTCCAAACCATCTACCTCTATTGAGGATTAGGAGAGAAGGTACCTTAGAAGTTAGGTGTCTCTAGTACGTGCACACCTAGAATGGTCTTAGTGAAATGATGTTACAACTATGGAAGAGACCACTTGACTAATGTTTGCCTAATCAAGGCTCAACCCCAAGGAAACCCTAGCAGCCAATACTGCATGATAGATAGAAAATACATGAATCACATAGCTTAAGATTGTTTGTACAATAAGTCGGCTGTTAGACAAACTTATCAGCAACCTTATCAACAGGGTAGGTATCAGAACCAATACCAACAGCCATACTATAGGCCACAACAACAATATTGACCTCAATACCAGCAGCATTATCAGACACCATATAGGCCACAACGGGTCCTAGGAAACCAACCTCCACCTCTTGCCAATGTGATTCCAGTTAAGTATACAGTGGCAGAGGACAAGCCTAATAGAGCATTTGTGCCGATGACTCCTTTGGTCTTAGAAAATGACCCTCATGCCCAAAGTTCTGACTACACTGTTGGTAGCAACAAGGGTAGTCAAGGTGTTACAAGACAGGGAAGCCGTCAAAGAGAGTGAGAACAAAGGGAGAGTCAAGCAAGACCAAGCAAGAAGATCATTCAATGAAGATCTGACAATTAGGCCCACATAATTTTCAAAGAATAAATCTTTTTGTGATAGTGATTTTAATCACTACACGACATTGTAAATACCATTTTTTTTATCATTCTACTCCATTTTGTGCAATCTAAGGAGTTCTCAAGCTTGAGAAGTATTAGATCTAAGTTCATACCAAGATTCATATTTTTTAGAAAACTATATTTTTTCATATCTAAGCTAGTCAAAAACTATAAAAGGAGCTAAAGAGCTCATTCTCGGGATTAGAAAATTGGGAATTGAAGTGAAAAAGAGCTTGTATTCTTGTTTTTGACTAATTAAAAATTCCATTGCTCCATCTCTTTGTCTTGTCGTGTGTGGGTGTGTGTGTATGTGTGCATGATAGTGTGCTTTTCACTTACGCACTTGTGCATCAAACTTGCTCACTAACATCATACCCTCCTCACATCTTCCTAGATTGAAAATTATGAGGTGGATCTCCTCATGTTGGTACTTGCCATTGTGCTAGAGTGACACCTAATTTGGAACCATTGCAAGGGATCCAGATTTGAGGATGAGCGTGTGATGGTAAGATGTAGAGATGTGATGTTGGAATCATAGGTAATATCTTACTTTTTACTCTTCTACCTACTTCATCATCATCACCACCATCTCCACTCTCCATCTCTCTCCATCATCATCTTCACCATTTTGGTCATATCCCCACATTCCATCTCCATTTCCTCATTTCACTAGCATGCAAGAGAGAGAGATAAAGAGAGTGATTTTGTGTGCTTTGTTTTTGCATGTTTTGTGAGCATTCTTGTAGGTACGAGCATCCACAACAGTTATAGCAACTCGAGTTGGTACAAAAAAACTCTCCAAATGTCCCAAGGCGTTGATCTGTATGAATTGCAACAGACCAAAAGATCAATCCTTTGGTAAAACTGATTGCACCACTAAAGAGCAGAGGCCTTGCATATCACAAATCCACAAAAGTTTCAAAAAAAATGCATTTTTTCTATCCATCACTATTTACACCATCAATCGTGATCGACACTATCCATCAAGATCTATCGCGATTGATAGACCACGACGGATGCCTCTGTCCATTGCAATAAACAACATCCATCATTTTAGACACCTATGTCCATCGTGATCGACACAAATAGGACAATTGACAATTAAATTCGGTGAAAATCTAATCCATCATGACGCATAGGCCCACGATTGACACGAATAAATGAAAAAATTTGAAAAAGTCAGTCCATCATGATTGATAACCCATGACAGAGTGCATAACCATTGCGATAGAGAGATGTCCATTACGACGGATACCCTTGTCCATCGTGATTGATAGAAGTGTCACCATTGACACTTGCTCTTGATGAAATCTCCATCCATCACAATGCATAGGCCCACGATTGACACATATTCACGTGAAACCTCGCTGGTTTTTGTAAAACTCATATGTTGAGTTTTAGATATGGTATTTTGTAGTTGGCCTTCTACAAGGCTGAGGGAGCTAAGGGATCTTTAACGAAGTCTATCATAAAAACAAGGGAAATTTTGCTCTTTGAATTACATGAATGAAAATGGTATGTTAAGTCAATTAAACTTAACTCTTGATCTAACTTTGGGACTTTTACAGGTCCATTGAGAGCTTTGAAGGGCGCCCAAAGTAAGAGTGTGTTGCAAGGTTGAGAACAAGTGTCTTGAGCACTCAAGTGTGGTCCAAGGGATAAGCGACTTTGAGGTTGGAGCATAAACCATCTCACTAGTATTCCCGTGTTACAAGGCTTATTGACTAAGTACAATAAGGCTTGATGATCTATGAAGAACTTGAACTTGTTGGCTAAGAGATAGTGTCTAAATTTTTTCACAGCATACACCATTCCTAAGCCTTCTCTCTCAGTGGTCGTATAGTTTCTCTCTGCTTGATTCAGTTGTCGACTCGCATAGCAATTGGATGATCCAACTTTCCTTCATCTGCTGGCTGAGCGAAGATGCATCCTATTGCGTAATTTGAAGCGTCCACATGAATATGAAAAGGCTTGTTCCAATTTGGTGTTTTCAAAATAAGAGTCGTACTAAGCTGCTTTTTCAACTCATTAAATGCCTTCTCGCATTCGTCAGTCCATGTGAATCGAGTCAATAATCCATACAAGGGTTTGGCAATTATGGCGTACATGTGGTTAAATCGATAGTAGTATCCACAATGAACCATGAATGCTTGCACTTCTTTGGCATTCTTTGGTCTAGGAAGTTCCAAGATTACCTTGATCTTGTCTTCATCAGTAGATATTCCGTTCCTTGACACGATGTGTCCTAGGATCTTCCCTTGTCTTACCATGAAAACGCACTTCTCAGGATTTAGGTAGACTCTATATTGTCAACACTTATCAAATATTTTTTGCAATTCAAGAATGTGTTCTTGCTTTTGATTTGAATATGTACATAGGTCATCTACATACACTTCCATACTTTTCTTTAGAAATCCTCTAAAAACATGACACGTCAACCTTTGGAAAGTAGCAGGGGTGTTAGTGAGTCCAAAGGGCATCACTGTAAAAGCATAGACCCCCCATTCCGTCGTGAATGCGGTCTTATGTTGATCCTCAGTAGCAATAGCTACTTGGTTGTATCCAAAGAATCCATCTAAGAAGCTATAGACTTCTTTTCCTGCAACTCTTTCCAAGAGGTGGTCGGTGATAGGTAATGGATAGCTATCATGGATCATGGCTGCATTGAATTTTTTCAGATTAATGCAGACTCTTAGTTTTCCATTGTTCTTGGGTACAACAACTAATGGCGACACCCGTTTGGTATGTTCTATCTCATAAATGAATCCAGCCGCTAATAGTTTGTCTATTTCTTCTTTTATTTTTGCAGCATAGACCTCGTTATACATTGTAAGGGCATTGTTTAGATGGTTTTGCTTCGGATGTCATTGGTATTCTATGAGAACAAATGGAGGGTTCCACCCCCTTGAGATCCTTGTAGGTCCAGGCAAATACATCTTGATATTCTCAAATTAATCGTATCAATTCTTCTTCCTCCTCCGTTGACACATCCTTTCCTATATATGTACATCTTTCTTCTCCATCTTCTACAGTCACTATGATTTTTTTTGTTTGTTCCTTGTTGTCGTACGCCTCCCCTTCTCTTGCCTCTCTCTTAGGCATCTGAATAGCTAATTTTCTTTCTTCTACTTCATACCTTTTGAAGTGCTCTGGTACCTCAAAAAGATCAGGGTTTGGTTCGATCTTACTCACACTTTCCTCCTATTTTGATACTATAGGGGATGCTTCTATTGCTAACACTTTGGTAGTTCCGTACTTCCCTTCAACTTGAATGGCTTCCAGATAATGATCCTCCGAATCAAATTCTGGTTCCATTTCTATGCTCTTGTATTCTTCTTTCCATTCCTTTTCCAACATTTCTCCTACTTCTACCACCTACAAGACTACCATGTACAAGTTTACATTGTAGCCTTCTTCGTCCACACATTCATTCATTGTTAAGACTTCTTCATTCACACATACATCTGAGGTTGCTAGGATCTCCATCCAACCATGCGGTTCAAATGCCTCATCAGGAAAGATTTGAGGCATGTACATTGGGTCCTCTATTGTTCGATAATTAGGATGTCCTATGGGCCATAACTGCATTTTGTTATCCTCTTTCTTGGCTTCCTTACACATCCATAATTGAGCATCCTCATGCATCCAAGATTGATCGCTTGATCCAGCACTATGGATAGACAAATCATCCTCTTGCTTATGTATGGGGTTCCATTGTAGTGGGGGTACATCTCCGTATGCAAAGGTATGCAAATTTATCTTGGTGGTGTTTCCTTGATGTTGAAGGTATAATGAGTCTCGTTCTCAATCTTGTACTACCCTAAGCTGTCTCATGAAGGGTCGTCCTAATGTCATCTCATAGTTATTTGCTTTTCCAAATTGACAGATGGCTAAAGTATGCTCAAATTCAACTCCACAAGTGGTCAATTTGATCTTTTCTAATATTCCCAATGGTTTCTCAACATGACCATCTGCTAATTGAAGCCTTATACGAGTGGGCCGTAGGGGGCTTTCCCCATTTCTCCCAAATCTCTTTGGTAGCAATACCTACTCCCGCTCCTATGTCTAATATGGCTTTGGTCATGTATCCATTGTATGTGACCGACAAACATGTGTTACCCTCATCTCCTTCACTGAATTCTCCAACCTTATCTAGTGGGATTTGTACGTTAGATGGTTTTTCATTTCCCTTGCTTTCCTTTTTGTTCTTCTCCTGCTCTAACTCCAGTTGTCCTACTAATTGTTTCCATAATTGGGGTTCAACACGAAGCAATCCTTCCATGGTCAATTGGCACTGTACTTTGGTCTTTTTGAGTTCTGTTAGATTGTGTGAGTTCTTATCTGAGTTTCCCTTTTCTTTTCCTCATATTGTGGGTGCATGGAAGATCATGGATTCTTTTCCGTATTCTCCCGTATAGTTTGGTAGGGTAGAAATACTCTGGGTCTCCTCCCTATTTTTGTCTAGCCTAGAAACTTCTTCATATATTTCTTCCATGTTAGGAATTGGTTGATAATCTTCCACATTTAATTCCTCAAAAGGAGGTTTAGCAACTCAATTCCTTTTCCATTGATATTCTCGAATTCTATTCTAGAATTCTCTTGGCTAGTCAGCCTCTAAATCCGGGACTGTGGACATAGGTTTGTCTTGGGTTTTCAGTAGTTCTGGTTCATCATTCTTCTTTTTTGGTTTCATGTCCTTGGCTTTGATACAATAATTGTATTGCTCCTCAGATATTCTTGTCTCAAGGAGAGCTGGGATAGTCTTCTCTAGGCCGGCCTGAGCTACCTCTATGAGTTTTCTACAAATCGCTAGCCTCTTCTTTTCTAAATCTCCTTGGGGGTAAAGCTTTTCATGCTGCTCTATGTTTGGTCCATTCTTGATTCTAGCTTGGTAAGCTTTCAACCACATGTCTAAATCGTCTGGTTTTGGGTCGGCTAGAATTGATCCCAGCTTTTCTGGCTCTCTTATCTACAGTGTAAGAGAAAGTTCTTCCTGATTTTCGGGTTCCTTAGATTTCTTATGGCTGCAGGTAGGCTTCTTGTCTTCCTTGTTTTTGTTTCTCATCCATTTTTCCTTGAGTTTTTCTCTCCTTTCCTTCCACTTTTGGCTTTTCATTGTTTGGGTACTCTCGCGTGGGTCTTCTGAATCTTCCACTATTTGTATTCTGGGTTCTACAGTTTTACTATTTTCTTGCTCATGGTCTACTTGTTTCCTCTCTTGTCCTTTCATCTGTGCTCGGGTAATGGCCTTCAATGGCACTATGTATTCCTTGTCACTTCCCGATGCTTCTATTACTTCGATCACATTAATAGGTGCGGTGTCCTGAGCCTTGTTGGGAGTTTTTGGGCAATCTCTATAGAGATGTTCCTTTCCACAATCACTGCAATACCCTTCCTAAGTCCTAGGAGGTGGTTGGTTGTATTACTGAGTGCATTCTCTGATAAAGTGGTCTCCTCCGCATCTATAACACGGTCCTCTTGGCATATGTGGTCTAATGGGTGGTGTTCCGGGTACCTGTGCTTTAGGCACAGTGTACATTAATGTCACTACCTTTGGTCCATAGAGATTGTCATAACCTTTGTATCCATAATATTGTGGGTCATAGGCTTGCTTGTACTCCATTATACTAGCATCATAGGAATAGTACTCTCCTTGGGATTGCTCATATCCTGGGTTCGTGGATTCTACACTGGCTATTGGTGATGCTCGCACCATGGCTCTTTCTAAGTTCTCCTCTGGTTGAGCATACTTGACAGGTACTACATGTTGAGGGAGTGGTGGTTGTGGTCCTAACAGTCGCTGAGGGTTTCCAAATTGCACTTCGTCATATGGTCTAGGTGTTCCTGGTGGTGCTAGATAGGGATTATACCTTGGAATCTCCCTGCCTAGCTCTCTAGGTGGTGTTAGTCGGCCGTCGGATTGGGACAGATGTAACGGAAATCGTGGCAGAACACGCGCGAAAGGTGGTTACACACCTATTTGTACTTTCTATATAAAGTAATGAAAAGAAGCGCTCAGGGAGAAAGAGGGCGATGTAATTTTGGCCTATTGTCATGTTATCACTAGACTGTTCGTCTGGTTGTCTGTCTGAGTGCTGAGGTAGGGTTCGTTTTGCATATCCCATGTGTTCTACATTCTTGTTCGTATCTGGTTTTGTCTATCGTTCTTGTTGCCTGCCGACGATCTTGGTTCTGTTGATGAATTTCATAACGTTCGGGAGATAACTATACTATCAGTCTGAATGTTATTGTGTAACGATTGGAGTTCTCAGAGTATCTTGGCAATTCTCTATGTAGACTTATGGTACTGTGTGTGTCTGTATTTGTTACCTAGTGAACTCCGTTGAGATTATGAGTTCCATTACTGTTGTCTGAGTAAGTTGTTTATGCATCGCTGTGGGATTGTGCTCACGCACTGTGTATTACGACTTCTTGAACATTTTTGGTCAAGAATTGGCGAAATTTGAGCAACTGTGTAGTGTTCTGATATTCGAATCTACACTGTGTTGTTGTAAATACTGGAATCTGTCTGCCTGCGGCAAAGTTAAGTGCAGTAAAGATCTGCTAAGTTGATTACTGAGTTTCCAGTACTGTGTGTTGGACACTCAAACTCTCTGCGTTATGGTGTTGTTTGATCGTTGAACCAGTTCTGTGAAGTTGATCGAATACTCTTGTTCTGGTAATTTCAGTCAGTTAATACGTAGATGCAATATGGCATCTTCGCACATTTGGTATGTTGGTTGAGCTAAGACTGTGACGGTAAATTCTCAGACGGCAATTCGATAGAGTTCTCAGCATTATTATCGTGCTGAGTGTGAACAATACCTTTGGGAACTAAGTACAGGGCCTCTGTTTTTACAGACCCTTCCACTCCCAAGAACCCACTTAGGTCGGTTAAACGCACTTCTGATAGTTAGAACGAAGCGTTTAACATCTAACACATAAGACTTGGCGCCGTCTGTGGGAAGGTGGCATCAAGATCGTTATTCGTGTGTTGGAATAGAACATCAAGATTACCGTTCATTTGGCAAAAGTAGCAACAGAACCAGATTGTTGCAAACTTGCTGAGGAAACGTAATTATAAAATTTTAATCGATAGTGATACTACGCGATTAGTACAAAAGATGATACATGCCGGTTACTCGATCCGGTGAAACTTATCCCAAGAACCGTCAGCCTAGAGTACATAATGCACTAAAGACAACTCCAGGAGGAAGAAGTACAACTAGGTCTGACCCAGTTGTCAAGAAAGTCAAGAACGTTAAAAGTGATTCCGGTCATATTCCGGTAGAATGTGTTACGCCCCTGGTACATTCCGATACTATTTGGGCACAGTCTGTCGAAGATATAGTAACTCCAGAATCTACGAGGACGCAGTCTGAAGCTAGCTTAACAATCTTGGATAAAGATTCAAATTTGTTTACGATTAGAAATACGTTAGCCAAAGAAATTGGTGAAGGTGAGAAAACACCTTATTCTGGCACAAATTCGGCACATTCCGGTGATATTTCGGTAACAGAATCACAGTTTTTCGGCGACGGTTTACCATTTTTTGGTGAATCTTCGGCCCAGCCACCGCTTTTTGGAGTAAGTTCCCCTACACTCGACATCAAGAAGGAAGGAACTTTGTTCGAAACCGAGATTCGAAGCATACTGAGCAAGATCATTGAACCAGAAAGTGCACAATCCGACGATACAGATTCCTATAGTTCAGATATTCAACCCCGAAACCCAGAAGATATTCACAATACACTCGCCATGAACGGGCAACAACAACAACAACAGCAGCAACAACAAGTATGCCCATTAAGGCTACCTCCAACAGGAGTGACGTACACTAAATTTGGTGGATTCCCAGGAGATGATCCGGATGCTCACGTACGCACATTCGAGATAAGCTACGCAGTTCTCAACCATCCACCAGATCCGGCATATAAGGCTATTGTTTTTCAATCGACATTGGTCAATGAAGTAGCTAGATGGCTTACAGAATATGATATTAATCACTTCCGCACCTATGAAGCAGTACGAGATGCCTTTTTGCAAAGATTCAGACTAAAGAAGAATCTAGCTGAAATTTTTGATTACCTGCAAAACAACAGACAGAAGGTAAATCAAACTATACAGGAGTACGCCACCCTATTCAAGACGCATCTAAGGCAGTTACACCAGCACACGCCAACCTACCGAACGACGTTATTACTCAGTGGTTCATCAATGGCTTGACTCCACAACTTAAACAGATTATGATCATACGCTGTGTAGGAGCTATGATGCTAGATGCAGTAATCGCAATGGCTCTGCAACTAGAAAACAAGGTTGGAGGATTTACAGAGGATCTGGAATGGTTAAAAACAAATAGAAATGTCACCGAAGATATGACCCGACAAGTATACTACATCACATGCAAGAATTCAGGCCATACTAGTGCCACTTGTGCACTTAATCAGCTATTCTGTGCTATCTGCAACACTGCCAGACACACCACGGAAAACTGCGCATACAACGCAAAAGTGCACGGAAGCGCAACTGTTAATGTTATTATACAAGAACCAGGACAACCAGCCAATCATTATGTGCCTCCGCAAATGAGGAACAATCAGCAACAAGGATATCAAAATTACAGAGGACAGAGAACCAACAACTACAACGCAAACCGCTGGCAGACCGGACCGCCACCGGAAAATCTCAATCTGCCACCATCGCGGCTGTCATTTCTGTGGCGAATTCGGTCACATTAGAAGATTTTGTAAGGATGCAGCTGAATATGATTAGAGGAAGAAGGAACGACAAAATCCAATGGCTAATATGGTACAAATCACACTAGTAGAAACACAAGCTGCAGTCATTCAGACCCGCTCCGGTAAACAACTGCAGCCTGCAGTAGAATTATTTGAACCAGGTATACGCGAACAACAAAGGATGTACAACAAGGCTAGTCAATGGACCACCGCAGAACCTCCAGTCTTCCTAGATCCTATTCTGGTAACCCAAACTCCGTTAACCAAGAAGGGATACAACAACAGTACAACCTGCGACCGCAACCGTACAACCGGAACCCGATTCTACGGTCGATCATTCAGTTCCTTTGATAACAGTATGGTATAAGAATCATAAAATTACACAGGTACTAATTGTTGGAGGGTCTGGAGTCAACATTGCTACTGCTGCACTATGTAAAAAGTTAGGGTGGACCGAAATTGAACCGGGTCAGTTTTTTGTCAGAATGGCCGACCAATCAAGAGTCCATCCCATTGGACTTGTACGAAATGTACCAATCAATTTACAAGGTACAACATTTAAAATGACCTTTGTCATACTAGATTTACCGGAATCCACTCTTGATTACAACCTCCTTTTCGGCCGACCTTGGCTGAAGCACGCTAAGGTGATACAGGATTGGTCTGCACAAGAGCTCACTTTCAAGGATAAAAATTGTAAATACGCTGTAAAATTAGATGATATACAACCTTGCGAGTTGCATGCTAGACCGTATTTGGCAGAACCAGTTCATATGCTAGATGGTTTGTCAGATGATGAAGAAGAAGAGTTTCTGAAAAATAACATTGACTTGATTTCCCTAGGAACTGTTGATCTACAATCTCTTGTAGATAATTAGAACCCTGCAGTTTGTACGGTAATGGCTGTAATAGAAGAAGATAAGAAGGAAGATATTGCGGTTATAGATGACGCTCAACTGCCATAAATTTTTAAGCCAGTTGCCGATACAGGGAAGCCTCGACAATTTTATGTCCCAGAAGATCAGTTGATCACTTATAATTTAGGCGATGAAGATCATCCGCGTCCTATAAAGATAAAGCAAAACTTACCGGAAACATTTCAAGCAGGCTTAATTCAGCTACTCCAAGAATTCTCCGACGTCTTTGCATGGGATTACAAAGATATGAAAGGATTGGACCCGCGCATCTATCAGCAGAGAGTCATGCTGAAGCCAGAAGACAAACCGAACAAACAACCCAGCTATCGGATGAATCCAAACTATGCATCACACGTAAAGGTAGAACTTGATAGGCTACTTAAGGTCGGATTCATTGTACCAGTAGAGCATGCTCAATGGATCTCTCCAATTGTTATTGTCCCTAAGAAGAATAAGCAATTATGAATATGTGTAGATTACCGGAAACTGAACGCAGCCACAGTGCCTGATCCTTTTCCGATCCCTTTTCTGGACACAATGTTGATAGAGTAGCAGGCCACCAAATGTATTCATTCTTAGATGGATACAGTGGATATAATCAAGTTAGAATGGTTGAACAAGATATACCGAAGACAGCCTTCATTACCAATTGAGGTGTATTTGCTTGTACTGTTATGTGGTTTGGATTAAGGAATGCCCCAAGTACATTCCAAATGTGTATGTAGGAAATATTTTCTCCTTATCTTACTTCGTTTATGCAAGTATACCTCGACAATTTTTCAATTTTCGGTAAGATGATAGCACACCTGTTGCATTTACGGTGCTGCTACAGACTCTGTTTGAACCCAAACAAATCCGTGTTTGCGGTTTCATGTGGCAAACTACTTGGCCACATCATATCTGCACAAGGTATACGAGTAGATCCAGACAAGATCACGGCAGTATTAGAAGCTTCGGTGCCCACTACACCGAAGGAAGTTATGCGCTTCATGGGCCAAGTAAGATGGCATGGTCGACACCTACGGTGGCTTGCTCATTTGGAAATACCACTGAACAAGCTAATCACCAAGACTCCTTGACAATTTGAATGGACTCAGGAATGTCAGATAGCATTTGATCGTTTAAAGAGTTTATTAACACAAGTTCCCATCTTACAGCCTCCAAATTGGGATCACCCATTTCATGTATTTGTTGATGCTTCAGATATAGCAATAGGAAGTGTTTTGATGCAACAAATTGATAAGTGGTTCAGACCAGTATACTATTCAAGTCGAAGATTAGCCCGTGCTGAGAAGAATTACTCTGTAACAGAAAGAGAATGTCTAGGGCTAGTATATTCTGTCAAGAAATTCAGACATTATTTCCTGGGCCGTAAATTTACATTTCATGTAGATCATGCTGCACTTGTCTATCTGGTTCGGCAACAACATCTAGGTGGTCGATTAGCACGATGGGTTCTGCTTTTACAGGAATTTGACTATGAAATCATTCATGGTCAGGCAGTTCACATGCCTTAGCAGATTTTCTTTCTCGCTTAGATTCCGGTGAAGCTCCGGTAGGCATAGATGACACAACTCCGGCGATTTGTCTCTGAACCAACGAATGATGAAATTACAGGCCCACCTATACCATCTACATATTATGATCAGATCCTGACCTTTCTCATTGATGGCTGCCTTCCATCTCGGACTTCTATGGCAATACGCAGAAAAATTGCAGTCTTTAGCCGCTGATTTTGGTTAATTACTGGAGAATTATATTATGTGGATCATACCGAAATTTTACTTCGATGTTTTCCACCACATGAAGTTAACTCAGTTATTACTTTGGCTCAGTTATTACTTTGGCTCACTCAATTCCTTCCAGTGGCCATTTTACTGCAGACTTAACACACCGGAAAATTCTGCAAAGTGGTCTCTGGTGGCCAACTATGTACAGAGATGTATCATAGTTTGTCAAACAATGTGATACTTGTCGAAGATCTGGACAGCCCTTGCAACGTCATCTTTTCCCTCTGCAAACCATCTTACCATTGGGACCTTTCCAGAAGTGGGGACTAGATTTTATTAGTCCGATTACACCTCCAGCAATCTTCAGTAACAATCGTTACATACTGACCTGTACAGATTATGCAACCAGATGGGCAGAAGCCTGGGCTTTACGGTCTGCTACAGCTGTTGCGGTAGCAAAGTGTTTGCTAACCGATGTCTTTCCACGTTTTGGTTTACCACTGGAACTTGTTTCAGATCAAGGCACTCATTTTGTAAACAATTTAATCAAGGCACTTACACAGTCGTTCTAGGTCACGCATAAGTTTAGTTCTCCTTATTATCCTCGTGCTAATGGTTTGGCCAAAAGTACAAATAAATCTTTGCTGAATATGCTTAGGAAATTAATCACGGAAGCACCGGAAAGATGGGATCAACTCCTACCCGCAGTATTATGGGCATACCGGACTACATACAAGGTAAAATCAAGATTAACACCTTTCAAACTAGCTTATGGATTAGAAGCAATAACACCAATGGAGATAGTTATACCAAGTTTACGAGTAGCAATCGCTCAAAAACTGCTACCGGAAGACTCATTGTCATCTCGGTTGGATACACTCAGAGAGTTAGACGAGCAACGATGGCACAATTTTTTAACTATGCAGGAACTACAACTAAGATAGGCTCGGACGCATGATCGACACTTAAAAACTCTAGTTTTTACGGTGGGACAACTTGTCCTTTTGTATAATGCAAAGTCGAATCGGTCTGCTGGTAAATTCAAATTACGATGGTATGGTCCTTACCGAATTTCAGAACAAGTGGGGCCTGCAACTTTTCGGTTGACTACGTTGACCGGAAACCCTCTTCCAAAAGTAATCAACGGTTCGAAGCTGCGGCCATACAAACATGCATCTAACCCGCACTGAAACGTTTTTTCGGTGGGTCGCGTCGTTTGGCGCTCACTTTTCCTTCCCTTTCTTTTCCTTTCTTTTATTTTTTGCGTACTTACTAATTTATGTCTGTCAATATCTGCATCTTGAATCCTAATTATGTTAGAAGCCGCCCTGCTCTTGCCAGCTACTCATGCATGCACACCAAGTTAAAGAATTATCATTTCAACACCGCACGATGATTAATCATCCCTCATTACCCTCCACCGTGACGCATCTATTTGAACTTTTCTGTTTCGCCGAAAATCGCTATTGTGTTTGTGTGCTTGTATGTTTGTAAAATCCCTGCGTGCCTGCATTTTGAGCCTGTTATCTGTGTTGCGCCATGGAAGCTTTGGCTTATTATGCCGCTTTCCGTGATGGACTCCCTACTGACGTAGGAGAGTTCTTGCGCAACCGTGGGCTTGCTAATTTCGCTGAACTGCCATGGCATTCAGTGGAAGCCCACCCCTTCTTTGCACAGATCATATCCGCCATCGCTCAATCACCAGCCAACGAGCGAAGATGGGCCATCACTTCCTTACCTGCCCGAACCGTAATCACCTTCCAAACTTTCGCTGAGTCATATCGACTCCCTTCGCAAGGCCGAGAGAATGGCCCGAATTTGCCATTAGCCACCCTGAACCAGCTATTCCTTAGATATTCATCCAACGAGTACGCCATCCTTTGTAGACCAGAACCAGAAAGATCAGCCCTGCAGTTCTTAGTTGCAATCCTAAATTTACAGAAGCGCAGTTACGGCATCTTCCGTCCATTCTACTCAGCCATAGACTTAGCATCCCGAGAACCAGTAAACTTCGCTACATATTTCTTCCAACGTATCCACAAAGAGTGCGTAGCTATAATCAAACAAGTAAACAAGGGTAATACGCCTAGATCTAGATTGCCCCATATCTTGTCATTTCTCTTTCCGGCAATCCTTGCAGCCCAACCACCACCCCGAGGGCCCATTCTGAGACATGAGGAGTCGATACAACTTCTAGAAGACGATGAAGAAGAAGATGAAGAGGAAATCAAACAGCTTTTCCGCAGAAAAAGGATCAGAATTAGCTCGTCTAAGAGTGAAGCACAGAAGTCAGCCGAAGAAGATAAAGAAGAAGATAAAGAAGAAGAAAAGCAGGAAGGAGACACATTCAACGACACCGCAACCTCCATGCAGAATGAATCCTCTGCGCAATCTTCCCAGGAGCGACAACAAGAAACTCGTACTGAAGCTGAAACAACATCGCCCGCAGAAACATCAAAGCGGCAGTCTAAAGAAGAACAACAAACAGAGGAAGAACAAGCTACTAAAGACGCATTGGACAGACAACTTAAGGCAGTGGAATCCACATTTGCGGAGCAGGAACAACAAAACATAAATCAAGTAAGAAAACAAACCGTAACTCCCACTACCCCACTGGAACCACCCATCATCCCCATCCAGCCCAGTCACCTTGCCAAAACCGCCGAATCCTTATCCTCCTCCCTCAACTACTCTCCACCAAAATCCCAACAACTCCTTGACGCATCCACTTCCCAACCACAACCCCAGCTACCCCTTCCTTCCATTCCAATACTGTCCGAACTAGCCAATATGGGCCATGTTCTTATCAATTTATCTCAGCAACTGCCCATCCACATGAAATCTGCCACAGACAGTATCCGCAACGAGCTACAACATAAAGTTGACATGCTAGAAGCTGACATCAACCCCCTATAAGAAGAATTACTAATTACCAAAGCCGAAAACCAATCCCTGCAAGATCAATTGAAGGAACTACAGGCAAGACTCACCGAACAGGAAATGCTAATCAATCAGAGAGATACAACACTGGCATAGCTCACCGAAAAGGATAAGTTATTAACCAAAACACAGGCAGAAGTCAGTCAATTAAAACTAGAACCACAGGATAAGGAGGATGCCAGAATTGCATTAGGTAATTTGCTGGAAGAAACAAGACAAACACTGGACGAAGTGTTACAAAAAGAACAAGAGCAGCACGAGCTGGCAATAAGAACCACTAAGGAACTCCAAAGATTTAAGTTAGATTTCGATCAGGTAAACAACATATTATGATGAAAGTTAACACAAGAAGCCCAGACACAGAAGCTGATAACATATCTAAAAAGAGAACGCGACGCATACTCTAGAACTATACAGTACCAAAACCAGGAGATTGAACGAAGAGAAAATCAGCTTGAGAATCAAAAGGACAGAGTAATCAATATGCAAAAGCAACTGGAAGAAATGAAGGTCTCAAGGGATGCAGCCCTGTCCAACGAGTTCTACCTACAGGAGGCCTTTTTGCAAACACAGGCCGAGATTTTGCTCACCGAAGCTATAGCTCTAAGCTCTGTTAGAATAGATGCACAGTTAGTAGAGCCGGAAACTCTTAAACAAATAGTAGAAACTCTCAAGAAAAAAATAGCCCGTACTTTCCGATTAGCTAGGAATATGTATTTAGAAGGAATAATAGACGAACAATAATTTTGTACAACTTGCGGGTTCGAGTCCACCGGGCGTGCCAGTGTTAGTCGGCTGTCGGATTGGGACAGATGTAACGGAAATCGTGGCAGAACACGCGCGAAAGGTGGTTACACACCTATTTGTACTTTCTATATAAAGTAATGAAAAGAAGCGCTCAGGGAGAAAGAGGGCGATGTAATTTTGGCCTATTGTCGTGTTATCACCAGACTGTTTGTCTGGTTGTCTCTCTGAGTGTTGAGGTAGGGTTCGTTTTGCATATCCCCTGTGTTCTACATTCTTGTTCGTATCTGGTTTTGTCTATCGTTCTTGTTGCCTGCCGACGATCTTGGTTCTGTTGATAAATTTCATAACGTTCGGGAGATAACTATACTATCAGTCTGAATGTTACTGTGTAACGATTGGAGTTCTCAGAGTATCTTGGTGATTCTCTACGTAGACTAATGGTACTGTGTGTGTCTGTATTTGTTACCTAGTGAACTCCGTTGAGATTGTGAGTTCCATTACTGTTGTCTGAGTAAGTTGTTTATGAATCACTGTGGGATTGTGCTCACGCACTGTGTATTACGACTTCTTGAACATTTTTGGTCAAGAATTGGCAAAATTCGAGCAACTGTGTAGTGTTCTGATATTCGGATCTACACTGTGTTGTTGTAAATACTGGAATCTGTCTGCCTGCGGCAAAGTTAAGTGTAGTAAAGATCTACTAAGTTGATTATTGAGTTTCCAGTACTGTGTGTTGGACTCTCAAACTCTCTACGTTACGATGTTGTTTGATCGTTGAACCCGTTCTGTGAAGTTGATCGAATAGTCTTGTTTTGGTAATTTCAGTCAGTTAATATGTAGATGCAATATGGCATCTTTGCACATTTGGTACGTTGGTTGAGCTAAGACTGTGATGGTAAATTCTCAGACGGCAATTCGATAGAGTTCTCAGCATTATTACCGTGCTGAGTGTGAACAGTACCTTTGGGAACTAAGTACAGGGCCTCTGTTTTTACAGACCCCTTCCACTCCCAAGAACCCACTTAGGTCGGTTAAACGCACTTCTGATAGTTAGAACGAAGCGTTGAACATCTAACACATAACAGTGGGTATCCATATCGCCGATACTAAGGTGGGTTTAAAGGTCATGTCTGCCTATTGAATGGGCAATTCTCCATGGTATGGTTGGTGTATTTCTGTTCTATGTGGCAATACAAGGCGGTTCCTTGATGTGGTTGCCTATTATAAAGGTGAGCTTGAGGTACACCTGTTCCTCCTCGTACACACATGTGAGTGGGGTGATCACCTCCACATAGGCTACATGTTTGTAACATGGGTATTCTTAGTGAAGGATGCTGGTAGTTCCTTTGTCCATGAACTCCTAACTTCTTCACTACCAGTTTTGCTAATTCTTCTACGTTACTAGAGTTGGAGGTTACTATGCTTCGAGTGTGTTCTGATTTATTAGGACTGGTTGTACACTTGAGATCATCTGGTAGGTTGTCCTCTAGGTCAATACACTCTTGGAGACATTCACTCAACGTCTGTAGTCTCTTTACATAAACTAAATTTCTTAGAGTTCTGTTTGTTAATCCGTCCAAGAATAATGATATCATTTTTTGCTGCGTAGGTCTTTCTGCTACTGGGCATCTACCAACATACTGATTGAATCTCCGGGCAATTGTTTTTACAGTTTCATTTGGGTTCTGTTTAAAACTATGGATTAAAGATGAAGAGTTGTGTTTAATCCCTCTCTTGGTAAATTCCCCTATGAATTCTTGAAAGAATTGGTCAATATCTCCAAATTGGTTGGGTTCTAATGGCTAGAACCATGTCAGAGCCGTTCCTGTGAGAGTGAGTCCAAAGGACTCATACTGCACAAAGAAATCACCCACTTGTTCAACTCTTAGAACTTGTTTAAATTCCGCTATGTGGTCCTATGGTTCTCCCAATCCATCATAGTGATTTCTCATACATTTGGCCACCTGAATCGGTCTTAATCTTCTCATGGGCTCTCGCTGTCTAGGCATTACAGGAATTGCTGGTCTGATTGGATGCATTCTAGGTTGCACTCCTAGTGGTGGTCTTGGTCTTACTGGTGGTCGGTGTAAATTTGCTAATCCGGGGTATGCTTGATTGTGTGTTTGCATTCCAGGCATTGTAAATTGTACATGGGCTCAATTTGGAACACTCCGATGGCTCGTTTGTCCCGACATTGTATGTTCTGACTCCTATTGTGTCTCAAAAGGGCTCTGAGAGGTAGTTGGCTGCTCTCGCTGAGGGAATATAGGTAAGCCCATATACTTCAATCGAGCTCTATCTATGGTATCGACAACCCAATACCTTCTTTGGTTCTTGTCGATGTATGTTACTCTAGACTCGTCTTCACGATCTTTTAACCTGTAGAATGTCATCAGGCTTTCTTCCCATCCTTGTGTAGGTGATTCAATTTGGAGTAATAAGTTTGATCCATGGATCAAATACACCTCCAATAAATAGTCATCTTGAGGTATCAAATCCCCTCTCAAGACTCGAGTTACTACTGATTTTCCCCTGGGAGTAGTTACTAACTCCTCACGGTCTGGTCTCCCTGAATTTTCTTGTCCTCCGAACTCTCCTCTCTCATTGATCAATTCTGGGTGTTCTGTCACTACGTAGATGTGACCCAACTTATCCATGTATGCTCCTCCTTCATACTTGATAGCTGGTCTGGGCACAACTGTGGAATTGGTGGAGGTTACCATCATGGCCACTGATCTATTTAAACCATCTTGGTAGATGGGAATCTCCTGGGAATTAGTGGACACATATTTCAGAGAGGTGTGGTATTCCCCTTCTACAGTACACATGAAGCTTCTTCCTAGATTAGGACCTTGCATGTCTTCTGAAGCCATGGGTATCTCCTCCTCTTAATCACTAGAGGTGTCAGAATAGGCAGAGCAGTGACTAACCTGAGCGGTACTTCCTACCGATGATATAACACTTCTCCTACTACTTAGCATCCTTCCTGACCTCAAGTTCATCCACCCTCCTGGGCTACTTTGGGCTCTAAATCTCTCTCTAATTGGTTCTTCAAACACCTCAATTTGCCCTTATAAATGCTCAAAGTGTTCTGGGCAATACCACTCTGGCGATACTGCACTAGGTGATACCAGTTTGTCGACGATACGATACCAGGGAACTAATTGATACGATACTACTGCAGTACACGATACGATATTGGGAATCCTAACAATAGGATACCCCTGCAAGTCACGATATGATACCAAGAATACTCACAATAGAATACCGCGATAATGCACGATACGATACTTGGGTTCTATGCGATACAATACTCTTATTACACAGGAGACGATACCACGAGAGGCAACGATACAATACTGGATTTGTGCGTGATACGATACTCTTGTTACACACGATACGATACCACGAGAGGCAACGATACAATACTGGATTTGTGCATGATACGATACCACTCAGTCGACGATAAGATACGATACCGTGACCGGGGTGATAGGACACCAAGTGGAATGCGATACGATACCACTGGAAGATCGCAATCATGATACCAACTTGATGATACAATACCAAAAATGGTATCGTGATACCTCAAGTGGTATGCGACGATACGATACTTCGGCGAGTATCGCAATACAAGGGAATTTTGGTATCATGATAACAAAACTCAACCGATCGTGATACTACAGCCAAAATAACTCCAAATATAGAAATTTTTTACCCCTTGGGTTCTCTCTCACTCCTCACCCTCTGTCTCACTCAAGAAAACTGTGAAATCTCTCTATCCCACCCCGCAATACCGAATGCGCCTTTAATCACGTGTTAATGCATTTTTATAGTGTTTTTGATATTAAAGTCTTGATGTAGCTTACCTTTGAGATGTGTAGCTTAGGTCTAGAGCTCACTAGGATGCTTTGAGGGCTTGTATTGCACGATGCTACATCGGCGATACCAATCGTTGTCTGCAGACGATACGACTTCTGAGCAGTTGAGAAATGAACTACAATTTTTTTGTTTTTATAGTTTTTGATGACTGAGGCCTATCCTACACTAACTTGGGAATTTAATTTGGGATTTTTCTTGGTACTTTTCCACTTACTCCTACTCCACTTCTCATCTTGACCTAACCCTAAGTCTTTCTTCTCTCCCTCTCTCCTAACCCTAAACCTAAAAACTCATTACACACACCTCCAGGATGTGAAGTAACAAGTGCTAAAGTGTCTGACTACTTACCACTGAACAAATTCACTTCTACAAGTACGATTTCTTCACTCTAGAGCTATAACCATCACGAGGGCACCTTGGTTGGGTGTGTTCCCTGGCAACGGTGCCAAAAAACGTGTGTACCTAAGTCACAAAGCCTTAGGGACTTGTCTCAAAGAGACTAAATCTCGTTTGCCACACAAGTGCGTATAGTGGTGATTGACACACACTTAATTATCAATCCAAAGAACCGACCTAACCAAGTGTATGAGTACATGTGTGCACATGATGGATAATGGAGTGATTAAGCTAACATGTATGACAAAAGACCAAACTACCTCTCCAACTCACTTAATCTCTGAAATTGTCTGCCATGATACCACTTACAACAATAAATACAAATTCAAATGTTTCTCCCAACTTTGAACTCCGAATATGGCCAATAGCGGGTTCGTTTCAAAGCTCTCAATGAGACACACCTATAATGGTATTTTCACTCAAATTTGACAACCGCTCTTCAAGTTATGACCAAAACAGTGAATGGCGAGAAACACACACACTCACTTCACAACTCGTACTTGCTCACACACACACTACAGTAGCTCAAAAGTGATGGGGAGGGGTTGAGAACCTACACACACATTCCAAACTTCACACACACACAAAAGATCATAGAGAAGATGAAAAGTTGCAAGAAAGAAGAAAATTCGAAATTCTGCTGCTCCTCTTCTTCACAATGGAAAAAAGTCTTTACAAAGAGTCACAAAGTGACTTATATACATGTGCCCTAAAAATGGTCCTTTCACACAAGTGACCAGCACTTTATTGGCTAATCTCTAATTTCCTACTATTTTACAAGAAATTGTTACAATGAGTTGGACTTATGCATCTAGAGGACTTCTCTAGTGCATTTACATAGCTTTGAGGGAATTTCATAGGATTTTGAAGAAGAAAATTATGCCCATTAATTTGAAAATTTTGGGGCTCCTCTTTGTGCCTCCATTTTCTGCAACACTCTCCCCCTCTTTGTCTCTGTCGTCCCTTGACAGGCTTTGTTCCTTTGTCTGCATCTTGCTTGTGGCTCCTGAATACTCGCACCCAGTGGTTGAAGAAGCAATAAGAACTGTCAGAAAATTTGTTATTTTATCCGAATTAGTCCTTCGCTTCTATAAGCCCCTTGGTATTCCTTATATCACAAATCTGGGTTGCTGTATTAAGTTAGGTTGTCATGCACGCCATTAGTGGCTAAGAATGTGATGTTCTTAGTCACCCTCTTCAACTTTTCAGCCTCTACCTCTTTCTAGCTTTTGGTCTTCTGATTTGTCTTTGTCTTCACACATCTGAACCTATTATATTGCTTGGAGCCTGTTTACTTCTTTTCTTGTTGCACACCTCACTTTGCTGACCTCTAGTCTCTTTTAAATGAGCATTACGTTTTAAAGGTCCTATTTCTGAATCTTCTTTGTCATCCTCTAGGACCTGATTCATTTCTTTCCACCGCATGCATCCAGTGGATGAGGAGGCAGCTAGGACCTTCAGACAATTGGTTATCTTATCCGATGAAGAGTCCTTTGTGTGTTGTCTCTCTCCTCGACTTGTTTCACTTCACCACTTGCTCCTGGTGGATGAGGAAGCTGTGTGCAACCTCCCATGAAATGTCTTGGTTGTTATCTTTCTTTTATTCCACTCCTCAGGACCTGTTTGTTTGGCATTGTCGCCTCATGCGTGCCCCGGCGGGGCTTTGGGCAGAGAGTTGTTCTTTTCCTTTATAATCTTCATTCTTTACTGAGCAGTTTTTTTCTTTGATTTTCTTCTCCTTCTCTTTTTGCTTGATTCCCCTTCCACACGTTGCATTGGCAAAGAATCCGGTCTATCATGCAAAGACCAAGCACACTGAGGTGCGGTATCACTTCATTAGTGACTAGTTAGCCATTGAGCGCATTATTCTTTAGAAGGTTCATACTCGATATAATGTTGCAGATGATTTGACTACAACTCTACCATAAGATAGCTTTCGAAACTGTCGTCATCAGATGGGGGTTATTTGACTCATGATCTTACTAGTTACTTGTATACTGTGTAACATGCCCATCAGGTGGGAAGTATAGTTTGTATACTTATACTCAGGTATTCTTTATCATTCTGTATTTTTCTCCCATAGTCACTTTGGCCATATTGGCCTTTAGTGGGAGATTGTTATAACTAGTGTCCATGTGAAAGGCCAAATGGCCACTAGATACTTTTGTATATGTGCTTTAATAGAACATTTAGGGGCATGTTCAACCATAGACTAAAAGTTTGACTGCATTTGTATGGCCTAAGAAATTTGTGCTCGTGGTTTGTGTACTACATGTTTTCTACATATTTTGTAGCCTTTGTAGGGCATGCTATGTGTAGGGCTGAAGTTTGGGTTTCTATAGCAAGGGGTGGCCTTACACAACAATGAAAAAAGTGTCTCATTTGATCTGTATTTGAACAATTTGAACATCCATGTCATAAGATTACTTTGTAATGATACTTACTACTCTAGAAGTTATTGTCATACATTGGTCTACAGAGACCACTCCATGAGTGTGTGGGACAAGGGCCAGCCATAGCCAAGGTCCCAAGCTCAGGGGATATCCTAAGGTATTCAATGGCAATGGGGATGAGTGTTGCATGATGGCCACATGGTGGCACTAGACCATTCCACATCATTAGTATTTTGGATGCAAGAGGATATATTGGATGGCAGGTGAGTGGCACACACATCATTCATAAGTTTTCAATTTTCTAGCTTGAGAGAGCTTTTAGCCTTCTAGTTCACATAGTTGGTAATTAGAGCATGATTTGGGAGATCACTTGGGAAGTTTGAAGAGTCATATTAGGTGAAATCTCACATGAATTTTTGGCACTACCTCGAAAAATGTGTTGTATCATCTTCGTGTATCATCATCCTGAAGCATGTCATCGATGGAGTTGAGCAAGGAGCTTGATTAAGAGAAAGTCTCAAGCAAAAGAAGGTGTTCTTGAGCCCCAAGGGGAGAACTCATGAGCTCCAGCCCACGATAAGTGCACATAGGATGTCCAACAGTGCTACCTGTGCACGACCATAGCTGCCCATGAAGACGCCTCAAGAGAGAGTGCATTCTCAACTCTCTTTTGAGTTGAAGAGCACATGAAGTTAAGACTCCATTTCTAGGCAACTTTGGCACTCACAACAGCAATTGTGGGATAAAAAAAAGTCTTGCACATGTTCATTTGCTGAAGGAACTCCTAGAGAGGCAAATTTAAGCTATCATCTTCATTACCATAGCCAAATCTAAGCCATTTTTGCTTATCTTGACTACCTACTCTCACTATTGTGGCCATATCTCACTCATTCCATGTCCGAATTTTGTGATTGAACTTGCTATGGATTCATTGCTGAGAGAACTATCAAGTGATTAAAGCCCACAATTTGAACTTAGTATGAGACCTACATAGAGCTCCAAAGTTGGTTGTTCAATAAGAAGGACACTCATTCGAGCACTTTTTTTAGGCGATAATCATTGGAATACTATTGAAGAAGCAAGAGGAGTGTGTTTTGATCACTGTCAGCACCTGCACACACCTACACATCAACTTTTTGGACTCCAAGATAAGTTTTCTAGTCAATTTTGATGCATTCTTGCTCTCTTCATGCATCATTGTGCACATAGAACAAGCATCATGCATAGCATACATAGTATATGGTTAATTAGAAGCTTGTTTAGCTCTGTGTTTTGCATGGACGTAGTATGTTAGTGTTTGATTTTGCAAGTACAACCAAGAGAATATAAGAACTTGCCACATTCTTATTGGTTGTACCACGGTGCAAGAATAAGGATTTACAAGGGCGTGTAGTGCCCTTTAGTCTCATTGTTTATATATTGTGCCTATCGACACTATTTGGTTTGAGAAGTGCATGTAGTGCACTAAGTTATTTTTTTTCGATTTCCATTTTCCTACCAAAATGTTGTCAAAATTGTTAAAGTTTAGCATGCATATGCATAAAAAGTAAGCAAAGCATACCAAAATTTTCTTTTTCTGTTATTTCTTTTATGCAAAGGCTTGTGATTATTCTATTTCCACTACCACATTGATCTTAGGTGTACATAAAGCACATAAACTCAAAAAAAGAAACATAAAACCATAAATCATAAAAAGAGATTTACACCTTATTCTAGCATGGAGTCAGGGCCCTCTTCACCAGTTAGGATTGATACACTCATGGGTGAGCGCACCTCAAACCCTAAAGAGACCATGAGTGCTAGGATAACACACTTAGAAAGCACACTTCATGACATCTTGGAGCACATGTGTGCCTCAAAGAAAGAGGAAGTGACACCTGAGACCTATTTGCCAAGGATGGAGGTAGATACTCCAAGTGAGCATCAAACTCCTGAGATCCCTAGAGAGAGCATACTAGTATGAGAGGCTCGATTGTAGCTTAAGGACCTTAAGTCACCTAGATATCATGGTTTGACTAGTGCTAGGACTTTTGATGTTTTTGAGTAGTGGCTCATCAAGTGGAAGCAGTGCTTCTGCTTATGCCATATCATGGACGATAGGCATAAAATTCAGCAAGCCACATATAATCTCATGGACGGCACCCATAGCTAGTGGTGTAAGATAGAAGAAGACAAGAAAGAGCCAAGGTCTTGGGAATGATTTAAAGTCTTGTTCTACAATAACTTTGTACCACATGACAAGAGCTCTAGAGCGCTAGACACTTGGTTTTTCATTAGTCAGAAAAACCAAACTGTTCAGGAGTACTCAGATAAGTATAGAGAGGCACTTCTCAAAGTACTTGATACTATCCTAGAGTTTCTCCAGGTCCAAAAGTTTGTCTTGGGACTTAGAAAAACTATTAGAACTTTAGTGAGGAAGGAGAGGTATCATTTCTTGGTAGGAGTTGTATGCAGTGGTGCATGCTCCTAAAGTTTGGAGATTGTTGGAGTTTGAGGTGTGTGGAAGCATACAAACAACACAAAGAAGAAGAACAAGCTTGGAGCACAACACACAATACTAAATGTATTACCACTACAATGTACAAAGATAAGTGAACCATTAGGGTTATAGACATATATACAATTCGGGGAAAAAAACCCTCCTAAAGAGGGAAAAAAGTGCCCCCATAGTCCTAGTGTGTTCACACACATCACTACCTAAATATATCAACAAATCCCCCTAGGAGTGATGCAGTGAACAAGGAGCTAGCACTCATGTATAAGGAAGCGCCAAGCTATGTGGAATCAATCCACAAAAGGAAGTAAGCCCAAAGCTTTGCAGAAGGCTTCAAACTTCTCCCTAGACAAAGCCTTTGTGAAAAGGTCTGCAATGTTCTCCCCTGTGGGCACATATGCCAAACTGATCTCTCCATCAGAGAACCTCTCCTTGACATAATGATAGTGCACCTCAATGTGCTTAGTGGGAGCATGGAACATAGGGTTCCTCGCAACTGCCAATGCATTCTAACTCTCAGTGAAGATGGTGGTGGTAGAAGACTGACCAACAGCCAAATCAACCATAAGGCATCCGAGCCACACACACTCAAAAGTCATTGTGAAAGCTGCCCTATACTCAGCCTCACAACTAGAAGTGGCCATAGTAGGCTGCTTCTTGCTCAACCAAGATACTAAGCATGAAGCAAAAGCCACTAGAGGACACACAAGTGCCATAGCTGCCAACCTGATCAGAGTTAGAAAAAGCATGTAAATTTGGCAATAGTGATCCCCCCTTGGGATAAAACAACCCAAGTAGTTGAATACCACTCAAGTAGCAAAAGATGTGCTTAATCTCTTGCCAATGCTTGACACCTAGGCAATGCATAAACATGCTCATCTATAAGACAACAAACTGAATATCTCACCGAGTAATGCATAAGTAAATCAAGCATCCAATAGCTTGCTGATAGAGAAGAGCATCAAATGCATCTCTAGTATCATGAAGACTCAATTGTAAACCTGTCTCCATAGGATTGGCAATAGGTTTGCAGTCTTCAAGGCCAAAATGTTGTAGTAATGTGTCAATATATTTTGTTTGACACAAAGTTATTCTGCCATCAACGTACATGAACTGAATGCCCAAATAATGATGCAAATGCCCTAAATCTAACATCTCAAATGAGGCATGCAAATCAGCCTTAAAATCAGCAATGTGCTTCTCATGAGGACGAGTGAGCAACATGTCATCAACATGCATGACAATGATAAAAAACACATCATTAGCACACTTAACATATAAGGTGCTCTCTATTGGATTGTTCTCAAAACCATATGCAATCAAGTAGGCATGTATCTTTTCATACCAAGCATGTGGTGCTTGCTTCAAACCATATAATGCCTTTTTCAACATGCACTCTTGGTTTTCATGCCCTTTTTGCACAAATCCATGGGGCAAAAAAACATACACTTCTTCATGAAAATCACCATTCAAAAATGCATTTTTAATTTCCAAGTGATGTACATTCCAACCATGATGAGTTGCAAGTGCACAAATGCTATGAACAGTAGTCATTTGACATGTAGGAGCAAATGTCTTATCAAAATCAATGCCTCTTTCCTGATCATAACCCTTTGCAACAAGCCTAGCCTTATACCTATCAACTATTCCATCAAGCTTAGGCTTTAGCTTGTATTCACACTTAGTGCCAATGGCCTTCTTGCCAGGAGGCGTCACATAAAGACCAGGTACCATTCTTCATTATAACATCATATTCAGATTGCATAACAGCCATCCAATTTTTTGAGTTTTGTGCTTCATCAAACAAAATAGGCTCATTCTCATCACAAAGACTAGAGGCAGCCATAGCATAGCAATCAGATGCAAAAGAAGCACTATGAGAGCCAGAATGAGTATGATATGACAAAGGTGCATCTAATTTGTTGTCATGCAAAGTCTACACCAGCCATTTTGGCATAGTTTTTTCCTCCTCAATATCAGCTATCTCATAAACAAGTGCACCATGTAAATCTGCATAAACAATGGAATGATCTACATCATCACATGAAACTTGTAAAGGCTAAGAAGTTGCCTAATTAGGACCAGCACTAGACTGTCCACTTGTAAAAAGAGGCAACAAAGAGTCATACATGTCTTTGGAGCTAATTGATGTCTCCTTAGTACATGAAAGTAATGGCTGAATAACATCTTCCACAAAATCAACATCATGGCTAACCAAAATTTGTTCAGTATGTGGATGATACAAATGATAGTCTTTGCTTTCAGAACTATATCCAACAAAAATACATTTCACTCCTTTATCATCGAATTTCCTACATTGTTGTTCAGGCACTAATGCATTTGCCAAACAACCAAAAACACGTAGGTGAGCAACAGATGGATTGTGACCATGCCAAGCCTCATATGCATTGATAGACTATAATGCTTTAGTGGGACATCTGTTAAGTACATATGTTGCACACATAACAACCCTCAAGCCACAAACTATGTGGTAAATCCTGACTCTTGACCATACTCGCCATCTGCATGAGTGACATGTTCTTCCATTCAGCAACTCCATTATGTTGAGGTGTATACGGAACTATACACTAATGTTTTATCCCATGTTCAGCCAAAAATTCATTAAAATCAGAAGACATATATTCACCCTCTCCATTAGAATGGAGGGTGCCCATTTTACATGCTAACAGATTTTCAGCCAGAATTGGAAGCTCTTTGAAACACATAAACACTTCAGACTTTGCTTTTAATGGATATACCCATGCATGCTTGGAAAAATCATCGATGAAAGTCACAAAGTAAAGATAGTTTCCAAAAGAGTATGTCTACATAGGACCATATAGATCACTATGAACAATCGGTAATGTATGAGTAGCTCAAACTGAACCATCTTTTGGGAATGCGGAACGCTGCATTTTTCCCAAAATAAAACCTTCACAAACATGTTTACCAGGTGCCTCAAGTTTGGGCAGAGAGGAAACCATTTCAAATTTCTGTAGGCATAGCAAACTTGAAAAATTTAGATGACCAAAGCGTGCATGCCAAAGCTTTGCATCTGACATAGCCTAAGAATCATGTACTGCACATGCTGAATCATTCATAGATTTTTCATAGTCTATGAGCTTATACAACCCACGGCATAAAATGCTAGAAGAAATAACGACATCACCATTTGACATATCATAAACTGTACATCTGTCATCAATGAATTTCACAACCAATCCAATCTTGGTTAAAGTTGAAACTATTAATAGATTCTCCTTGATCTGTGGCACAAATAAAGCATCTAACAATGTAAAAGAAGTACCATCCGCAGCAGTCAGAATGATCTTACCAACTCCCATGACAGGATAAGAGGAGTTGTTGGCGCATGTGATAGTATTCCCTATAGGGGCAAGATCGAGTGAAGTGAAGAAAATACGCTACGAGGTAATATGTTTGGTTGCCCCACTATCAAAGTACCAAACATCTGAGTCTACACTGTTCATGAGAAGATGGGTCATAACTGCAAACAGTGGTAAATGCCCATTCTTTATTCTACACAAGATTAGCAGACTCTGTTTTGGGTCCAGAGGCCTCTACAACAACCATTCCAGCCTCTTTCTTCCTTGCCTCTTTAGCAGCTAGTTTTGGACAACTCTTTATGACATGATCATTTCCTTTATAGTATTTGCAAAAAAAATTTTGCTTTTTTGTTTTCTTCTCATCTCTGTCATCCTTCTTTGATTGTGTAGAATTAGCAGATTTTTGCTTACTAGTAGAAGAGCTCCATTTACCTTTGCCCTTCTGACTAGCCAGGAAAGCTTCATCTGCAATGCACATAATGGACCTGTTCTGCCTAGACTAATCTTCCTGTAACACAACAGAGACTAACTCCTCAAATGTTAAGGCATTTGGACTTCCTTTCATCATGAAACGAAGAGTAGAAGCAAAACTCTGATATGAATCGGGAAGACCATTCAAAACAGTCAGCACAAGTGAACTGTCAAGCAAGACTTCATTAGTAAAAATAAATTGTTCCTTCATATCTTTTATCTTTGTCAAAAAATGTCCATGGAATCTCCTTCATTCATGTCCTCACTCTCCAATTGTTTTTGGAGGTAAGCAACATGAGCCTCATTCCTTGCCTCGTATAAAGTGGTAAGCATATCCCAAGCATCCTTAGCTATTTTGCAAGAGTGAATGTGAGGAATAATGGCATGTTTGATAGATAAGGCTATCAATGCATGTGCGTGAGCATCTCTATCATCCCAATGAGTTAGCTCTATAGTAGGTGCAGCAGGAACTGCATCACGAATAGGAACATTAAGAATATCATCATCTTCAACGCCATCTGCATCACCTTCAACAATTGTGTTCATAGGTGTAATAGGACGTTTTTCAAAACCTTGCACAATATTCCATAGTCCTTTTGCAACCAATACATGATGCATCATATAAGCCCATAATAGGTAGTTGGTACCATCCAACTTATTCTCAAAACCAAACATATCGAATACATCACTACCTTCAGCCATGGCCACTAAGTAAAATACCCTGATGCAGAAAAATGACTAGTATCTCAAAAAGTTGAACAAAACTACCCAATCGAGTTCTGCTAAACTATAGCAGACTTTGAGACACTTATACTAGCGAACCAAAACCTGCATATATCTTTGGCACAAAAAGATAAAATTGCCTATAGAAGCACTACGATAGTACATTCCAAAGCTGAAACAAGCTCAAATTGTGATTTTGGCATCACAAAGCAAAAGAGTTTTGAACTCCTAATCAATATGCTCACCAAATCTCGTGCGATTTTGAGATTGTGACTGGAGGGGTGTCGACGTTGCCCTAGATGAAGCGGTGACCTACTCTGATACCAATTGTTGGACTTTGAGTTCTGTGGAATCACGCAAATAGCACAAGGAAGAAGAAGAAGCTTGGAGCACAACACACAATACTGAATGTATTACCACTAGAATGTACAAAGATAAGTGACCCATTAGGGTTATAGGCATATATACAAGCTGGGGGGAAAAAACCTCCTAAAGAGGGAAAAAGGTGCCCCAGTGGTCCTAGTGTGTTCACACACATCACTATCTAAATATATCAACAGAGACACTATCTTTATGTTTCAGACTTTAAGGTGTACAGAGATCACTATACACTCAAGTTCTTTTGTAGTCAGCCAAATCTTGGAGAGAGACAGGCTTGTTGGGCCGAGCTCATGTAGGATTTTCACATGGAACTCCTATATAGAAGAGCAAAGAGAATTTAGTAGCTGATGCATTATCACCGATAGTGTATCAAATGATCTTTACAGTTCTAGAAAGATCATTGTTTCAAGAAATAAAGGAAGCACAGGTGGAAGATCCACATTTGTTACAGATCATTAGAGCCATGAGTGATGACTCTATCATAGGAGATGAGGTAGTTCTAACTGTTTCTTCCCCAAGTAAAGCAAAAAAATCAAGTCCGTATTCCAGTTTCTCAAAGGAGAATGGAATAGTTAAATAGAAAGGAAAGGTTTGCATACCATATTACCACGATTTGAGAAGAAAAGCCATGCATGATAACCATGATGTTCCTTGTGTAGGACATCCTAGTTTTGACAAGATAATTAAGCTTGTTAGAAGAACATTTTGGTGGCCTTGATTAGATAGAGCTGTCCACACTTATGTTCAACAATGCTTTATGTGTCAAGTCATTAAGGCAAAAAGGGTAAAGACTCTAGGTCTTTTACATCCTTTACGAATTCCAAAGCATAATTGGGACAGTCTATCCATGGACTTCATAGTCAGGTTGTCGTGGACCCAAAGGAAGTGGAATACTATCCTAGTTTTGGTAGATGGATTGAGCAAGATGGCTCATTCCATACCCACGTAGGAGACGATAGAAGCTCCATAGGTAGTGGAATTATTTATCTAGCATGTCTTCAGATTGCATGCATTACCGACATCCATAGTTTTAGATAGGGATGTCAGATTCATAGGACACTTCTGGAAGTTTGTATTTGAAAAACGGAAGGTCTCATTGAAAATGAGTAGCGATGATCATCCACAAATAGATGTTCAAACTAAGAGGTCAACTTGATTCTAGAGGACATGTTGAGAGCATATGTGTCTGAGAGGGAGAAAAATTGGGATAGTTACTTGTCACTAGTAGATTTTGCTTATAAGAATAGACCTCATAAGGTGATAGGAATGTCTCCTTTTGAGATGAACTGTGGCATGAATGCCATTGCTTCTAGTAGCATAGGAATGCCAAGGAAATGGAGTTCTTAGTGAACCTCTAAGCAGATTTAGAAATAGCTAAAGCCAAGATGCAGCAAGCAGCTCATAGGGCAAAAGAATATGCTAATAAGAAGAGATCTCCTAGAGTCTTTGAAGAAGGTTCACCATGGTTTTGTGGATCTTGGAAGATAGTTAAGAAGCTTAGTGATGTTGCATACTGATTCGAGCTTCCTCCAAATTGCAGAGTCCATCCAATGTTTCATGTCACTAATATTAGAAAACATATTTCTAGGGAGGATAATCTAATAGAGGGCATTGTTTCTTTTGACAAAAGTGATAGCACTGATCATTCTCTAGATAGGATACTAGATCGGAGACAAAAGCGATTGAGAAACAGTGTCATCCATGAGTATCTAGTAGACTGGAGAGGATTACCGCGTACAGACTCTACTTGGGAATCACAAGCTCTAGTTTGCAAGTAATTTTTCTCATTAATCATTCAGGACAATGATGTTTAGAAGGGGGGAGAGAGTGTCAGACATTGGTCATGTTGCATGGTGGCCACATGCCGGCACTAGACCATTCCAGATCATTAGTATTTTGGATGCAAGAGGATATATTGAATGGGAGGAGAGTGGCACACACATCATTCACAAGTCTTCAATTTTCTAGCTTGAGAGAGTCTTTAGCCTTCTAGTTTTCACAGCTACGGTTCATAGAAGTCACAAGTGTAAGTTGTGTAGGGAAGTGGGTTTTAGGCCATGGAAATGGGGTGGTGTCATGGACGAAGGAAACCATCCTGAACCTAAGATTCCATGTGAACCCTGTATCTCATGATTGGTTCAGAATTAGGAGAAACCAATGCTTCCATTGCGTCCGGAATGTGCCAAAACCCCAAGATCAACTGTCTATTCGCTGAATTCTGACATTGGGAGGTCTTGTTACAAATCGATGACATCATGATGACATCATCAGTTCGCAACCGCCTTGGGAACCGCCCTTGAAAACCTATATAAGGAGGGGTTGGCCACATTCATAATCAGTCTTGCCAATGCCAGTCTTGGGAGCTCAAGGAGTCGTGACCTCCAAGTAAGTACATTCAAGTTCCAGTTCAAGTTCTAGTCTTGTTTCTAGCTCTAGTCTTGTCTAGTCTTGTATTGTGGACATCCTTTCTTGTCCTATTGTAATCTCGTAGTACGAGATCCTTTCTAGTTATTTCTTGTATCCAGTTCATATCCCTGAGGGGATTTCTTGTAATCGAGATATCTTGTTTCCTACCTACGATCCCGGGTTGTGGGATCTCCTGTATCATCTCTAGTCGAGTTTTCCATACCTATTGGTCCCGGGTTGTGGGACATCTTGTATCGATCGTATATTCTTGTAGCATTTTCCCTTCGTGGGTATTCTTGTAATCAGAACTGTGTTTCCGAAATCTTGTCTTGTGTAGTCAGAGAGCACAATCTAGTGCTCCCCTGACATTTTGGCAAGACTATCTTCTATCCAAGACCAGACATCATGGAGAACGCTTATGAACAGATCGTAGCATCACTTCAGAGTCTCCAACAACAAGTCGAAGACCTAAGTCGTCGACAGACACAAGTCGAGATGGGACATCCAGTGCATGTAGGTACACTCCTTCAAGAATTACAAGAACGAATCGGGAGTCTTCAAGCGAATCAAGGGAGTATTCAAGTGAACCAACGGCCCAGTACATCATTTGTGAAGGAACCCAAGATTTGCATGCCGGAAAAGTTCAATGGTGATCGTACAAAGTTTCGAGGATTCTTGCAACAAGTCAAATTGTACATTCGCATGCAGCCTGATAGATACCCTGATGATGCATCCAAGGTCGGTTTTATTGGAACCTTGCTCTATGGTCAAGCTTTATCATGGTTCGCCCCAATCTTGGAGAAGGATATGGCCGTACTTCATAATTATGAGGCATTTCTTGGAGAGCTTGTCGCCACATTTGGAGATGCAGACACGAGTCGAGTGGCAGAAACAAAACTTCGAAAGCTACGTCAAGGTAACCGCCCTGCCTCTACCTATGCATCAGAATTTAGGCAATTGATATGTGACCTCACTTGGCATGAAGATTATTTCATTAGCCAATTTAGATGGGGCTTAAGGGATGACGTGAAGGACCTTCTACTCACGATGCCAGAGGTGAAGACATTGAATGAATACATCAACCAAGCCATTCAATGTGATAACCGTCTTTTTGAAAGGAAACAAGAAAAACAAGTAGAAGGAAGACCTCGCCAATGGAAACCTTTCCAGCCTACTCCTAGAGATGACACTATGCCCGAACCTATGCAGATAGATGTAACTAGGTTCCAGCCTCTAACACCACAAGAGAAACAAAGAAGGAGGGATAACAAATTATGTCTATATTGTGGAAACCCTGGCCACATTGCAGTTAATTGTCCCAACAAGAGAACAAACTCCAAAGTCGCAGCCACCCTTGTAGAGCAGGGAAACGAGGAAGTCCAGTTGTAAAAGAGACCATACAGCCGGACCATGATATACGAAAGGGTCTCATAATTCCATCCACACCCGTAGAAACATGTCTTGCCCCTGTCAAGTTAATCCTGTCTAAGAAGACCCTTTCCCTCATAGCTCTAGTAGATTCAGGAGCGTCCTCATGTTTCATTGATGAAGGACTCGTTAAGAAACATGGAATTCCAGTACTTCGAAAGAACAGACCAGTAGTAGCCGAAGTAGTAGATGGACGGCCTCTAGCATCGGGGAATATAACCATGGAAACCATACCACTAAGAGTACACCTTGGTGACCATGATTCACACATATGTTTCAATGTAATATCGAGTCCAGCAAATATGGTTATCATCGGAATGCCGTGGTTAAAGAAACATAATCCAGAAATTAATTGGGAAAAGAATAAAATCACCCGTCGAGATATCCAGAAGAACCCAACATATGTTGGAGCTAAAGCCTTCATACATGCAGTAAGGAAGGAACCTACATATATGATCTATGCCATACCAGCTCAAGAATCCAAGAAAGATGATCCAGTACAGCTACCCAATCAGTACAACGGCTTTGAAGATGTTTTTGAAAAGAAGAATGCAGATATCCTTCCAGAGCATAGACCTTATGATTGTCCCATAGATCTTCAAGAGGGAACACAACCACCCTTTGGACCAATCTACAGACTATCTCCAGAGGAACTTACAGAACTACGCAAGAACATTGATGAGAATCTAGCAAAGGGGTTTATCAAACACTCGAAGTCTCCAGCAGGAGCTCCTATTCTATTTGTAAAGAAGAAGGATGGGACTCTCCGGATGTGTGTAGATTATCGTGGATTGAACAAAGTCACTATAAAAAACAGATACCCTCTACCACTCATATCAGAGCTCTTGGAACGCCTTGGAAAAGCAAAATTCTTCACGAAAATTGATCTTCGAGGAGCTTACAACCTTGTCAGGATCAGAGAAGGAGACGAATGGAAGACAGCATTTCGAACAAGGTATGGGCATTTTGAATATGTAGTTATGCCCTTCGGTCTTACAAATGCTCCAGCTGTCTTCCAACATATGATGAATGATATTTTTCGAGAATATTTAGATGATTTTGTTGTAATATACCTTGATGATATCTTGATATTTTCAAAAAATCTAGAGGATCATGAAGATCATGTAAAGATAGTCCTAGAGAAACTAAGAGAAAAAGGATTGTATGCGAAATTGGAGAAGTGTTCTTTTCATAAGACAGAAGTGGAATTTTTAGGGTACATAGTATCAGATAAAGGAATTTTTATGGACCCTAAGAAGATTGAGACAATCCTTGATTGGCAACCACCTTCATGTGTTCGAGATGTACAATGTTTTTTGGGGTTTGCCAATTTCTATAGGATATTCATCAGAGATTACTCCAAGATAGTGACACCTCTTACCAAGCTTACAGGGAACTCCAAATTCTCATGGACCGAAGAAGCAGAGAAGGCCTTTCAGACCTTGAAATCAGCATTCACTACTGCTCCAATCCTAGTTCATCCTGATTCTAGTAAGCCCTTCTTCCTTGAGACAGATGCATCGGACTTTGCTCTAGGGGCCATTCTTTCCCAATATGGAGATGATGGACAACTACATCCAGTTGCATATCATTCAAGGAAGTTTTCCCCTCCAGAAATTAATTATGAAATTCATGATAAAGAACTCCTTGCCATAGTAGACGCGTTTGATACCTGGCGTCACCATCTAGAAGGAGCAGCTCATAAAGTCATTGTATATTCAGATCACAAGAACCTAGAGTATTTTATGACCACCCGGATCCTCAATAGAAGGCAATCTCGATGGAGTAACTTTTTATCCAGATTCGACTTTGTCATCACATACCGTCCAGGACGTCATCAATGTCAGTCAGATGCCCTATCCAGAAGATCTTACCTTGCACCAAAGAAGGGTGAAGAGGCCTTTGATCAACAAGAGAGTGTATTACTCAAGCCCGAGCATCTCCAGTTAGCAGCTATCTCTTCAAGCCATCATGAAGATTCAGCCTTGAATCAGTTGATCCGTGAGAATCTACCACAGGATGAATTGTTTTGTAACGTTAAGCAGAAAGCTCAAGAAGGAAAATTCCAAGAAGTAAACGAATTTCAGGAAAAGGATGGTTTACTACTCTATAAGAACCTATTGTATGTCCCTCCAGGAAAGCCCAGGATCCAAGTACTTCAACAACGCCATGACAACCTTGCAGCAGGACATTTTGGAGTAAATAAAACAATAGAA
Source organism: Ceratopteris richardii (assembly GCA_020310875.1). Lineage (NCBI taxonomy): Eukaryota > Viridiplantae > Streptophyta > Polypodiopsida > Polypodiales > Pteridaceae > Ceratopteris > Ceratopteris richardii. The sequence continues at coordinate 24,572,586 of CM035413.1, forward strand.
CTCATATCAAGGGACTTTTGGTGGCCTCAGATGTGGAAGGAAGTCAAAGAATACATTCGAACCTGTGATACTTGCAATAGATCTAAGGTACCCCGACATAAACCTCATGGCCTCTTGCAACCTCTACCTATTCCAGAAAGGCCATGGGCTTCATTGTCGATGGATTTCATCACAGATCTACCAAAGTCAGATAAGTATGATGCCATTCTTGTTATTGTGGATAGATTTACAAAGATGGCACACTTCATTCCAACTACCAAGGCAATCACAGGTGCAGCCACTGCCAGACTTTTTCTTAGGTACATATTTAGGCTTCATGGATTGCCTGATGACATTGTCAGTGATCGAGGTCCACAGTTCATATCCAGCTTTTGGAACAGTCTTTGCAAGCTCCTTGGTGTTCAAGTTAAACTATCTACAGCAAATCATCCACAGACTGATGGACAAACAGAACGAGTGAATCAAGTCCTGGAGCAATATCTCCGTTGCACTAGCAACTATCACCAAAATGACTGGTTTGAGTTGTTACCCTTTGCAGAGTTTGCCTATAACAATAGTGTTCATGCATCTACTAAGCAAACTCCCTTCTTTGCAAACTATGGACAACATCCAAGGATGGATATACAACTCTCAAATCATGTCAAGAACCCAGCTGCCAGAGACAAGGCCCAGTACCTGATGGACATTCACAAAGAACTGAAGGAAGAGATCCATAAAGCTCAACAACAATATAAGTACTATGCAGATCAACATCGTGTCCAGAATCCATCGTATCAAATTGGGGATAAAGTATGGTTACTCCGAAACAATTTACAAACTTCAAGGCCTTGTGCAAAGTTAGATCATCAAAAGTTTGGACCATTTACCATCTTGGCCAAGATTAATCCAGTCACCTTCAAACTCCAGTTACCGAGTACCATGAGAATACATCCAGTTTTCCATGTATCCATGTTGGAACCATATCAGATTTCACCATTGAGGGGGGAGAGACCTAGTCCTTCACCACCTATTGAGATTGATGATCATGAAGAATTTGAAGTCGAGCATGTCCTAGATTCCAGAATATCCCGGGGAAGATTGGAATACCTTATTCATTGGAAAGGGTATGACATCAGTGATCGTACTTGGGAACCTGCAGAAAACCTTCAGAGAGCACCAATCAAGGTTCGAGAATTCCATAAGAAAAATCCAACGAAGCCGAGACCAGATAACATGACCGCTCCTCGTGGAACTCGTCGCTTGAGGGGGAGGTGATGTCATGGACGAAGGAAACCATCCTGAACCTAAGATTCCATGTGAACCCTGTATCTCATGATTGGTTCAGAATTAGGAGAAACCAATGCTTCCATTGCGTCCGGAATGTGCCAAAACCCCAAGATCAACTGTCTATTCGCTGAATTCTGACATTGGGAGGTCTTGTTACAAATCGATGACATCATGATGACATCATCAGTTCGCAACCGCCTTGGGAACCGCCCTTGAAAACCTATATAAGGAGGGGTTGGCCACATTCATAATCAGTCTTGCCAATGCCAGTCTTGGGAGCTCAAGGAGTCGTGACCTCCAAGTAAGTACATTCAAGTTCCAGTTCAAGTTCTAGTCTTGTTTCTAGCTCTAGTCTTGTCTAGTCTTGTATTGTGGACATCCTTTCTTGTCCTATTGTAATCTCGTAGTACGAGATCCTTTCTAGTTATTTCTTGTATCCAGTTCATATCCCTGAGGGGATTTCTTGTAATCGAGATATCTTGTTTCCTACCTACGATCCCGGGTTGTGGGATCTCCTGTATCATCTCTAGTCGAGTTTTCCATACCTATTGGTCCCGGGTTGTGGGACATCTTGTATCGATCGTATATTCTTGTAGCATTTTCCCTTCGTGGGTATTCTTGTAATCAGAACTGTGTTTCCGAAATCTTGTCTTGTGTAGTCAGAGAGCACAATCTAGTGCTCCCCTGACAGGTGGAGCGTGAAGATGAGAGCTCACAGATTGGTTACACAGGTTGGAATAGATGGTCTTGTGCAAGGGAGAAGTTGCTATTTGATAGCATCATGTACTATAGGACATCAATAAGTGAAGCAAAAAAAAATTATGTATGTAACTATGCACCAAGTGAATCACATGCACTTCAATGCACAAAATGGCATGAAATGGGAAAAAAATGTGTTGCTATACAACCATTCCGCCTTCATGCACAAGTGGTGCTCTAGAATTTACTAGGATAGCATTTGGTTAGGATATTTAAAATCCACCCACTTCACATGGCAAGATAGTGAATTAGGTAGGGATGTTGAGTCCACCTTTGACATTCTTCCCATACCTTTCACTAGATTCAGTCTATCAAGTGCAAGATAGATGGTGTTTAGAATGGTTTGGGCAAGGATAATAACACACATGGATTTCCCTCTTTCTAGATCTAGTCTAGGATAGATACCCTTTTGACTAAAGAGAGGAATCAGAGAGATGGAAAGCAAGGTCCTTAGTTTAGACCATGGACTCAAGGGAATGCAATTATTTGGTTATACCTTGAAGCATATTTCCAAGGATAAAAATGTTCTTCAAGGGCGGTAAGGGGAGTGAATGTTATAAAGTAGCATGACAAGGTTCAAGTTAAATATAACATTAGGAACTTCTAGAGTATTGGAAGAGATAGACACTTATCTTAGAAGGATGGGAAGGAAGAGTTCTTGGGTTCACCTCATATGAGCATGGGGAGAGTGTTTTTCCCAAAAGCTCTATAGAGCCTTCTAGAAGCATCTAGTCTAGTTAACTTGATCATAGTGGGACTTAGCTACTCGATTATAGTGGAACTTAGCTCAAGTGGTGTGTACACCTAACATAAGTAGACTCCACTTAGAGTCTAGTGGTGGAGGTCGCACATGTATATATGGACTCGAGTTAACTCTAGAGGTCATCATTAGTCCAAGAATCTATATAGTAATCGATTGGGTGGAGATTCATAGATCATTTATCATATGCATGGGGAGATTATGTTACGGGTCCCTTACAAGAAAAACATACTTGGCATTCACTACCTTTACCCAAAGCCAAGGGAGCAATTCCAACAAAGTGGTTTTTCAAGATCAAGAATGTAGACAACAAACCAAAGTATGAGGAAAGATCAGTAGACAAAGGATTTAGGCATACTAGATAGGTATACTTCTATGCTTGACTATGTTATATAGATAGACAAATATAATAGGCCTTTCCTTAGTGAAATAATTCATTTTGAATTTTTTGAATTACATTGTGGGGATAATGCTTAGAATGAACAATTAGGTCAATTTACGCATGTAGGAAAAATTTTGGGATGATAAGTTTCAGATTCTCTCTCTAGAACTTATCCGCATCGTGTTTTTTGAATGAAAATTGAACATGAAGATGAAAGAATTAGGAAAAATTCTGTATGAGAGAAAGGTAGAGCATGCATAATAGAATAAAAGTATTTGTGTGAATTTTTTGTGAATCATGTTCTAAGTACCTTGTTTAGGGCTCTACATTTAGTTCATTGTAAGAAAGCCTTGATTTTATTGTTTCTAGAATTTCTAAACTTGCAGGGCTCAAAAGTGATACTTGGAGGCAGATTTGGACCTAGGTCATCTCTAACACTGTTGTGTAGATAAAAAAAATCAAATAAAAGTGGCTCTCACAAGCTTAACCTAATTCCTCATTGTTTTTGAGTTATAGAGCTTCTCTATTTCTATTCAAATCCTTGATTTTGATGCTTACGTGTTGTCATGCCTAATTATGGATGTCTTTGGATGCTTTTCTTTTATTTTTGGATAGGTAACACTAAAGAAAGCACTACCTGAAGTGCATGCTTTTTGTGTAAGTTTTGCAGAGAATCAACTTTTTCTAAATTTGGTGGTTCACACACTTCTTTGGGCGGCAATAAACTATGTTATAAGAAGACCTGTGCATCAATGAGGAGAAGATTAGAAGTCAGAATAACCTTGTGATAGAGACTGAGATTGAGAGTGAGTGTGATTGAGAGTGCAAGTGTGAATGAGATTGTTATAGCTCGAAGGTGGTCAAGAGGTAGAGGCTTCATCAAGAAGCTATTTTCCAAAGCAATTATATCGATTGATTCACATCTGTAAGATCATAATTTCTCTTTCTCTAAGTCATATCTTGTCTACTCTTCTATGCCAAATTTTTCCCTTATCTTGTGCATGTTTTTTTTATTCTTTAATGATCAGAATCTTGTGATTGAGGAAAAGGAGACCTTGTCACCTTTAAAGAGGCTTAATCTTGTACATTACAGAAGAAATGGAAGCTTTTCATGGAGGAGAAAATAAAAGCCTTGCAACAAAACCACACTTAGCACCTTTAACCAAAGATAAGAAATCCATTCCAAACATATGGGCTTATAAGATCAAGAATGTAGATGTTAAAACAAAGTATAAGATAAGATTGGTAGCCAAAAAATATCCACAAAATCAAGGAATAAATTATTATAATACCTTTTCTTCTATGATGGAGATGACTACCATACGCATGTCGCTTGCAATTGCAACCGTAGAGGATGTGAGCTAGATGAGATGGATGCAAAAATGACTTTCTTGCATGGAGATTTAGAGGAAGAGCTTTACATGTAAGAACCAATATGGTTTTGTTATCCTAACAAGAAGAATGATGTGTGCGAGCCAAGGAAAATCTTATATTGACTAAAACAAACATTTAGAAAATGGCTTAAAAGGTTTGATTCCTTCATGCTCTCACATGGTTTTAAGATAAGCGATGCTAATAAATGCATGCATACAATACAAATAGTAGATAGCATAACAGCCTAATATTCTTAGGATTATATACGGATGGAATGCTTTTAGAGTGGAAAATTACTAGTGCATTATAATTAGTTAAAATAAAATTAAAGTTAGAAATTTTGATGAAAGAATTGGGATCATCAGAACATATTTTGGGCTTTATTGTTATTGAAAATACAATGGAGTTTAGACAAATTTGGGATCATTAGAACATATTTTGGGCTTGCATGTCATAAGGATGGAGATAAAAAACACTCTCTTTCTCATAAAAGTATTTTGCAAAGATTCCAAAGAAGTTTCACATGGCACATTGTAAACCGCTTGAAGTTCCACTATCAACATATGTTAAATTAAACAAAGCTGATTACCCATAAGACACCTCAAGTACTAAAGGCGGTTGCTAAGAAATTAGATGCTGCATATGTAGTGGGAGTTGTGAGCACTTACATGGAAAAACCATGGAAGAAACATTGTGAAGCTATTAAGTGTATACTCAGGTACTTAAAGGGTACAAATGGAAACTGCTTGTGCTATGGAAAAGACTCTTTATACATAGAGGGGTTTTGTGATATAGACATGGTCGATGGTGCAATATCATCGTGTTCAAGGTTACACACTAGTCATTTTGTCTTAATGGTTGATACCCCCTAAACTTGCATATTTAGTTCTTTAAACAACTTATTTAGCCACATCTCTTACCAAAACTGTAAGGAACATTTTCTCTTACATTTTACATAGGATTTTCAAACCCAATTGAACAAAGTAGTCCTTTAGTTGGGTGAAAAAACAAGTATATGTTGGTTGGATGTGAAGGCTCATACAAACATCTAAGCTAGTTGTTTGGATCAACCTCAAGCTATAGGTCCAAGCCCAATTCAAGAGAAATAGAAGTTGTGAAACTCTTGACAAGGATAAGAATCCCACCCCATTTGTTAGGTTCATGCACTAGTGATGCCTAGAAATGGATCGATATCTTTAATCCACCCATTTCACATGTTAATGTCAGATAGCACATAGTGAACACAATGAATTGTCCATAGATGCTTTATGATCCATAGTTATTATTCATTCACTAATTTGCACTCGGATTAAATTATCATGTGCAAAACCAATTTGTGTAATGAATCATTTGGTTGGGGATGAGATGGAAGACTCCCCTCTATTCATTGGGAATACGAGAAGAATCTCACCATAGAGATGAAACATGTTCTTCTAGGTTAGAGCATGAGGCTTAGGGATATGCCTATAGTTTTTTATATAACTCTATTTTTGAAGATGAAGATGCTTTCCAAGGGGGAAAGAATATTATAAAGTAAGCTTATGAAATGGGTGTTCAATTGCTTCAAACAGATCTGAAATCTGATACCATTTGGTCATTCTCCTGTAAGGCCAAACTCTCTAGGATAGATTCAAGCATAGATGCATGTGCTCACTAAACAAACAAAAGTGCTTTGCCTAGTGGTTTAGTCATATGGATTGGAAGGAGGAGGTCTTGGGTTCAAGTCCTAAAAGATTCATGGGAGAGTGTTCTACCCCAAAATCTCTAGTGCCTCCTAAAACAATCTACTTGAGTTGACTTTTGTTAACTCAGATAGTTGGCACACATGTAGTTACATGACGGACACTTGGATGGTTAGTATCCATGTACCATAGAGAGATGTCCCTTGGAGAGAGCTATATATAGAGGCATAAGGTTGCAAGGAGATTCATTTTTCAACCACTTGATGGTCCTAATTCACTTTCTTCATTATAAGTACACATGGATCTACCTATTCCAAGAGATTCTGAGAGAGACAGAGCTAGAGAGAGACAGAGAGAGAGAGAGAAGTCGAAAAATATCCAGCCATAGTGAGTCTAGAATCTACACACTCATGGTTGATGGAGAGTGTTAATCTCCAAAAGAACAACCTACTCTTGTGATTAGAGCACCTCTATACCAAGAGTAAGTCAAAACCTTTACCAAATTAGAGGTCCAATCTCCAAATTATCAAAACTTGAAAATTCTGTGAAGAAAATGAAACACAGAAAGTCTGCTGCACAATTTCTTCTCATTGACTTATCAAACCTTTTAAAGTTTTCTATGAAATTTTGTATGGAGTGTCGCCTAGAGATTGCGCACCTCCTCCAAGTTAAATTTCTTCAAAAGGTTTAGTATAACTTGAGAAATCAACTTCACAAGTTACCTATGTCCAAATCTGTACTTCTGAGAAGTCGATTTAGACACCCCTAACTTCTTGACTTCAATTCTCTCAGTACAAAACCCGTTTAAGCAAATGCTTCTAGCCACGAGTAGATCACCTTCCAACTTAAAGATTAAGTGCTTGCTTGCACAAAACTTTAAACTATGGAGTGAGAACTGATCAAAAGATTAAGATCGAAAATTGCGCCTGTTTCAGAGAACTGTGAACATTCAACACATATGAATGTTCCTACACTCAATTCTCCTAGCCTGTTTGCAATTAGACTCTGAAACTCAGGTCACAGACTCATTAACTACCTACTTAGATATCCTCAAAAGGATTTTACAATTGATCAAACACAGACGGAGCAGACACGAAAAGATCGGGCGCAATATTTCTTTATTTACTCAGAAAGTTACAGCTGAGTGATGAGAGAAAACTCAACTAACTTTTCACATGTCTCATGACATCTATCTTCCTCATTCTTTACTTCTATCTATTCATACATAAGCTCTCATATCACGCCTCGACATTTTCAAGGTATTTATAGATAAATTTGTACAGGTCTATGACTAATCAAAGATCTAAGTGAACTATGTACATATGTGTACATTGCCACATACTCTGAATGTATCTTCCTTCCAAGCTTCAAGAATTCATCTCATCCTTCATTCTTTAGTCTTCAAACATTCAATTGGTGATTGATCTGCACCAACAGCTCCCCCTCAATCATCAATTGAGGTTTCTCCTTTCTTCTTTATACCTGCCATATCTTTAAACTTCTGTAGCTTTGGTCCATCCAAGCTCTTTGTAAGCATATCAGCTATTTGATCTTTAGTTGAAGTATGTATGACTTCAATCTCCTTGTCCATCACTTTCTCTCTTAGAAAGTGATACTGAATCTCAATGTGTTTGGTCCTGGCATGAAAAACAGGATTAGCAGCTAAGTACAATGAACTCATGTTATCTCCAAATAAAATTGGTATCCCATGCACAATGTCAAGACTCTTCATTAAGGTCTTGAGCCAAATCACTTCCTTTGCAGCTTCAACCATGCCTTTGTATTCTGCTTCTGTAGAAGACAAAGCAACTGTATGTTGCTTCTTGGAACACCATGAGATAAGTTTATCTCCCACATAACACATGTATCCAAAAGTAGATCTTCTATCATCTGGATTACCTGCCCAATCTGCATCACTATAGATTTTGATATTTGTATCTGAGGTAAACCCATAATACAAACCTTCATTGAGTGTACCCTTAATGTACCTCAACACTCTTTGACCTGCAATCCAATGCTCTTTCCTAGGACAATGCATGAATTGAGACAAAACTCCAACTGCATATGATAAATCAGGTCTAGTTAAAGTAGCATAGATAAGACTACCAACCAGACTCTGATATTGTCTCATGTCCTTGAACTCTTCACCACCAAACTTACTCAATTTGTGATTCACCTCCATTGGTGTAGGTGCTACCCTGCAATCATCCATTTTAAACTTGATTAACAAGTTCTTCAAATACCTTTCTTGGGTCACAAATACTCCATGTTGAGTATATGTAATCTCCATGCCCAAGAAGTATGACAAGTCTCCCAAGTCACTTATTTTGAATTCCTTTTCCATCTGCTTCTTGAGTCTTTGTATTCCTTCTTCATCTGTACCTGTAAGGATTATATCATCAACATATATGCACATGTATATGAAACCATTATCACTTGCTTTGATAAGCAAGCTACTATCTGCCTTAGACACCTGAAATCCAAGTTCTTTCAAGAACTTTACAAGTCTATAGTTCCATGCCCTTGGGGCCTGCTTCAAGCCATACAAAGCTCTCTTGAGCTTGCACACATGATCTGGATACCTTTTATCTTTGAACCCTTGAGGTTGCTCCATGAACACATCATCTGAAATATAACCATTCAGAAAAGCATTTTTCACATCAAGTTGACATAACTTCCAACCTTTACATGCAGCAATAGCTATAAGTGTCCTGATGGTTGTCATCTTTGCCACAGGACTATAAGTCTCATCATAGTCAACACCATAAGTCTGAGCAAACCCTTTGACAACAAGTCTAGCTTTGTATCTAGACACACTTCCATCTGCAAACCTCTTGGTTTTGTAAACCCATTTGCATCCAATGATTTTCTGACTATTTGGTTTTGGAACCAAATCCCATGTTTGATTCTCCATCAATGCATCATATTCTTCCTGCATAGCTTTCTCCCATTTTTCCTTACCTCTTGCCTCTTCATATGTAGAAGGGTCTTCATCTGTATTCATCATATAAGCATAATCTTTTGTGGCCAAAAATGAAGTATCATAGCTATACCTTGTAGGTTGCCATCTGTTCCTTGTAGACCTCCTAAGCTCTCCACTTCTTGAGGTTTCTGGTTCTTCATATTCAGGAACAAATCTTGGTATTTCTTCCACTTCAATCTGCACTTCATTATTCTCTTGTTCATCAAATATTTGAACCTTTGATTTACCTTTCCTTTGGCTCACTTCTTCTTCATTACCTGTATTGATATTAATTGTACCTGCATACCAAGTGCTCTGCTCATCAAATGTCACATCTTTAGAAACCATGAATTTTTTTGTAGATGGGCTCCACAATCTATAGCCCATCTGTTTATCATCATAACCAATGAAAACATATTTTTCAGCTTTAGGTTCCAACTTGTGCCTTAATTGTGATGGCACATAAGCATATGCCACACATCCAAAAACTCTGCAATGATCCAAGGTAGGTCTCTTACCCCACCAAGCCTCATATGGTGTCATACCCTGCAAGGCTTTACATGGTAATCTATTAACCAAATAAGTAGCTGTATTTACAGCCTCAGCCCACAAATAATTAGGGCAATTTTTCTCCTTCATCATGGATCTTGCAAACTCAACAAGTGTTCTATTTCTCCTTTCTGCTACACCATTTTGTTGAGGAGAGTACCTGCAAGTAACTTCCCTTTTTATACCTGCATTCCACAAGTAATCACTGAACTCATTAGAGAAATACTCTCCCCCTCCATCTGACCTTAGTCTCTTCAACTTATGACCTGTAATTCTTTCTGCATATGCATGATAGTGTTTAAATGTGTTAAACACTTCTGATTTATCTTTGATCACATAAATAGTGATCCATCTAGTAGCATCATCAACATAAATCACATAATACCTTGACCCATTTATACTGTAATCCTTTGATGGTCCCCACACATCTGTGTGTACCAACTCAAGCTTCTCTGAGTACATAAAACCATGCTTGGAGTAGGAAGACTTATGAGCCTTACCTAATTGACATGCCTCACATCTGTATGTCATATGTTGACCTGCAACATTAGGCAAACCAAGCACTGAACTATTGTTAATCATGTCTTTAATACCTCTTTCATTGAAATGTCCAAGCCTCTTGTGCCAAAGATCTAACTCAGAGATCTTATGTCCTCCATATGTGAACATAGCATGACCAATATTGCCTTGAATCTTCAATGTAAATAGTCTTCCTTCTTTCTTCCCTGAAACAATCTGTTTATACCCTTGACTAGGGTCTTCCACATATACTCCATCATTAGTGAACCTTACTTCATAACCTTTTTCCACAATTTGTCCTACACTTATCAAATTCTTAGGAATTGTAGGAACATACAAGACCTTACTCAATAAGGTACTACCATCCTTGGCCTTCACTGATCCAATTGACTTCACATTGTGCTTTGTGTTGTCACCTGTTTGAACAACATGATTAAACACCTTATTCTCCAAATCAGTCATCAAAGATATATTACCACTCAGGTGGTAGCTACACCCTGAGTCAATGTAGAAGACTCTCTGATCTTCACTCTGACTTTCACAAGTAGCATTCATTATTAATGTTGAATCCTCCTTTTGATCTGAAGCATAATTGTAGTAGGTGTTGTTGTATTGTTGACTTTGGAATCCTCTACCTGCATTTCTTCCAAAGTAACTCCTACCACCTCTGCCTCTGAAATTACCTCTTTGATTTCTGCCTCCTCTTCCTCTAGAGTTATAGTTCTGATTATATCCATTATTATTCTGAGTATTATGCCAACAATCATTAGCTAAGTGATTTGTCTTACCACAAATCCAGCAGGCTTTGCCTCCATCTTTGTTATTCCTGCCTCTTCCTCTACCTTTGCCACCTCCTCTACCTCTTAGGAAGTTGGCTTGACTAGTTGTGCCTTCATCTTCATTTGCTTGTTGCTTTCCTTTGCTATTCTTCTTCTTGTCCTTTGAGTACATTGCATGACCTGCACTCTTGTCACTATCTCCTTTAACATCCTGCTCAAATGTTAGCATATGACCTAGCAACTGATTTAAATCAGGAGTGAAATGATCAAGTGATAACTCTGTAGACAAAATGAATGGCTTCCATTTGTCATCACCTCTTAAGCCTGTAAGAATTTGCCTTACCAATTTATCCTCCTCAATGTCTTCATCAACAGCTCCTAATGCATCTGCAATGTCTTTCATTCTTGTTACATAGTCTGAAATAGATTGAGAAGCCTTCTTCTTGAAGGTTGTAAACTCTGCCCATAAGGATGCCTTCCTTGACTTTGTAGTATTCTGGAAATGCTCCTCCAAAGCATTCCAAATATCAGTTGCACTTTCAAGACCTCGAATATGAGGCAACAAGTAATCATTGACTGCCATATATATAATGCTCCTAGCTTGAGCATCTTTCTTCATCCAATTCTTCAAGTCTGCTAACTCTTCCCTAGTTGGAACACTAGGATCTCTGAAACTTGGCTTCTCCTCTTCACCTGTGATGTAGGCTATTAAATCTTTGCTCATAAGATGAGCTTCCATCCTCATTGACCATGCAGGATAGTTTTCCCTATCCAATTTCTCTATCTGAAGAGAATCTCCCATCTTGTGTCCTCCTGTGTATTGAAAACTTCAACCTTTATGAACAATATGTGTACCTTTACTTCGAATTAGACTCCTTTTGTCCTTCTTGATGTTGTATGGTCTCCTCTTCAAGCTTTGCCTTCAAACTTTCACCTTCTAGCTCTTCAATTGTTGAAATTCTTGAATCTGCAGCAGTCGGGATCCTCCTTTTCTTGATTTTGATGTCTCCTGCTCTGATACCACTGATGGAGAGTGTTAATCTCCAAAAGAACAACCTACTCTTGTGATTAGAGCACCTCTATACCAAGAGTAAGTCAAAACCTTTACCAAATTAGAGGTCCAATCTCCAAATTATCAAAACTTGAAAATTCTGTGAAGAAAATGAAACATAGAAAGAGTGCTGCACAATTTCTTCTCATTGACTTATCAAACCTTTAAAGTTTTCTATGAAATTTTGTATGGAGTGTCGCCTAGAGATTGCGCACCTCCTCCAAGTTAAATTTCTTCAAAAGGTTTAGTATAACTTGAGAAATCAACTTCACAAGTTACCTATGTCCAAATCTGTACTTCTGAGAAGTCGATTTAGACACCCCTAACTTCTTGACTTCAATTCTCTCAGTACAAAACCCGTTTAAGCAAATGCTTCTAGCCACGAGTAGATCACCTTCCAACTTAGGTGCTTGCTTGCACAAAACTTTAAACTATGGAGTGAGAACTGATCAAAAGATTAAGATCGAAAATTGCGCCTGTTTCAGAGAACTGTGAACATTCAACACATATGAATGTTCCTACACTCAATTCTCCTAGCCTGATTGCAATTAGACTCTGAAACTCAGGTCACAAACTCATTAACTACCTACTTAGATATCCTCAAAAGGATTTTACAATTGATCAAACACAGACGGAGCAGACACGAAAAGATCGGGCGCAATATTTCTTTATTTACTCAGAAAGTTACAGTTGAGTGATGAGAGAAAACTCAACTAACTTTTCACATGTCTCATGACATCTATCTTCCTCATTCTTTACTTCTATCTATTCATACATAAGCTCTCATATCACGCCTCGACATTTTCAAGGTATTTATAGATAAATTTGTACAGGTCTATGACTAATCAAAGATCTAAGTGAACTATGTACATATGTGTACATTCCCACATACTCTGAATGTATCTTCCTTCCAAGCTTCAAGAATTCATCTCATCCTTCATTCTTTAGTCTTCAAACATTCAATTGGTGATTGATCTGCACCAACAGCTCCCCCTCAATCATCAATTGAGGTTTCTCCTTTCTTCTTTATACCTGCCATATCTTTAAACTTCTGTAGCTTTAGTCCATCCAAGCTCTTTGTAAGCATATCAGCTATTTGATCTTTAGTTGAAGTATGTATGACTTCAATCTCCTTGTCCATCACTTTCTCTCTTAGAAAGTGATACTGAATCTCAATGTGTTTGGTCCTGGCATGAAAAACAGGATTAGCAGCTAAGTACAATGAACTCATGTTATCTCCAAATAAAACTGGTATCCCATGCACAATGTCAAGACTCTTCATTAAGGTCTTGAGCCAAATCACTTCCTTTGCAGCTTCAACCATGCCTTTGTATTCTGCTTCTGTAGAAGACAAAGCAACTGTATGTTGCTTCTTGGAACACCATGAGATAAGTTTATCTCCCACATAACACATGTATCCAAAAGTAGATCTTCTATCATCTGGATTACCTGCCCAATCTGCATCACTATAGATTTTGATATTTGTATCTGAGGTAAACCCATAATACAATCCTTCATTGAGTGTACCCTTAATGTACCTCAACACTCTTTGACCTGCAATCCAATGCTCTTTCCTAGGACAATGCATGAATTGAGACAAAACTCCAACTGCATATGATAAATCAGGTCTAGTTAAAGTAGCATAGATAAGACTACCAACCAGACTCTGATATTGTCTCATGTCCTTGAACTCTTCACCACCAAACTTACTCAATTTGTGATTCACCTCCATTGGTGTAGGTGCTACCCTGCAATCATCCATTTTAAACTTGATTAACAAGTTCTTCAAATACCTTTCTTGGGTCACAAATACTCCATGTTGAGTATATGTAATCTCCATGCCCAAGAAGTATGACAAGTCTCCCAAGTCACTTATTTTGAATTCCTTTTCCATCTGCTTCTTGAGTCTTTGTATTCCTTCTTCATCTGTACCTGTAAGGATTATATCATCAACATATATGCACATGTATATGAAACCATTATCACTTGCTTTGATAAGCAAGCTACTATCTGCCTTAGACACCTGAAATCCAAGTTCTTTCAAGAACTTTACAAGTCTATAGTTCCATGCCCTTGGGGCCTGCTTCAAGCCATACAAAGCTCTCTTGAGCTTGCACACATGATCTGGATACCTTTTATCTTTGAACCCTTGAGGTTGCTCCATGAACACATCATCTGAAATATAACCATTCAGAAAAGCATTTTTCACATCAAGTTGACATAACTTCCAACCTTTACATGCAGCAATAGCTATAAGTGTCTTGATGGTTGTCATCTTTGCCACAGGACTATAAGTCTCATCATAGTCAACACCATAAGTCTGAGCAAACCCTTTGACAACAAGTCTAGCTTTGTATCTAGACACACTTCCATCTGCAAACCTCTTGGTTTTGTAAACCCATTTGCATCCAATGATTTTCTGACTATTTGGTTTTGGAACCAAATCCCATGTTTGATTCTCCATCAATGCATCATATTCTTCCTGCATAGCTTTCTCCCATTTTTCCTTACCTCTTGCCTCTTCATATGTAGAAGGGTCTTCATCTGTATTCATCATATAAGCATAATCTTTTGTGGCCAAAAATGAAGTATCGTAGCTATACCTTGTAGGTTGCCATCTGTTCCTTGTAGACCTCCTAAGCTCTCCACTTCTTGAGGTTTGTGGTTCTTCATATTCAGGATCAAATCTTGGTATTTCTTCCACTTCAATCTGCACTTCATTATTCTCTTGTTCATCAAATATTTGAACCTTTGATTTACCTTTCCTTTGGCTCACTTCTTCTTCATTACCTGTATTGATATTAATTGTACCTGCATACCAAGTGCTCTGCTCATCAAATGTCACATCTTTAGAAACCATGAATTGTTTTGTAGATGGGCTCCACAATCTATAGCCCATCTGTTTATCATCATAACCAATGAAAATATATTTTTCAGCTTTAGGTTCCAACTTGTGCCTTAACTGTGATTGCACATAAGCATATGCCACACATCCAAAAACTCTGCAATCATCCAAGGTAGGTCTCTTACCCCACCAAGCCTCATATGGTGTCATACCCTGCAAGGCTTTACATGGTAATCTATTAACCAAATAAGTAGCTGTATTTACAGCCTCAGCCCACAAATAATTAGGGCAATTTTTCTCCTTCATCATGGATCTTGCAAACTCAACAAGTGTTCTATTTCTCCTTTCTGCTACACCATTTTGTTGAGGAGAGTACCTGCAAGTAACTTCCCTTTTTATACCTGCATTCCACAAGTAATCACTGAACTCATTAGAGAAATACTCTCCCCCTCCATCTGACCTTAGTCTCTTCAACTTATGACGTGTAATTCTTTCTGCATATGCATGATAGTGTTTAAATGTGTTAAACACTTCTGATTTATCTTTGATCACATAAATAGTGATCCATCTAGTAGCATCATCAACATAAATCACATAATACCTTGACCCATTTATACTGTAATCCTTTGATGGTCCCCACACATCTGTGTGTACCAACTCAAGCTTCTCTGAGTACATAAAACCATGCTTGGAGTAGGAAGACTTATGAGCCTTACCTAATTGACATGCCTCACATCTGTATGTCATATGTTGACCTGCAACATTAGGCAAACCAAGCACTGAACCATTGTTAATCATGTCTTTAATACCTCTTTCATTGAAATGTCCAAGCCTCTTGTGCCAAAGATCTAACTCAGAGATCTTATGTCCTCCATATGTGAACATAGCATGACCAATATTGCCTTGAATCTTCAATGTAAATAGTCTTCCTTCTTTCTTCCCTGAAACAATCTGTTTATACCCTTGACTAGGGTCTTCCACATATACTCCATCATTAGTGAACCTTACTTCATAACCTTTTTCCACAATTTGTCCTACACTTATCAAATTCTTAGGAATTGTAGGAACATACAAGACCTTACTCAATAAGGTACTACCATCCTTGGCCTTCACTGATCCAATTGACTTCACATTGTGCTTTGTGTTATCACCTGTTTGAACAACATGATTAAACACCTTATTCTCCAAATCAGTCATCAAAGATATATTACCACTCAGGTGGTAGCTACACCCTGAGTCAATGTAGAAGACTCTCTGATCTTCACTCTGACTTTCACAAGTAGCATTCATTATTAATGTTGAATCCTCCTTTTGATCTGAAGCATAATTGTAGTAGGTGTTGTTGTATTGTTGACTTTGGAATCCTCTACCTGCATTTCTTCCAAAGTAACTCCTACCACCTCTGCCTCTGAAATTACCTCTTTGATTTCTGCCTCCTCTTCCTCTAGAGTTATAGTTCTGATTATATCCATTATTATTCTGAGTATTATGCCAACAATCATTAGCTAAGTGATTTGTCTTACCACAAATCCAGCAGGCTTTGCCTCCATCTTTGTTATTCCTGCCTCTTCCTCTACCTTTGCCACCTCCTCTACCTCTTAGGAAGTTGGCTTGACTAGTTGTGCCTTCATCTTCATTTGCTTGTTGCTTTCCTTTGCTATTCTTCTTCTTGTCCTTTGAGTACATTGCATGACCTGCACTCTTGTCACTATCTCCTTTAACATCCTGCTCAAATGTTAGCATATGACCTAGCAACTGATTTAAATCAGGAGTGAAATGATCAAGTGATAACTCTGTAGACAAAATGAATGGCTTCCATTTGTCATCACCTCTTAAGCCTGTAAGAATTTGCCTTACCAATTTATCCTCCTCAATGTCTTCATCAACAGCTCCTAATGCATCTGCAATGTCTTTCATTCTTATTACATAGTCTGAAATAGATTGAGAAGCCTTCTTCTTGAAGGTTGTAAACTCTGCCCATAAGGATGCCTTCCTTGACTTTGTAGTATTCTGGAAATGCTCCTCCAAAGCATTCCAAATATCAGTTGCACTTTCAAGACCTCGAATATGAGGCAACAAGTAATCATTGACTGCCATATATATAATGCTCCTAGCTTGAGCATCTTTCTTCATCCAATTCTTCAAGTCTGCTAACTCTTCCCTAGTTGGAACACTAGGATCTCTGAAACTTGGCTTCTCCTCTTCACCTGTGATGTAGGCTATTAAATCTTTGCTCATAAGATGAGCTTCCATCCTCATTGACCATGCAGGATAGTTTTCCCTATCCAATTTCTCTATCTGAAGAGAATCTCCCATCTTGTGTCCTCCTGTGTATTGAAAACTTCAACCTTTATGAACAATATGTGTACCTTTACTTCGAATTAGACTCCTTTTGTCCTTCTTGATGTTGTATGGTCTCCTCTTCAAGCTTTGCCTTCAAACTTTCACCTTCTAGCTCTTCAATTGTTGAAATTCTTGAATCTGCAGCAGTCGGGATCCTCCTTTTCTTGATTTTGATGTCTCCTGCTCTGATACCACTGATGGAGAGTGTTAATCTCCAAAAGAACAACCTACTCTTGTGATTAGAGCACCTCTATACCAAGAGTAAGTCAAAACCTTTACCAAATTAGAGGTCCAATCTCCAAATTATCAAAACTTGAAAATTCTGTGAAGAAAATGAAACATAGAAAGAGTGCTGCACAATTTCTTCTCATTGACTTATCAAACCTTTAAAGTTTTCTATGAAATTTTGTATGGAGTGTCGCCTAGAGATTGCGCACCTCCTCCAAGTTAAATTTCTTCAAAAGGTTTAGTATAACTTGAGAAATCAACTTCACAAGTTACCTATGTCCAAATCTGTACTTCTGAGAAGTCGATTTAGACACCCCTAACTTCTTGACTTCAATTCTCTCAGTACAAAACCCGTTTAAGCAAATGCTTCTAGCCACGAGTAGATCACCTTCCAACTTAGGTGCTTGCTTGCACAAAACTTTAAACTATGGAGTGAGAACTGATCAAAAGATTAAGATCGAAAATTGCACCTGTTTCAGAGAACTGTGAACATTCAACACATATGAATGTTCCTACACTCAATTCTCCTAGCCTGATTGCAATTAGACTCTGAAACTCAGGTCACAGACTCATTAACTACCTACTTAGATATCCTCAAAAGGATTTTACAATTGATCAAACACAGACGAAGCAGACACGAAAAGATCGGGCGCAATATTTCTTTATTTACTCAGAAAGTTACAGTTGAGTGATGAGAGAAAACTCAACTAACTTTTCACATGTCTCATGACATCTATCTTCCTCATTCTTTACTTCTATCTATTCATACATAAGCTCTCATATCACGCCTCGACATTTTCAAGGTATTTATAGATAAATTTGTACAGGTCTATGACTAATCAAAGATCTAAGTGAACTATGTACATATGTGTACATTCCCACATACTCTGAATGTATCTTCCTTCCAAGCTTCAAGAATTCATCTCATCCTTCATTCTTTAGTCTTCAAACATTCAATTGGTGATTGATCTGCACCAACAGCTCCCCCTCAATCATCAATTGAGGTTTCTCCTTTCTTCTTTATACCTGCCATATCTTTAAACTTCTGTAGCTTTAGTCCATCCAAGCTCTTTGTAAGCATATCAGCTATTTGATCTTTAGTTGAAGTATGTATGACTTCAATCTCCTTGTCCATCACTTTCTCTCTTAGAAAGTGATACTGAATCTCAATGTGTTTGGTCCTGGCATGAAAAACAGGATTAGCAGCTAAGTACAATGAACTCATGTTATCTCCAAATAAAACTGGTATCCCATGCACAATGTCAAGACTCTTCATTAAGGTCTTGAGCCAAATCACTTCCTTTGCAGCTTCAACCATGCCTTTGTATTCTGCTTCTGTAGAAGACAAAGCAACTGTATGTTGCTTCTTGGAACACCATGAGATAAGTTTATCTCCCACATAACACATGTATCCAAAAGTAGATCTTCTATCATCTGGATTACCTGCCCAATCTGCATCACTATAGATTTTGATATTTGTATCTGAGGTAAACCCATAATACAATCCTTCATTGAGTGTACCCTTAATGTACCTCAACACTCTTTGACCTGCAATCCAATGCTCTTTCCTAGGACAATGCATGAATTGAGACAAAACTCCAACTGCATATGATAAATCAGGTCTAGTTAAAGTAGCATAGATAAGACTACCAACCAGACTCTGATATTGTCTCATGTCCTTGAACTCTTCACCACCAAACTTACTCAATTTGTGATTCACCTCCATTGGTGTAGGTGCTACCCTGCAATCATCCATTTTAAACTTGATTAACAAGTTCTTCAAATACCTTTCTTGGGTCACAAATACTCCATGTTGAGTATATGTAATCTCCATGCCCAAGAAGTATGACAAGTCTCCCAAGTCACTTATTTTGAATTCCTTTTCCATCTGCTTCTTGAGTCTTTGTATTCCTTCTTCATCTGTACCTGTAAGGATTATATCATCAACATATATGCACATGTATATGAAACCATTATCACTTGCTTTGATAAGCAAGCTACTATCTGCCTTAGACACCTGGAATCCAAGTTCTTTCAAGAACTTTACAAGTCTATAGTTCCATGCCCTTGGGGCCTGCTTCAAGCCATACAAAGCTCTCTTGAGCTTGCACACATGATCTGGATACCTTTTATCTTTGAACCCTTGAGGTTGCTCCATGAACACATCATCTGAAATATAACCATTCAGAAAAGCATTTTTCACATCAAGTTGACATAACTTCCAACCTTTACATGCAGCAATAGCTATAAGTGTCTTGATGGTTGTCATCTTTGCCACAGGACTATAAGTCTCATCATAGTCAACACCATAAGTCTGAGCAAACCCTTTGACAACAAGTCTAGCTTTGTATCTAGACACACTTCCATCTGCAAACCTCTTGGTTTTGTAAACCCATTTGCATCCAATGATTTTCTGACTATTTGGTTTTGGAACCAAATCCCATGTTTGATTCTCCATCAATGCATCATATTCTTCCTGCATAGCTTTCTCCCATTTTTCCTTACCTCTTGCCTCTTCATATGTAGAAGGGTCTTCATCTGTATTCATCATATAAGCATAATCTTTTGTGGCCAAAAATGAAGTATCATAGCTATACCTTGTAGGTTGCCATCTGTTCCTTGTAGACCTCCTAAGCTCTCCACTTCTTGAGGTTTGTGGTTCTTCATATTCAGGATCAAATCTTGGTATTTCTTCCACTTCAATCTGCACTTCATTATTCTCTTGTTCATCAAATATTTGAACCTTTGATTTACCTTTCCTTTGGCTCACTTCTTCTTCATTACCTGTATTGATATTAATTGTACCTGCATACCAAGTGCTCTGCTCATCAAATGTCACATCTTTAGAAACCATGAATTGTTTTGTAGATGGGCTCCACAATCTATAGCCCATCTGTTTATCATCATAACCAATGAAAATATATTTTTCAGCTTTAGGTTCCAACTTGTGCCTTAATTGTGATTGCACATAAGCATATGCCACACATCCAAAAACTCTGCAATGATCCAAGGTAGGTCTCTTACCCCACCAAGCCTCATATGGTGTCATACCCTGCAAGGCTTTACATGGTAATCTATTAACCAAATAAGTAGCTGTATTTACAGCCTCAGCCCACAAATAATTAGGGCAATTTTTCTCCTTCATCATGGATCTTGCAAACTCAACAAGTGTTCTATTTCTCCTTTCTGCTACACCATTTTGTTGAGGAGAGTACCTGCAAGTAACTTCCCTTTTTATACCTGCATTCCACAAGTAATCACTGAACTCATTAGAGAAATACTCTCCCCCTCCATCTGACCTTAGTCTCTTCAACTTATGACCTGTAATTCTTTCTGCATATGCATGATAGTGTTTAAATGTGTTAAACACTTCTGATTTATCTTTGATCACATAAATAGTGATCCATCTAGTAGCATCATCAACATAAATCACATAATACCTTGACCCATTTATACTGTAATCCTTTGATGGTCCCCACACATCTGTGTGTACCAACTCAAGCTTCTCTGAGTACATAAAACCATGCTTGGAGTAGGAAGACTTATGAGCCTTACCTAATTGACATGCCTCACATCTGTATGTCATATGTTGACCTGCAACATTAGGCAAACCAAGCATTGAACCATTGTTAATCATGTCTTTAATACCTCTTTCATTGAAATGTCCAAGCCTCTTGTGCCAAAGATCTAACTCAGAGATCTTATGTCCTCCATATGTGAACATAGCATGACCAATATTGCCTTGAATCTTCAATGTAAATAGTCTTCCTTCTTTCTTCCCTGAAACAATCTGTTTATACCCTTGACTAGGGTCTTCCACATATACTCCATCATTAGTGAACCTTACTTCATAACCTTTTTCCACAATTTGTCCTACACTTATCAAATTCTTAGGAATTGTAGGAACATACAAGACCTTACTCAATAAGGTACTACCATCCTTGGCCTTCACTGATCCAATTGACTTCACATTGTGCTTTGTGTTATCACCTGTTTGAACAACATGATTAAACACCTTATTCTCCAAATCAGTCATCAAAGATATATTACCACTCAGGTGGTAGCTACACCCTGAGTCAATGTAGAAGACTCTCTGATCTTCACTCTGACTTTCACAAGTAGCATTCATTATTAATGTTGAATCCTCCTTTTGATCTGAAGCATAATTGTAGTAGGTGTTGTTGTATTGTTGACTTTGGAATCCTCTACCTGCATTTCTTCCAAAGTAACTCCTACCACCTCTGCCTCTGAAATTACCTCTTTGATTTCTGCCTCCTCTTCCTCTAGAGTTATAGTTCTGATTATATCCATTATTATTCTGAGTATTATGCCAACAATCATTAGCTAAGTGATTTGTCTTACCACAAATCCAGCAGGCTTTGCCTCCATCTTTGTTATTCCTGCCTCTTCCTCTACCTTTGCCACCTCCTCTACCTCTTAGGAAGTTGGCTTGACTAGTTGTGCCTTCATCTTCATTTGCTTGTTGCTTTCCTTTGCTATTCTTCTTCTTGTCCTTTGAGTACATTGCATGACCTGCACTCTTGTCACTATCTCCTTTAACATCCTGCTCAAATGTTAGCATATGACCTAGCAACTGATTTAAATCAGGAGTGAAATGATCAAGTGATAACTCTGTAGACAAAATGAATGGCTTCCATTTGTCATCACCTCTTAAGCCTGTAAGAATTTGCCTTACCAATTTATCCTCCTCAATGTCTTCATCAACAGCTCCTAATGCATCTGCAATGTCTTTCATTCTTGTTACATAGTCTGAAATAGATTGAGAAGCCTTCTTCTTGAAGGTTGTAAACTCTGCCCATAAGGATGCCTTCCTTGACTTTGTAGTATTCTGGAAATGCTCCTCCAAAGCATTCCAAATATCAGTTGCACTTTCAAGACCTCGAATATGAGGCAACAAGTAATCATTGACTGCCATATATATAATGCTCCTAGCTTGAGCATCTTTCTTCATCCAATTCTTCAAGTCTGCTAACTCTTCCCTAGTTGGAACACTAGGATCTCTGAAACTTGGCTTCTCCTCTTCACCTGTGATGTAGGCTATTAAATCTTTGCTCATAAGATGAGCTTCCATCCTCATTGACCATGCAGGATAGTTTTCCCTATCCAATTTCTCTATCTGAAGAGAATCTCCCATCTTGTGTCCTCCTGTGTATTGAAAACTTCAACCTTTATGAACAATATGTGTACCTTTACGTCGAATTAGACTCCTTTTGTCCTTCTTGATGTTGTATGGTCTCCTCTTCAAGCTTTGCCTTCAAACTTTCACCTTCTAGCTCTTCAATTGTTGAAATTCTTGAATCTGCAGCAGTCGGGATCCTCCTTTTCTTGATTTTGATGTCTCCTGCTCTGATACCACTGATGGAGAGTGTTAATCTCCAAAAGAACAACCTACTCTTGTGATTAGAGCACCTCTATACCAAGAGTAAGTCAAAACCTTTACCAAATTAGAGGTCCAATCTCCAAATTATCAAAACTTGAAAATTCTGTGAAGAAAATGAAACATAGAAAGAGTGCTGCACAATTTCTTCTCATTGACTTATCAAACCTTTAAAGTTTTCTATGAAATTTTGTATGGAGTGTCGCCTAGAGATTGCGCACCTCCTCCAAGTTAAATTTCTTCAAAAGGTTTAGTATAACTTGAGAAATCAACTTCACAAGTTACCTATGTCCAAATCTGTACTTCTCAGAAGTCGATTTAGACACCCCTAACTTCTTGACTTCAATTCTCTCAGTACAAAACCCGTTTAAGCAAATGCTTCTAGCCACGAGTAGATCACCTTCCAACTTAGGTGCTTGCTTGCACAAAACTTTAAACTATGGAGTGAGAACTGATCAAAAGATTAAGATCAAAAATTGCGCCTGTTTCAGAGAACTGTGAACATTCAACACATATGAATGTTCCTACACTCAATTCTCCTAGCCTGATTGCAATTAGACTCTGAAACTCAGGTCACAGACTCATTAACTACCTACTTAGATATCCTCAAAAGGATTTTACAATTGATCAAACACAGACGAAGCAGACACGAAAAGATCGGGCGCAATATTTCTTTATTTACTCAGAAAGTTACAGTTGAGTGATGAGAGAAAACTCAACTAACTTTTCACATGTCTCATGACATCTATCTTCCTCATTCTTTACTTCTATCTATTCATACATAAGCTCTCATATCACGCCTCGACATTTTCAAGGTATTTATAGATAAATTTGTACAGGTCTATGACTAATCAAAGATCTAAGTGAACTATGTACATATGTGTACATTCCCACATACTCTGAATGTATCTTCCTTCCAAGCTTCAAGAATTCATCTCATCCTTCATTCTTTAGTCTTCAAACATTCAATTGGTGATTGATCTGCACCAACAGCTCTCCCTCAATCATCAATTGAGGTTTCTCCTTTCTTCTTTATACCTGCCATATCTTTAAACTTCTGTAGCTTTAGTCCATCCAAGCTCTTTGTAAGCATATCAGCTATTTGATCTTTAGTTGAAGTATGTATGACTTCAATCTCCTTGTCCATCACTTTCTCTCTTAGAAAGTGATACTGAATCTCAATGTGTTTGGTCCTGGCATGAAAAACAGGATTAGCAGCTAAGTACAATGAACTCATGTTATCTCCAAATAAAACTGGTATCCCATGCACAATGTCAAGACTCTTCATTAAGGTCTTGAGCCAAATCACTTCCTTTGCAGCTTCAACCATGCCTTTGTATTCTGCTTCTGTAGAAGACAAAGCAACTGTATGTTGCTTCTTGGAACACCATGAGATAAGTTTATCTCCCACATAACACATGTATCCAAAAGTAGATCTTCTATCATCTGGATTACCTGCCCAATCTGCATCACTATAGATTTTGATATTTGTATCTGAGGTAAACCCATAATACAATCCTTCATTGAGTGTACCCTTAATGTACCTCAACACTCTTTGACCTGCAATCCAATGCTCTTTCCTAGGACAATGTATGAATTGAGACAAAACTCCAACTGCATATGATAAATCAGGTCTAGTTAAAGTAGCATAGATAAGACTACCAACCAGACTCTGATATTGTCTCATGTCCTTGAACTCTTCACCACCAAACTTACTCAATTTGTGATTCACCTCCATTGGTGTAGGTGCTACCCTGCAATCATCCATTTTAAACTTGATTAACAAGTTCTTCAAATACCTTTCTTGGGTCACAAATACTCCATGTTGAGTATATGTAATCTCCATGCCCAAGAAGTATGACAAGTCTCCCAAGTCACTTATTTTGAATTCCTTTTCCATCTGCTTCTTGAGTCTTTGTATTCCTTCTTCATCTGTACCTGTAAGGATTATATCATCAACATATATGCACATGTATATGAAACCATTATCACTTGCTTTGATAAGCAAGCTACTATCTGCCTTAGACACCTGAAATCCAAGTTCTTTCAAGAACTTTACAAGTCTATAGTTCCATGCCCTTGGGGCCTGCTTCAAGCCATACAAAGCTCTCTTGAGCTTGCACACATGATCTGGATACCTTTTATCTTTGAACCCTTGAGGTTGCTCCATGAACACATCATCTGAAATATAACCATTCAGAAAAGCATTTTTCACATCAAGTTGACATAACTTCCAACCTTTACATGCAGCAATAGCTATAAGTGTCTTGATGGTTGTCATCTTTGCCACAGGACTATAAGTCTCATCATAGTCAACACCATAAGTCTGAGCAAACCCTTTGACAACAAGTCTAGCTTTGTATCTAGACACACTTCCATCTGCAAACCTCTTGGTTTTGTAAACCCATTTGCATCCAATGATTTTCTGACTATTTGGTTTTGGAACCAAATCCCATGTTTGATTCTCCATCAATGCATCATATTCTTCCTGCATAGCTTTCTCCCATTTTTCCTTACTTCTTGCCTCTTCATATGTAGAAGGGTCTTCATCTGTATTCATCATATAAGCATAATCTTTTGTGGCCAAAAATGAAGTATCATAGCTATACCTTGTAGGTTGCCATCTGTTCCTTGTAGACCTCCTAAGCTCTCCACTTCTTGAGGTTTGTGGTTCTTCATATTCAGGATCAAATCTTGGTATTTCTTCCACTTCAATCTGCACTTCATTATTCTCTTGTTCATCAAATATTTGAACCTTTGATTTACCTTTCCTTTGGCTCACTTCTTCTTCATTACCTGTATTGATATTAATTGTACCTGCATACCAAGTGCTCTGCTCATCAAATGTCACATCTTTAGAAACCATGAATTGTTTTGTAGATGGGCTCCACAATCTATAGCCCATCTGTTTATCATCATAACCAATGAAAATATATTTTTCAGCTTTAGGTTCCAACTTGTGCCTTAATTGTGATTGCACATAAGCATATGCCACACATCCAAAAACTCTGCAATGATCCAAGGTAGGTCTCTTACCCCACCAAGCCTCATATGGTGTCATACCCTGCAAGGCTTTACATGGTAATCTATTAACCAAATAAGTAGCTGTATTTACAGCCTCAGCCCACAAATAATTAGGGCAATTTTTCTCCTTCATCATGGATCTTGCAAACTCAACAAGTGTTCTATTTCTCCTTTCTGCTACACCATTTTGTTGAGGAGAGTACCTGCAAGTAACT
Organism: Ceratopteris richardii; assembly: GCA_020310875.1. Taxonomy (NCBI): domain Eukaryota; kingdom Viridiplantae; phylum Streptophyta; class Polypodiopsida; order Polypodiales; family Pteridaceae; genus Ceratopteris; species Ceratopteris richardii. The sequence continues at coordinate 24,598,722 of CM035413.1, forward strand.
TCCCTTTTTATACCTGCATTCCACAAGTAATCACTGAACTCATTAGAGAAATACTCTCCCCCTCCATCTGACCTTAGTCTCTTCAACTTATGACGTGTAATTCTTTCTGCATATGCATGATAGTGTTTAAATGTGTTAAACACTTCTGATTTATCTTTGATCACATAAATAGTGATCCATCTAGTAGCATCATCAACATAAATCACATAATACCTTGACCCATTTATACTGTAATCCTTTGATGGTCCCCACACATCTGTGTGTACCAACTCAAGCTTCTCTGAGTACATAAAACCATGCTTGGAGTAGGAAGACTTATGAGCCTTACCTAATTGACATGCCTCACATCTGTATGTCATATGTTGACCTGCAACATTAGGCAAACCAAGCACTGAACCATTGTTAATCATGTCTTTAATACCTCTTTCATTGAAATGTCCAAGCCTCTTGTGCCAAAGATCTAACTCAGAGATCTTATGTCCTCCATATGTGAACATAGCATGACCAATATTGCCTTGAATCTTCAATGTAAATAGTCTTCCTTCTTTCTTCCCTGAAACAATCTGTTTATACCCTTGACTAGGGTCTTCCACATATACTCCATCATTAGTGAACCTTACTTCATAACCTTTTTCCACAATTTGTCCTACACTTATCAAATTCTTAGGAATTGTAGGAACATACAAGACCTTACTCAATAAGGTACTACCATCCTTGGCCTTCACTGATCCAATTGACTTCACATTGTGCTTTGTGTTATCACCTGTTTGAACAACATGATTAAACACCTTATTCTCCAAATCAGTCATCAAAGATATATTACCACTCAGGTGGTAGCTACACCCTGAGTCAATGTAGAAGACTCTCTGATCTTCACTCTGACTTTCACAAGTAGCATTCATTATTAATGTTGAATCCTCCTTTTGATCTGAAGCATAATTGTAGTAGGTGTTGTTGTATTGTTGACTTTGGAATCCTCTACCTGCATTTCTTCCAAAGTAACTCCTACCACCTCTGCCTCTGAAATTACCTCTTTGATTTCTGCCTCCTCTTCCTCTAGAGTTATAGTTCTGATTATATCCATTATTATTCTGAGTATTATGCCAACAATCATTAGCTAAGTGATTTGTCTTACCACAAATCCAGCAGGCTTTGCCTCCATCTTTGTTATTCCTGCCTCTTCCTCTACCTTTGCCACCTCCTCTACCTCTTAGGAAGTTGGCTTGACTAGTTGTGCCTTCATCTTCATTTGCTTGTTGCTTTCCTTTGCTATTCTTCTTCTTGTCCTTTGAGTACATTGCATGACCTGCACTCTTGTCACTATCTCCTTTAACATCCTGCTCAAATGTTAGCATATGACCTAGCAACTGATTTAAATCAGGAGTGAAATGATCAAGTGATAACTCTGTAGACAAAATGAATGGCTTCCATTTGTCATCACCTCTTAAGCCTGTAAGAATTTGCCTTACCAATTTATCCTCCTCAATGTCTTCATCAACAGCTCCTAATGCATCTGCAATGTCTTTCATTCTTGTTACATAGTCTGAAATAGATTGAGAAGCCTTCTTCTTGAAGGTTGTAAACTCTGCCCATAAGGATGCCTTCCTTGACTTTGTAGTATTCTGGAAATGCTCCTCCAAAGCATTCCAAATATCAGTTGCACTTTCAAGACCTCGAATATGAGGCAACAAGTAATCATTGACTGCCATATATATAATGCTCCTAGCTTGAGCATCTTTCTTCATCCAATTCTTCAAGTCTGCTAACTCTTCCCTAGTTGGAACACTAGGATCTCTGAAACTTGGCTTCTCCTCTTCACCTGTGATGTAGGCTATTAAATCTTTGCTCATAAGATGAGCTTCCATCCTCATTGACCATGCAGGATAGTTTTCCCTATCCAATTTCTCTATCTGAAGAGAATCTCCCATCTTGTGTCCTCCTGTGTATTGAAAACTTCAACCTTTATGAACAATATGTGTACCTTTACTTCGAATTAGACTCCTTTTGTCCTTCTTGATGTTGTATGGTCTCCTCTTCAAGCTTTGCCTTCAAACTTTCACCTTCTAGCTCTTCAATTGTTGAAATTCTTGAATCTGCAGCAGTCGGGATCCTCCTTTTCTTGATTTTGATGTCTCCTGCTCTGATACCACTGATGGAGAGTGTTAATCTCCAAAAGAACAACCTACTCTTGTGATTAGAGCACCTCTATACCAAGAGTAAGTCAAAACCTTTACCAAATTAGAGGTCCAATCTCCAAATTATCAAAACTTGAAAATTCTGTGAAGAAAATGAAACACAGAAAGTCTGCTGCACAATTTCTTCTCATTGACTTATCAAACCTTTAAAGTTTTCTATGAAATTTTGTATGGAGTGTCGCCTAGAGATTGCGCACCTCCTCCAAGTTAAATTTCTTCAAAAGGTTTAGTATAACTTGAGAAATCAACTTCACAAGTTACCTATGTCCAAATCTGTACTTCTGAGAAGTCGATTTAGACACCCCTAACTTCTTGACTTCAATTCTCTCAGTACAAAACCCGTTTAAGCAAATGCTTCTAGCCACGAGTAGATCACCTACCAACTTAAAGATTAAGTGCTTGCTTGCACAAAACTTTAAACTATGGAGTGAGAACTGATCAAAAGATTAAGATCGAAAATTGCGCCTGTTTCAGAGAACTGTGAACATTCAACACATATGAATGTTCCTACACTCAATTCTCCTAGCCTGTTTGCAATTAGACTCTGAAACTCAGGTCACAGACTCATTAACTACCTACTTAGATATCCTCAAAAGGATTTTACAATTGATCAAACACAGACGGAGCAGACACGAAAAGATCGGGCGCAATATTTCTTTATTTACTCAGAAAGTTACAGTTGAGTGATGAGAGAAAACTCAACTAACTTTTCACATGTCTCATGACATCTATCTTCCTCATTCTTTACTTCTATCTATTCATACATAAGCTCTCATATCACGCCTCGACATTTTCAAGGTATTTATAGATAAATTTGTACAGGTCTATGACTAATCAAAGATCTAAGTGAACTATGTACATATGTGTACATTCCCACATACTCTGAATGTATCTTCCTTCCAAGCTTCAAGAATTCATCTCATCCTTCATTCTTTAGTCTTCAAACATTCAATTGGTGATTGATCTGCACCAACAATGGTGAGTCTACACATAGTTCCAGATCTGCCTATTCAGGGGGAGAGAGAGAGAGAGAGAGAGAGAGAGAGAGAGAGAAAGATAGAGATATAGAGAGAGAAAGATAGAGAAAACAATAGAAAGAGAGAGAGAAAGATAAATATTAATACATATTACAAGCTACTAGTTAGTAGCTACAAGCCAAGGGTCAATTTCACTTGTGACACATGCAATTGAAATTTCTCAATATGCCTCAAGAGATTTCACCACTATGGACTATTCATACCACTATGGCTTTTAAGGTAGACCTTCTTGTACCATTACTACATGTCTTATCCAATATGTATCAAGAATAGGAGGATTTGGCATTTATGGATGTTTAAAATTCCCACAAGACATTACAAAAATCATATTCAAAGAGCATAAGTTGCCCAAGATGTTGCAACAAATTGTTGTCATGAGTTTCTTGCAAATTCTAAAGATATATTAGAGGAAATTGAGGATATGCTAGCACATTGAGAAATCACACTTCTTTTCAATGTGATGAGAATGAAGAGTCTATTCCATTGGAAGGATATTCATCTCAACAATTGAAAGCACTTGAAATCAAAGACCATCCAAATGCAAACTCATATGATATTGATCAAGAATGAAGATTCAGTCATACCTAAAAACACACAGGTTGTTAGAGACTCTAAAGTGTAGTGATCTCACTTTTTAAGATCTCTTGCAAGTAAATCCAAAGTTGTGGAAACATATAGTAGACCCAGTGTGAGAGCTTGCTAGTTACCACTCAAAGGTAAAATCCAATAGGAAAGTCAGTGAGATTCCCATAGATAAGATTGGAGATATGAGTGAAGGAGAAGAAGGAAACACCTATCATCCAATCACATACCAAGGGCGTAGGACTAAGGCAATCCTAGATTTAAAAGTAGGAGTTGCCATTACAACCACACCCTTATGGAAACATTGGGGTAAGAATGTTGAGAACATGAGAGTGCATCTCCCTTTTGTATCTTGGAGTCACTCTATTTCCATTCAATTTCCGTTATATTTCCATTCTATATTATAGCCTTTGTATTTCTCTTCAATCTCCACTTCATGACCGGCACCGCCTGCACAGAAGCCATTGTGTGTTTGTATTGTTCGTGATAGGATATCAAGGAGGCACAAACTCCTCAACTTTCACGTCTGTCTTTGAGTGGCATTCATCATTTCTCTACTTGCAAGAGAGAGCAAAAGAAGCTCCTATTTTGTTAGTGAGGTGTGCTCTCATTGATTAAGCTCAATCAACGAGCTGTTCTGGTGATAACGTGTGCCTTCTCTATGTCACAAAGAGAGAGAGAGAGAGAGAGAAAGGGTATGGCTTGTCGTTGATCTGCAGAGAGTCGTTTTCATTGATCTCTGTGTACAAGGGTCAAACAAAGCAAGTGTAGCAATGGACATTACGTGAACTAAGCAAGCAAAGCCTCCATATTGCCTTCTCTATGCCACAGAGAGAGAGAGAGAGAAAGAGAAAGAGAAAGGGTATGGCCTATCGTTGATGTGGTGTTGATGCCCATGAGCAACATTCATAAGGGATGCATGTTGCCCAAACTCCCAACTGTCGAGCTGGCATTGATCTTGCGTAGGCTGACTCTACATCTAGGAAGAGGACTAACAACAACAAAACGAGTGTTGATATGCAACATGAAGCCATTGTCATAGCTCACGTATGCCAGAACTCCTCCAAGTCTCTGTGCTAGTCACCATTACTAAAGCGAAGGAAGCACAAGATTGCAGATCTAGCTAAGTCGTGCACCATCCCAAACTCAGAGAGAGAGAGAGAGAGAGAGAGTGAGAGAAAGCATATGTCATCTCTCGGCTGGATACCTGCAACTGAATCTTAATCTTCGATGAATTCTCTTGATGCATCGTGAGCTGAAAGGTGCCGTTTGCATGGTTTGTGAACTTGTCATTTTTTTTTTCCAGAAATTATGTGGCTCGAGTGTCCCTACCATCATTGTCAGGAATGCACACAATTAGCGGTACAGACAATCTAGGAACCCACTGTGCCATTTTGTCAGGAAAAGTCAGAGGCATTACATTTGTGCCCAATCTTCGATTCTGAGATTCATCCTCAAAGGGTATTTATTCATGTATTCTCCATATCCATTTCCTTTGAACATTTTTTTGGCATTTTATAAACTAACTACTACTTATTGTAGTCTCTCATCAAAGAGTTGTATTGCATCTCTCAAAGGCTTTAATACTCTCTCTCAAAGGAATCGTTGTAATTTCCCAAGGGTAAGTGATCCTAATTGAGCACCATTCACTAGAGTTACGTTATACTTGCTCAAGGGCTTCAACTCCAAGTTTGGCACTTTGATCGGCCCTCATTTGTATATCTCACAAGGGCTTACCTCAAAACATGATTTGGTGCAAAGTGCCCCATTCATCTTTTGTACCAACAAGACATATAAGAAAGAGGTGTATGTGTGTTGTCTTGGGAGGCTAATCTAAGCCCCTGTAGCTCAAGCGTAAGCACCACCTCCTTTACTTGTCAATCCGTGGAGACGTGAGGACCGGTATGAAGACCACGAGCAAGTGAAGGCACAAGTGCGTGAGTTAAAGCACACAAACATGCACACACATACACACACACGCGCACAAAGTAAGATCAAAGAGAGGAACAATGGAAAGCTTAGATTGCAAAAGAGTTCTCTTACAAAAGCTCTATTCTCTAACAAGCTAACCCCAAAAATGAGCTCTCTAGCTCTTTTTATAGTTTTTTGATTAGTTTTGGCCCTGTCCAGACCTAGTGTCCGGCCTAGTTAAAAATCAGGTTCCAGGGCTTATTTGAGGGCTCAAACGGAGTCTAAAAATTATGAAAATTGGTAGGATGATAGTTCTAATACTCCTCAAGCTCAAGGACTCCTTGGCTTGAACAAAATGGAGTTAGAAAAATAGAAAATGGTATTTACAATGGTTTTTAGTGATGAAAATCACTATTTTTGTAGGGAATTCTTGTGAAAATTTGACATACACTTCTTGGAGCCCCCTACTTGCTCCTTCGTCTTGTGTGTCCACCTCTTAGATGTGTTCCTATGCTTTGTCCCTGACCTTCAGCTTCAACACTCCCCCCTCCTCTCGAGTCTGTTGTCCCTGACAGACCCTTGTTGTAGTGGTTGTTCCATGTAGTGCTTGGGAGGTAGTATCCATTCTGTATGAACAAGAGCCGTCTATCTTCCAAATTTGGCAGTGTTGGTTGTCCGGTCCTTTATTTGTCACTGCATGCCTTTGCAAGTCGTAGTCCCTTGGTATGTGCTTCTTCCGTGGATTCCCGCATGAATGCGTATCAAGATTGAGTTGGAGCAACTGCTAGCTTCGAATTGCTTCCTAGATATTGATGTTGCCCCAAGATGTCCTCTAGCGCTTCTAAAGATGATGTTCAGAGTAGTCATGCCAAGTACTCATAACCCATAGTGAATGATGGGTAAGTGTGTATGTGCATGGGTTGAAAAAAGTATGTGCCTTGTGCACGGCCTTGTAATGTAGCCCTACGCATGCTTACTTGGAAAATGCATTGGAAGAAGTGTGGTGCAAAAATTGCGGGTCTTGAGCTAAGTGCTCAAGGGTATGCTGACGAAGAGGTTTCCTAATCTATCATGGTTATGATGTTGCCAGAGTAAAGATACTTATCGTGATGAAGGGTTGATTGATGTCTATCTCTTCATGTTGTATACCCGGCATTTGTGATGGAACATTGTCGATGAATGTCCATATTGCTGGTCCACCGAAAATTTTTTTGAGTACCTAGTTCTGTCTTCTCTTTTCAAAGCAACGTTTGCCAAATACTGAGAATTGAATTTCTTTATATTCTTTGACAAACAACACTGCGTAACTACACCAAGCTTAGTTTCACATATTCTCTTTAGTTCACCATAAGCAGGAGTCTGCTCATCTAGTATAGAGACAAGGATTTGCTGGGTACCAAACAAACTCTTGCAAATATCTCCTTGGATGCTCTCATACATGCAGTAGTTAAGCATCACTCAAGTTGCAGACCTTCAAGCTCTTCACTCCTACCATAGTAAGAGGAAACCATAGTTGTGGATGCCATGCTCATGCCAAGTTCTTGACATCTATGAGATAAGGCAGCAATTATATCATCTACTAGCCAAGACACACTTCTATCCAAACTGATAAATGCCCAGTAATCAACAGTTCCACCTTTAACCAAGCATGACTCATTCATGTTTCATGAGCCAAACCTGGGAACAAGTGCTCCTTTTTTTTTTTTTTTTTGAGGAAAAAGATATCACAAAACAAGAACACAAAAGTTAGTAGCAATAGAAATATTTGACATATGTCACTGTGCTCTTGTGCTTGGGATTCTCAAGTGTGTCTATGCACGGCCGTGTAATGTGGCCCTATATTAATGCATACTTTGGAAATGCATGACCTGAATGGTGCAAAAGATAGGGTTGTGCAAGGAGCACATGGTTGTCGCTCGTTCGAGGCTTTCGATGTTATTTGCGGAGGTTGATGCCGACCTTGGTGGAGGTATCCATTGAGTCTCGAACTGATGTAATCCTCCTAATTGGAGTCCATTTTAGAACAGCATTTGGCACTATAGAGATCACTTCAGGCGTCTTCTTCTTTGGATGCTTTCTGAACTGTGGTATCCAGTGTGGTTGGCGCTTTGATTCGGTGAAGGCTACTTGTACTTTTGGCTTCCAAACCCATATCCTTTTTGCACGTCTTCCTACTATTGTTGAAGAGCTGATTTGATCTTCCTTCGGTCTCTGTACGTGGTTCTTACCCTTTTCTCTTTTTGGATTCTTTGTTGAGACTTTTCACATGTAGGAGAACATAGGTTGTTGTGGATATAAGAGCTTCTTAGGTACCCACATCTGTAATCGCCCTTGTTGAGCTGCAGCTAATTTCTTAGGCACCCAAACTTGTTGGATACCTTGTGGTTGAGCTTGTCCGAGCTGCTTCCTTCGTCTTCTGGCTTGCTTGGCTTGCGTGGATGGGATTTGTGGGGGCAAGGCTAGTGGTTGCTCTCCTTTGCGTACCCAGATCTGCTTCATGCTCGAAACTGCTTTCTTGTCGAATGGTTTCTTTCTATTTGATGTAGCAATTGCCATGAACGGTTGTGTTTGCATGTGTGGTGGAACTACTGTGGCCACTTGATTCTTTGGAGAAGAAGAAAGATCCACCCGCCTTCGAACCTGTTCTTCCTCGATTGACTCCTTCTGCATCATAGAGCTTTTGACACATACATCTTCTTCCATACGATTAGTCTTAGAAGAACTAAGAGAGTGTGTGGTGCCATGATCTGGGAGCATGGAGTTCTCTAATTCTACTGTAATGCATTGTTCATGTACCCAAACTTGAAGAATTTGACTTCTTAGGTTTAGGTTGACTGCATTGTCATAAATCCAATCTTGTCCTAAGACAAGTGGTTCTGTAAGGTTCTCATCCTGACACACTAGCACTTTGACTTTCATTGGAACATCTTGAAGGTAGATGGGAAGTTCCACCTCGCCCAAACAAGGGGTTTCCACACCTCCCAATCCCATGAGATAAGCTTCTATGGGATTGATGTTCAACTGCAAGTCTTGGCAGTAGGAAAGTCTAACTGCACTACTTGCTGCACCTGAGTCAATCAATGCTTTCACCGTCCTTGCACCCTTCCCTTGTCCAATCTCTATGGTCACAAAGGGTCTTCGGTCAATGACCTGAGAAGTCGCAATGCCTGACTTTTGACACATATCCATGTGATATTTTGGGGCTTTTGAGTTGACATCTAGGCCTAATCACCTTAACTTATTTTGCCTAATACGCTCTCTGGCCTCTGCCTGTGCTTCTTCTCTCACTCTTAACTCTTCTTGTTTTCGCTTCTTAGCAGTGTTGAGTCTCATTAGCATATCCTCAGTAAGAGGTTCTTGATAAAGCTTGACTCTACAACCACTAATATAGTTTGGCAAGATATCTCCTTCTAGAGTGGCCAACTGAACTGCACCACTAGTGGAAATTCTATTAATGATCATGGGTCCATATCCTCTTTTTTCCAACTTACGGGCATGTTGTTTTAGTGTGTAAACCAACACTAGATCTCCCTCTTTCAATCCCTTATCCTTGATGTGTGCATCAAAGTATGCCTTTTGCCTCTTCTTTGCAGCATAGATGCCTGCTACCGCTCGTAGCCTCATCTCACCTAAGCGTTCGAGATCAAAGATCCTAGAGGATAATTCATGCCCATTCCACTCATACTCTTGTGCTACTTTTAAGGCAGGGATTAAGAAATCTAATGGTAGCACAGCATTCTGTCCAAAGACCATCTGAAATGGGGTGGCATTGAGTACCGTTTTGTAGGCAACTCGATAAGCCCAAACAACATGATGAAGTTGTTTGTCCCAATCAGAGCGTTTATTATTTACCAGTTTTGTCAATACGTTATAGAGGATCTTATTGGTGCTCTCGGCTTGTCCGTTAGCTTGTGGGTGATAAGGGGCAGACTTTTTATGTATCACCAAGAATTCTTGGAGAAGATTTTCAATGACCTCATTCAAGAAGTGTGTGCCTCTATCGCTCACTAACTCTATTGGTAGCCCATATCTCGTGAACACATTTTTGAATAAGAACTTAGCCATTGTCTGAGCATCATTCTTTGTGGTGGCTTTGACTTCTACCCACTTTGTAAGGTAATCTGTGGCTACAATAATATACTCTGCATGGGAGTTTCTAGCTGGGGGGTTAATAGGACCTATGAAGTCTATGCCCCACTTCGAAAATGCACGCCCTCCCATCATTGGCCTCAAAGGCATCTCATCTTTTCTAACTAGATATTGTGCACGTTGGCATGTGTCACATTTCTTCATTTAGGTATGTGCATCCATACGAAGAGTGGGCCACCAAAGTCCTGAGAATAGAATGGTCTTGATTACTCGATCAGGACCGAAGTGTCCACCTGCAACACCACTATGTGCAGTCTCTAAGACCTTTAAATAGTCTAATTCATGCACGCAAAGTCTTAAGTAACCATCTTTGCCTCTTCGGTATAGGTTGTCTCCTACTAAGGCATAGCCTTGAGCCTCTTGCTCCATGCTTCGTCTTCTTGCTAGACTAGCCTCTTTGGGTAATCTTCCCGACCTCATAAACTCTACCAATGGAGCACTCCAATCTGGAATTAATGACACTTGATAAAGGGTCGCATGCTCCACTGGTGGTCTCTCTCTGCCCATTGGACAATTCTTAATCCACTCATGTATTTCTTTGTCCATGCTAGGCCAATACACTCCTAAACGTTTCAGATTTTGTAATGTGCGCTGTTTAGAATAATGATTTCCTAGCAATCCTTCATGAGCTTGTTGCAACCAACTACTATGTTCATCATCCTCAACACAACAAGCTAATACACCCTCAGTGTCTTGTTTGTACATGCTTCCTGCCAATATGTGATATTTTTGTGATTTTACAATTTCTTCTTGCGATGTTTTCACATTCTTATTTGCAGGGCCGAAGGTTAGGACTGGTACCAACTTATTTGCCCATTTAGGAACAACTTCTAAATTGAACAGATAAGCATCGGGTAATTCATCAGACACTCCTTGTGGTGACTCTCCTGAAGTGATGCGAGAAAGGTGGTCTGCCCGAAGGTGGGTTTTACCTTTCTTGACAACAATTCAAAGTCATACTCCATTAGTAAGAGGAACCATCTTACTAAGCATCCAGTATTGCAAGGTTTATTGACCAAGTATAACAAAGCTTGATGATCAGTGAAAAACTTGAACTTGTTGGCCAATAAATAGTGTCTAAACTTCTTCACAGCATATACCATGCCTAACCCTTCTCGCTCGGTTGTGGTATAATTTCTTTCGGCTGGGTTTAGTTGTCTACTAGCATATGCTATGGGCAAATCTAAATTCCCTTCACCTGTGGGTTGTGCTAGCACACATCCTATGGCATGAATGGATGCATCCACATGGACATGGAATGGTTTATTCCAATCAGGAGTGGTCAGTATTGGTGCTGTGCACAAACGTTTCTTCAGTTCGTTGAAAGAATTTTCGCATTCGTCGTTCCACTCAAAATTAGACAACAAGGCATAAAGGGGTCTAGCTATGATTGCGTACATGTGGATAAACCTACGGTAATATCCACAATGGCCCATAAAGGCTTGTACCTCTTTAACATTCCTTGGCCTTGGTAGCTCCGCTATGGCTCGTACCTTGTCTTCATCTGTTGAAATTCCATTCTTAGAAACAATATGACCTAAGATTTTACCTTGACGCACCATGAACACACACTTTTTTGGGTTCAGACACACTCGATATTCTCTACACTTGTTGAAGATTTGTCTGAGCTCAGGGATGTGGAATCTTCTTTCTTGGGAATGAGCATATAAATCATCCACATACACTTCTAAGCTTTTTTGCAAGAACTCTTTGAAAACATGACACATGAGCCTTTGGAATGTTGCAGGTGCATTAGTGAGCCCAAATGGCATCACACAAAATGCAAAGATTCCCCACTCTGTAGTAAAAGCTGTTTTGTGTTGATCTTCTGGGGCAATGGCTACTTGATTGTAACCTGAAAACCCATCAAGGAAGCTATTAACTTCCTTGCCTACAACATGCTCCAAAAGGTGTTCCGTGATTGGAAGTGGATAACTATCTCTGATAGTAGCGGCATTAACTTTTTTAAGGTTAATACACACTCACAACTTTCCGTTCTTCTTGGGCACCACTACAATGGGGGACACCCATTCAGTATGCTCAATCTCATAGATGAATCCAACTTCAATCAACCTATCAATTTCTTCTTTTATTTTGGCTGCATAGGTATCATTATATGTGTAGGGCTTCTGTTTGGTGGGCTTGGCATCAGCGGTCATGGGGATAGTATGAGAGCAAATTCTTGGATCTACCCCTTTCAAGTCTCTATAGTGCCACGCAAACACGTCCCTATATTCCCTTAATAGAGCTACGAGCTCCATTTCTTCTCTTGCACTTAGGTCATCTCCTATGTATGTGCATCTTTCTTCGTTCTCTTCAATGGTCACTACAATTTTCTTGGTCTTTTCTTTATTATCATATGATTCTCCTATGATGGCCTCTCTCTTAGGCATGCGTACCAAAATTTTGCGGTCATCAACTTCATATTTCTTGAAGTTTTCTGGTACTTCAAACAATGATTCCTCCTCTTCTTGTTTCACTGCTTTTCTTTTCTTTTCCTTTTGACTGCTCTCACTTCCATCCTTTGAATTTACTGTTTTAATACTTGTGAGAGGTTCTTCTTTTTTCTGGGTGAACACTCCTATATCTCCTAGATAGTGCCTCTCTGAGTTAAAGCAACTATCCATCACAATAGATTCCACATCATCGTCATTCTCTTCTTCTTCTATGACATCACTAGGGTCACATTCTTCTAGCAAGGGCTGACACATGAACAATGAGATATCATAACCCTCCTCATCACAATGAGGTGTCCACTATTCCTCATTGACAGCAATGTCCATGGTGGCTAAGATTTCTAGCCAGCCATGAGGCTCAAACTCCTCATCTGGAAAGATCATCGGTGTGTAGGCTGGGTCTCTAACTGGTCTATCTCCTGGCGAAGTTCCTTCTTCTCTTGCCTTCAAGCATTTTTCCTCTTCCTCTGCGACCTTGCACATCCACAAATGAGTATCTTCATGCAACCATGATGGATCTGGTGAACTTTCAGAATGCACAGAGATGGAATCTTCTTTTGCTTTGTGGATAGGATTCCACTGTAGGGGTGGTACATCTCTAAAGGAGTAATCCTTCAAATTGACCTTGGTGGTGACCCCTAAGTGTTGCAAGTACAAGGAGTTGGTTCCCCAATCCTGTACTATTTGCAATTGTCGTAGGAAGGGTCTTCCTAGGATCATCTCATAAACATTATTTTTCTCAAAGTCACATATAGCAAATGTGTGCTCAAACTCTACACCACAAGTGGTTAGAGTTATCCCTTCGAGTAATCCTAGAGGTCTTTCAAAATGGACGTTAGCCATTTGAAGCTTCATTCTAGTTGGTCTTAATGTGGCTTTGCCCCATTGCTTCCACAAAGAGGTGGTCGCAATAGCAACACCCGCACCTGAATCTATGATTGCTTTGGTTGTGTAACCTTGGTAGGTGATTGGAAGATAAGTATTACCTTCTTCACCCTCACACATGTCTCCTATTTTATCGAGAGGTATCTCTGGAACTTTTTGCTTAGAGCCTGTTTTTGGCATATTGGAATCAAGTTCTAGAACCTGATCCTTCACATGATTCCATAGCTCAGGTTTTGCTTTGAGCAGCTCTTCTACAGTGAGATGACACTGAACCTTAGTGTTCTTCACGACATCCGTGTTCCTTGGAACCACTGAGTCTTCATTTCTTACTAGTATTGTGGGAGCTTTAATCTGGAGAGATTCAAATTCCCATGGGCCTCGAAATTGAGGCAGTTCTTCTAAGGTATTAGATTCAAAATCTAACCTTTCGTCTTCTTGTTGTTCTGCTTCATCTCCGTAAATAGATGGAATGTCTTGGGGAAATTGATCATGAAGATCATCAATCTCAGGAATAGGAGGGGAGTTACCCTTCTCCTTGGCCCATTTATCTTCTTGTATTTCCCACAAGAACTCTTGAGAGTACTGTTGAATTGAAGGAGGTATTCCGGCATCCGTGGAATTAGGAACATAAGCTCCCATTGGTGGTGAGCTTCCTCTTTCAATAACTGGTTGAGCCTATGGAGGTAAAGAAACTTGTGGTTTGTTTACCAATTGCTCTAATCTTTCTAGTAAGCCTTGGAAATGCAAATCAGGTTTGACAGAGTTTGTCTGATTGAACTTTTGACTAGTCTCGAGTATAGCTTGAGCTTGTTCTACCATTTTCATGCACATTTTCATCCGTTCAATCTCTAAATCTGCTCTAGGGTAACTCTTGTCTTGGTTTGCAGCTGTTGGCCCTTCTTGAAGTCGAGCCTGGTAGGCCTTGAACATCATGTCCAAGCCTTCTGGGGTTGGATCTGCAAGAACAAACCCTGGTTGCGGTCTATTTACAATGGGTCGTGGGGTGGGATGAGGTGGAGTGCATGGAGTTTTGGCATGCGAGGGGTTTTGAGATGCAATGTCTTCTATTTTTGTTTTTGCATCTTTCAAGCTTTCTTCTAGTTCCGATAACTTTTTATTCCACTTACGATTGGCCTTTTCTCTGGTATCCTTCCATGTTCTTGTTTTCCTCTTACTAGGCTCTCCTGATTCACTCGACTCCGATTGTTCTGCTGGTTTATCTTGTTTTAATGCTTGTGCCCTAGTAACTACGTGTACAGGTGCCACATTACTGCTACTTGAACTTGAATTCGCCACTAAGCCTACCACATTAATGGGTGTAATCTTGGGTGCACTGGAGGGGTTTCTTGGACAATCTCTAGGGAGATGGTCTTTTCCACAATCAGGACAAAAAGCTTGTATTGTGATAGCCTGTCCTTTACTCGGAGATGGTGAGTGGGGACAATCACGAAGAAAATGGTCACCTTGACATCTGAAACAAGATCCTCTAGGGGCTTGTGGTCTCATTTGTCTCACTTGGGGCCTAGGGTTAGGATTTGTGTACATGACATTGGAGTATTCTGGCTCCCAATTTTGCTCCATAGGTGGTGCCTCATATTGATACGAGTAAATCTCACTATGTTCAGGTGACTGTGTGTAATAAGCATGTGGACTACCTTCATGGGAGTAGTCTGAACTATGAGCATGAGATTCATTATCTGGTATCAATGGGGTTAGTGGCACCAATGCTCTATTTGGATTTTCCTCTCCCACAGTATATTTGACTGGAATCACGTTGGCAGGAGCTGGTAGTTGGTTTCCCAAGACTGGTTGTGGCCTATATTGTGCCTGATATTGCTGTTGTGGTCTATAATATGGCTGTTGGTATTGGTTTTGATACCTACCTGGTTGGTAAGGTTGTTGATAATTCTATCTAACGGCCTGCCAATTATAGGGACAATCTTGAGCCGTGTGGTTTGTATATTTTCTCTCAATAGTGCAATATGGAGCATTCCTTTCTCTCATGTTCTGGTTGTGCAATGGGCATACGTTAGCCATGTGGTCCCCTCCGCAGGTATAACATCGATTCAATGGAGTGACTCTCTGTGTTTGTTTATTTTGGACTCCTAGCTTCTTGGCAACTTGCTCAGCTATCTCCTCTATTTCTGTGGAGATTTTTGACGTATGACTAGTAGAACTATCAAAGTCCTTATAGAGTTTGGACAATCCTAACTCCTCACCCAAGTTATCTTCTATGTCAATGCACGTCCGCACACACTCTTCTATGGATCTAGGCTCTTTCAAGTACACATATGATCTTAACTTTGTGCTCCGTAAGCCATCTAAGAACAAAGCCACTTGTTTGGCTGGTGTGGGTAACTCTGGAGTAGGGCATCTTTCTAGGTACTGTCTGAACCTTCTACCTGCTAGTCGCACTGTTTCTTGGGGTGTCTGCTTGAAACTGTGGATCAAGGATGATGTGTTATGCCTGATACCACTCTTGGAAAATTCTACAATGAATTCGTCTAGCAGTTGACCTATATCGCGATAGTTGCGACTACTCAGTGGTTGAAACCAAGCTAAGGCAGTGCCCTTAAGAGTCAGACCAAATGCCTCGTACTGGGTGAACAAATCCTCAACCTGTTCAGCTCTTAACACTTGTTTGAACTCGACCACATGATCATAAGGATCTCCTGACCCGTCAAAATAATTCTTCATTGCCTTGATCACTTGAGTGGGTCTAAGGGTTCTTGGGTGCTCTCCGGGTCTAGGCAATGGAAAATCATGTTCATCTCTTTGTTGCCTATGTGTTTAATGTCTCTCTCTTTCAGGTCTTTCATTTTCAAATTCTGCTCTATTTCTGCCCACCGTGTGTGCAAAACTTACCTCAGGTCTCTCTCTAGTTCTTTCTCTCTGGGCTTCATGAGCTTGGGATGATCCTACTCCTTGGAGGCCATGGGAAACATTGGATCTTGGTGGAGGGAAAATCAATTCATTCTTCCAAGTATATGCATGTCTACCATGTTCTGTTACCAAGAATATCTTCTGTGATGTGTTATCCAGGTAGACAACTTTGCCTGGTATCTCAGGATCTTTGAATTCATAGATGATAACTATGCCCAATTGGCTAGGTTGATCTGGCTTGAATCTCCAAAAGGCTTCCTCTGTTTCTCTTATTCAAAAATAGTTCTATGCTTTTGTTGTCTTGAGGGATCTAGTCTGGAGTGATCACTTTGGTCAGAACTGACTTATCTCTAGGAGTCTGGGGTCCTTGTCCTACATTTCCTTGTTCTAGGTCTCCTATCTCATTCTCATGAATGATATTTCCAAACTCATCGGTCCTATCTGGTTGGTTGGTAACCACATACATGGTTCCTTCCTTATCAATGTAGGAATCCTCTTCGAACTTGACCACCGGGTGTTCAAGTCCAAAGGATTGATCTGGATTTTTGAGTTGGACCACTGATCGCCTCAGGCCATCCTCATAGATGCGAGCACCTAATCGGGTGGTCCGAATATATTCCAACTGTGTCTTATAGGGACCTTCTGGTGTTTGTAGATGGGCAGTCCCTGAGCCACCTGCAGGTTTCCCCATGCTAAAAGACATTTCTGAGTCACTTGTGTCTGAACTTAGTCCGTAAGGATGACCACTTAGTTGTTGTGCCCAAGACTTAGCTGTATGGTTGACACTGGACTGAGAAGATCTAATGCTTTGTCTATCCTTGCCTAGGTGTCTACCAGATCTCAAGTTCATAAGCTTTGGCTAAGAGTCCAAAATTTCCCCTTAGTATGGTTCAAAAATCCTTTGGAGTCCCCTTGGGTTCTAGGGCCCACTTGAAGGTCAACTTCAAATTATCCTATCTGAAAATCAACACGTTATTCTTATAAAAAACAGTTGAGGCCGTGTAAGATTCGAAACGAGCTTTCCAACGAGCTATAGAGCTCAAAAAATGGACTTTGGATGAAAAAGTTATGTCAAATTAGGCTTCTGGGGGTCAAAATAGGCAAACAGGACCTTTGGAGAAAATCGCGATTTTGTGAACCTTCAGAGAATCGCGATTTTGTGAACTTCAAGAGAATCGCAATTTTGTGAAGTTTCAGAGAATCGCGATGTTGTGGTCAAAGAATCGCGATGTTGAGCACAAAATCGTGTTTTTGAAAATCGCGATGTTGAGCACAGAATCGTGTTTTTGAGAATCGCGATGTTGAGCACAAAATCGTGTTTTTAAAAATTGCGATGTTGATTACAAAATCGTGTTTTTGAAAATCGCGATGTTGAGCACAGAATCGTGTTTTTGAAAATCGCGATGTTGAGCACAGAATCGTGTTTTTGAAAATTGTGATTTTGAGCAGAAAATCGTGTTTTGAAAATTGCGATGTTGAGCACAAAATCGTGTTTTTGAGAATCGCGATTTTGACTCAGAGAATCGTGATTCACAAAATCGTGTTTTTTCACAAAATCGTGGTTCTCATAATCGTGTTTTTTTTTTTACATGAAAATCGCGATTTTGTCTCAGAGAATCGCGTTTTCACAAAATCGTGTTTTTGCTGAAAATCGTGTTTTTTTGCTAAAAATCGTGTTTTTTTGGCTGAAAATCGTGATTTGTGAGAATCGCGATTTTGAGCGCAATCTCAGAAACGTGTTTTTTACATGAAAATCGTGATTTTTCAGAATCGCGATTTTGGGCAGAGAATCGTCTTTTCACATAATCGCATTTTTGACATGAAAATCGCGATTGCCAACAAAAAATCGTGTTTTCACAGAATCGTGGTTTGGCTGAAAATCGTGATTTGTGAGAATTGCGATTTTGAGCACAACCACAGAATCGCGTTTTCACAAAATCGTGTTTTTTTGCTGAAAATCGTGATTGGTGAGAATCGCGATTTTGAGCAAAGAATCGTGTTTTTATAGAATCGTGTTTTCAGAATCGTATTTTTTGGCTGAAAATCGTGATTTGTGAGAATCGCGATTTTGAGCACAATCACAGAATCGCGATTCTGAGAATGACCACAGAATCGTGATTCTTTCAGCCAACTTTTAGGGGGGAACACAGAAAATCGTGATTTTTCAAAAAATTTTGAATTTTCACAGAATTGCGTTTTTTGGCGGGAAATTCAAATTTCTGAGCGCCGGCAATGGTGAGCTCCGTATGAGCAGAAAATCATGAAAAAAACATAGCGCTTGCTCTCCCTTGCACCTCCTAACTCCTTCCCACACAATAATGCATGAAAAATGGTATGAAAATGGTGAAAATGCACTAAAAAACAAGAAATTTCTATGAAGAAGAAGATGGAAGAAGGTGGAGATGATGATGATGATGAAGATGAAGAGGAAAAACAGAAAATGAACGGAAATGATAGTTTTTTTACCTTCCAACGTCGCAAATCTACGATCTTACCATCACAACGCTCGTCCTCGAAGCTCTCTCCCCGGCAACGGTGCCAAAATTTGGTGTAGCTCAAGCGTAAGCACCACCTCCTTTACTTGTCAATCCGCGGAGACGTGAGGACCAGTATGAAGACCACGAGCAAGTGAAGGCACAAGTGCGTGAGTGAAAGCACACAAACATGCACACACATACACACAGACGCGCGCACAAAGTAAGATCAAAGAGAGGAACAATGGAAAGCTTAGATTGCAAAAGAGTTCTCTTACAAAAGCTCTATTCTCTAACAAGCTAACCCCAAAAATGAGCTCTCTAGCTCTTTTTATAGTTTTTTGATTAGTTTTGGCCCTGTCCAGACCTAGTGTCCGGCCTAGTTAAAAATTAGGTTCCAGGGTTTATTTGAGGGCTCAAACGGAGTCTAAAAATTATGAAAATTGGTAGGATGATAGTTCTAATACTCCTCAAGCTCAAGGACTCCTTGGCTTGAACAAAATGGAGTTAGAAAAATAGAAAATGGTATTTACAATGGTTTTTAGTGATGAAAATCATTATTTTTGTAGGGAATTCTTGTGAAAATTTGACATACACTTCTTGGAGCTCCCTACTTGCTCCTTCTTCTTGTGTGTCCACCTCTTAGATGTGTTCCTATGCTTTGTCCCTGACCTTCAGCTTCAACAGCCCCCAAGTGTGACTTTCTCTACTTGCAATGGGCTAATCTTGTTGGAAACAATGATCAAAATAGTCCAAAGTGTCCAGAACTACACAACATATATTGTAGCTTTTACATTCTATCTTCAAGCAAAATAAGTGGGCGGCTTGCTTAAGGCAAGCACCTCCCAAAGCACTCATGAGGGTTCGAATTCTGATTGGCGCAATCGATGATGTTTTCTAAAATGATGGTGGCCAATTTTCCGCATATTACAACACTGCAATGTTGTTTTTCTTATTCACTGTTATCGCAAAAACTCTCACGGGCAGCACCGATTAGCTTTTCAATAGCGATCATGTTTGTAGCTTTTAGACATGCTTTATTTTGATCGTTGTGCTTTTAGAGCTTCCTTCAAAACTATATAAGGAGGGCAAAGCTCATTATCACTACAAGAAAAAGGGGGGCGTAGCGACGCCCCCGAATCCGATTATGCGACGAAAAAAACGAAAACCGTCGCTTATGCGACGAAATCGTCCCATAAGCGACGGTAAAAATTTCGGATTTTTTTTTTTGGCCGAGCCTCGTCGCATAAGCGACGATAGCATCGCATAAGCGACGCTAGACCACAAGCGTCGCTAGTAGCCTCGCTGGTTAGCGACGCACTTAACGACGTTGGCAAACTGCAGAGCGTCGCATATGCGACGCTCTGGAATGTAAAAAAAAAAAATTGAATTCTCCCGGCACATTTGTGCCGGACCTTGAACGCAAGACCGAGAGAGAGAGAGAGAGAGAGAAAGAGCGCGCGCGAGAGGGAGAGAGAGAAGGGAGACAGTTGACAGGTATGCGCACACACACACTTACACACACACATATACATGCATAGACACACACACACATACGCATAGACACACACACACATACACACAAATACACACACATAGACACACATACACAATGCATAATCCATACACATACACACATGCACACATAATGCATACACATGCACACACATATACACATGCACACACATATACATGCACACACACATACATATGTACACACACATATACACGCACAGACACACACACACATACGCATAGACACACACTCACATAATGCATACACATGCACACACATATACACATGCACACACATATACATGCACACACACATACACATGCATAATGCAT
Organism: Ceratopteris richardii; assembly: GCA_020310875.1. NCBI lineage: Eukaryota > Viridiplantae > Streptophyta > Polypodiopsida > Polypodiales > Pteridaceae > Ceratopteris > Ceratopteris richardii. Next base: position 24,619,142 of record CM035413.1, read on the forward strand.
ACACATACACACATGCACACATAATGCATACACATGCACACACATATACACATGCACACACATATACATGCACACACACATACATATGCACACACACATACATATGTACATACACATATACACGCATAGACACACACACACATAGGCATAGACACACACTCACATAATGCATACACATGCACACACATATACACATGCAGACACATATACACATGCAGACACATATACATGCACACACACATAATAATGCATAATGCATACACATACACACATGCACACATAATGCATACACATGCACACACATATACACATGCACACACATATACGTGCACACACACATACACATGCACACACACATACACATGCACACACACACATATGTACACACACACACATATGTACACACACACACATATACACGCATAGACACACACACACATACGCATAGACACACACACATATACACAAATATACACACATAGACACACATACACAATGCATAATGCATACACATACACACATGGACACATAATGCATACACATGCACACACATATACACATGCACACACATATACATGCACACACACATACACATGCACACACACACATATGTACACACACACATATGTACACACACATATACACGCATAGACACACACACATACGCATAGACACACACACATATACACAAATACACACACATAGACACACATACACAATGCATAATGCATACACATACACACATGCACACATAATGCATACACATGCACACACATATACATGCACACACACATACACATGCACACACACATACATATGTACACACACATATACACGCATAGACACACACACACACATACGCATAGACACACACTCACATAATGCATACACATGCACACACATATACACATGCACACACATATACATGCACACACACACATGCATAATGCATACACATACACACATGCACACATAATGCATACACATGCACACACATATACACATGCACACACATATACATGCACACACACATACACATGCACACACACACACATTTGTACACACACACACATATGTACACATATATATACATGCATAGACACACACACACATACGCATAGACACACACACACATACACACAAATACACACACATAGACACACATACACAATGCATAATGCATACACATATACACATGCACACACATATACATGCACACACACACATATGTACACATATATATACACGCATAGACACACACACACATACGCATAGACACACACACACATACACACAAATACACACACATAGACACACATACACAATGCATAATGCATACACATACACACATGCACACATAATGCATACACATGCACACACATATACATGCACACACACATACATATGTACACACACATATACACGCATAGACACACACACACACATACGCATAGACACACACACACACAATGCATACACATGCACACACATATACACATGCACACACATATACATGCACACACACATACACATGCATAATGCATACACATACACACATGCACACATAATGCATACACATGCACACACATATACACATGCACACACATATACATGCACACACACATACACATGCACACACACACACATATGTACACACACACATGTGTACACATACATATACACACATACACACATACACATAGACAAGACACACATATACCTACACACATACACACATAATGATGCATACACACACATACACATGCATACACACACATACACATGCATACACACACATACACATGCATACACACACACATACACGTATATATATTGATTTCTAACCATTTTGTTTTATATGTTAGGTAGTATGGATCCCAGTAGAGAGAGAAAGGCGAAACTCACTCTCATAAAAAGTCTTATGAGAGCAAGAGTTCCGTCAGATACTATAGGGGCCATAATGCGGGACTACGCAGAGATGTCCGATGAGGAGGTGGATTATACGATCCAGATGCTTACGCGATCAGATGAGGGCTCTTCTGCAGATCCACACGCAGGAAGAGAGCTATCTGCTCATAGGTATGTTTTTTTTCATAAACTTTTTTAATGATATTATAGCACATATTTTTATTTATTTCTATCTATCTATTTTCAGGACACCTATACCACCTCCAGCACGTGATAGGAGAGCAGAGACGTTGCCTATGAGGACATGCATAGGCACGTTAGGACTAGAGTGCGACATAGAGCCAGAGGGGAATATTGTATACATAGGAAATGGATTGGAGTTCAAGAGGAGAATGCGTGCACTATGCGACTCTTACCTGCGCTTTATCCACTTACCGTGGAAGTAAGTAAAAGTTTTACATATAAATTGAAATATATATCTTATGTTTTATTTATATTATGTTTTTTATTTTTGTAGTGAGCATGATGAGAGGGATAAAAAGTACGTGCTCAGTTCACTTGAGACGGAGTTTGGGACAGGGTGGTCTCTTAAATGGTGTTTAAAAGAGATGCGGACACTTATGGCGCATCGTCGTGACAATGCACGGTATGTATGTATATGAGAGACAGAGAGAGAGAGAGAGAGAGAGAGAGAGAGAGAGAGAGAGAACACTAATCTCGATATTAGGGTTTCGAAATCCCTAATTTAAAAACTCTAATTCAACCTTTTAGCCATATGTTTGAAGTATATGTACACCTCCGATGTCCTACTAGAGAGATGTCTCTCCTCCCAACCTTATGCCTCTATATATAGCTACTCGAATCAACGAGGATCATGATTCATAATATATGTAAAGATATATACACATCATGTAGATAGGATACATAAATATAAAATAGAGTAGATATATTATGCATCACACATACATGCCTAAATGCACAATTAAATATATATATACATACTAACATATTTACATGTACATATTTACACATACATGTACATGCCTACATGCACACATAAACATATATATACATGCATACATATTTACATGTACATATTTACACATAGACACATATACATATATACATGTACACAATTATAAACACTTGCATATATTACGTACATGAATACATGAATACTTTACATAAATGCATATGCATATATACACATGCATATTTAACACATGTATACATATATCACACACATGCAAACACATACATATACATGAAATACATATATATGCATACTAATATATGTATACATATAATACACATGAATACACACACATATGCATACATACATGATAAAAATTTACTCCTCGAAGATAAAGCTATATATAAAATAATTAGGAATACCCCCGAGCTTCATGTTCTAACTTAGAAGAACATGATTTCATCTCTGTAGTAGGATTCATCGTTATTCAAGTTAATAAAAAAAACCTATTATCTGATATCCATTCAGAAGCTTCAAGTTACTATCTAATCTGCTCATATGTTTTCATTATTGCCATCATTTTGGTAAGACATCAATATAGTCTCATCTTCATTATCCTTATTGATTTCATTTATTTCTTCTATTGTTAAATCTATGTTCTCATGAATCACATCATCTATTGGTGGATTAATATCTATTTCTGGTAATTCCTCTTCCTCATCAGTAGAATCAGCATGTAGAGAATTATCCTCTTCATCAAAAAGATTAGTATATAACTTATTAAATATGGATAGAAAATTTTTATTCTCTCTAGCTAAAAGGTGCTCTTGGAGGTCTACGCCATCCATAATTCACTAATAGTTCATCACCAGCATGTAATGTAGTAATAACATTGACAACTATGTATCTTGATACATCTCTACTCATGTATGGTGATTCATGACTATTTTCACGCTCCTCAAATGTGCAATTAGTCCTTGAACTATTATGTAACCCTCGACTACTATTTATTAAACCTGCTATATTTCCATGTGTGTAAGGTCTTCCATCAATATATAATCTTTCATTTTCTGCATGTAAAATCCTTCTACTAGTAAGAGATGCTGCGTTCAAGCATATTCCATAAGTACTCATGCTTTGAACATAATGTGAAAGTCGATGCCAATCTCCCCATCCATATATAGGACCACAAAATGACATAAGAGTGACTTCAGAGTTCGGAGGCACATACAAGTCCTCTACAATAAAGAGACCACGACCAGCATTAGTAATAGTGGATTGAGCAATCATATAGCGATTACCCCAAAAGTTGAAAACCTCTCCATCTAAAGGAAGTGGTCCTCTATTCCATCCTCCATATCTTCTTCTATCATATGTTTGTACTAAAGAACGATCACGAGCTGGCAATGGATAATCTCCAGCTGTTTCATTCTCTAAACCAGGAGGTAGAGGATTTCTAGAAACCTCTGCTTGTAATTGATGAACAGCAAGTCCATGACGTGTACGAGGTATATTAACATTATGAGAAAAATCACCATCATCATCATCATCATCATCATCGAGCAAGTATTCCTGTATATCAATAATAATTTTATTTTATACATGGTTTTTAAATAAAAAAATGACATTAATATATATAGAAAATACATACCCAAGCATTATCACGTTGACTAGGTGATGGTGCATGCTCAAAAGTACCATACTCTGCCTCATGTTGAATACATTCCAATCGTGGTCTTCGATACGTGCCATAACAAGAGTTACACCAACATATAATATGCTCTTGATAGTAAAATTCATCATAATTCCTATCGGAGGACACATGTGAAGTCGTTGCATGGGTAGGAGGTGGTGGAGTACCCTCTGATTGATCAGAATCTGCACATCATAAGAAACATAAAAAAAATATATAAGTTATGTATCCATCAAATATAGTTAAAAGTAAATATTTCATATACTTACAGTATAAAGTCGTTGCACGATGAGGAGATGGTGGTGGAGTTCCATCTGATTGATCAGAATCTACATCATAAGAAACATAAAAAAAAAATATAAGTTATGTATCCATCAAATATAGTTAAAATTAAATATTTCATATACTTACAGTATAAAGTCGTTGCACGATGAGGAGACGGTGGTGGAGTTCCATCTGATTGATCAGAATCTACAAATAATGGTATTTGATATTAATAATTTGATTATCTACATAAATAAAAAATTCACATATACATATTTACACATACACACATATTCACATATACACATTTATACATACACACATATTCACATATACACAACACATATTATTGTGGGATAAATGCATGTATTTTGTATGAATGAGTGTATATGCATGCATGTGTGTGTACGTATATATGTGGATATGTATATGTGTGTTTATGTTATATGTATGTATATGTATATATATATATACATATATGCATGCGTATATGTTTGCATGTATATGTGTATGTGGGTATGTGTATGTGTATGTGTATGTGTATATGTGTGTATATATGTGTATGTATTCTGACTTTTTTTTCTGTTTGAGATTAAATTAACAGGAGATATTGTATGGTCGAAAAAAATAAGAGGCGAGCTAACATACCACCTGAGTCGTGGCAGTTTTTTCGTAGACAGCTACGTCTTTAGGAGTCATTTCCTCAACAGAAGGTACACAAATTAATAGTTTATATTTATAATTTTTAGATATTTTAGTAATCTTTTAATTTAATTTATGTATTTTTTTCCTTGAATAAACAGGCTGCTGCAAAGAAGAGAGTGGAGTCGGGCCACACATCGCACTTAGGCCAAATGGGCCATAATGGTTTTGTAGCTACATTTGTAAGTATATGTGTTATTGTGAGTATATTTTTTATTTTAGTTAAAATGCAAGCAACTAATGTTTTTTATTTGTTTCATTGCAGCGAAAGGATTATGGCCGATATCCTACGAAACACGAGATCGAGTATGCTACACATTTTGGATACGGCGTTTGAGCGAGTATATACAAGATCATCCTGATGCCTTTGTGAGTATTTTTAAATTTTATATAATTATTTTGTTGTTATGAATGTTTTAATTATTTTATTGATTTATGTTTGTTATATGTAATACAAGAGTATTATGGGGAGACCAATATGGATGAGGTGGAGAGACAGACACAGGAGGGACCATCTCGATCGTCACAGGGTGATCATGAGGATGAGGATGAGGATGAGGAAGATCAGGATGATCATGATATTGCTGATGATGATGATGATCATGATGATGATGATTAGGATTTTAGTTGATTATGACATTGGATTATATGTATTTACATTGATATATATATATATATATTTATCTATATATTTTTCATTTCAGTCATGTTTTGAATTGTGTGTATGGTATTAAGTAATGAAGAGTTTTGTTCTATTGATTGTTATTATTGTTTATATTAAGCATGTGTTTTAATACTTTAATTATATAATTCATTCATATGTGTGTACCTAAGTGTATATGTATGTGTGTGTATATGTATGTATGTGCATGTGTATGTGTGTGTATATGTATGTATGTGCATGTGCATGTATAAGTGTATATGTGTGTATGAGTATGTGCATGTGCATGTGTATGTGTGTATATGTATATGCATGCATATGTATAACTCTATGTGTATGTGTGTGTATGTGCATGTATATGTGTATATGTGCATGTGTATGTGTGCGTATATGTATGTATATGCATGTGCATGTATAAGTGTATATGTATGTATCAATATGTGCATGTTCTTGTGTATGTGTGTGTATATGTATAACTCTATGTGTATGTGTGTGTATGTGCATGTATATGTGTATATGTAGATATATGCATGTGTGTGTGCTTCTTCATCATGTATAAGTGTGTGAGTGCATATCAATAAGTGTGAGTATGGTATGTAATGAAAATAACACAATTCAAATGATCTACAAATAATAGAAATTGTACTTACAATTGTGATCCATAGTTTTTGCTTGGTTAGCTTCTTGAATAACCTGCAATAAAGAGAGAGAAGAGAGAGAGAGAGAGAGAGAGAGAGAGAGAGAGAGAGAGAGAGAGAGAGATCTAGAGAGAGAGAGAGAGTGAGATCTAGAGAGAGAGATCTAGAGAGAGAGATCTAGAGAGAGAGAGAGAAAATTCAAAGAGAGAAAGATGTAGAAAGAGAGAAACAAAGACAGAGGGAGACAATAACAGAGAGCTTAAGCAAAACAACAATTCTGCATATACTTGCTTCAGCTCGTAAGCGCAGCGCAATTGCGAACGTTGGAGAGCTCTTCGATCGGATGCGTGAAAATGCCGATTGCAGAGCCTCCAACGTTTTAATTTTTGTCTGTCAACAGATCGTCGTATAAGCGATGCAACGCATCGTCGTATAAGCGACATTTGCTTAGCGTCGCGCATACGACGGTCTGCACCGTCGCTTATACGACGCTGTGGACCGTCGCTTATGCGACGCAAAAAAGCGTCGCTTAAGCGACGCCTTTGACAAGCGTCGTTTAAGCGACGTTAGGCGGAAGCATCGCAAATACCGTCGTTCTTTGCGTCGTATAATCGACGGTCCGCGCGCGACGGTAATTCCGACGCAAGTTGCAATTTTATAGCGACGAAATTCTGTCGCGTTAACCGTCGCTACACGCCCGTATTCCTTGTAGTGTATGTAACCATCACTCAAGCAATCCTCTCAAGGAGATCAAGGAGGACACTTGGAGAAGGTGATCAATCTTCTCAAGTTAGGAGGAGATATTGGAGATCATCTTGGAGGAGGAGTTCTCACACTCTTGTAGGAGTTGTGGTCTACATCTTGGTGATTATCTGGAGGAGATTCTACCAGCTTACCATCAACATTCATTGTTGATTTACTGTGAGTAGCAAGTCTATTTTCGTTCACACTTGTAAAACAGTTCTAAACTGTTCGTATTCTCCATATTCTCTCACACACACTCTTCATACCTCTTAGGCACACAATCTCTTGTATCTAGTTCCTATTTCTGCCTAGATATAGATATTGTCAATTTGTATCATATCCACACATTGTAATTTGACATTTGGAATATAGATAGTGTAGGTGAGCCTCATGGCTTACCATTACACTTGAAATCTCATCTATTCTCTCTCTATCTCTCACTCATCTATTTTTTATCTAGGTGTGTATGTTAAGGTTCATCTATTGGAAGATCCTGTAAACCTGTGATTTATTGTTATTGTGGCCCACTACCACTTCTAACATATGGTATTCAGACCTTAGAATACCAACATTTGGTATCAGATCATAGTTGACATACACCCTTAAAAAGATGAGTGACTATAGACTTGAGAATGAAAACAAGCTTGAGGGCATGTTTAATTATCCAATGTGGAGTTTTATGAGGATGAATCTATTAGTAGCAAAGGGCTTGTGGAATATTATCAATGGCACTTATCCAAGGCCAAGACAAGTCCGAGAAGAGGTTACTTCATCTTCTAGAAGACCTTCTGTGTACCTAAGAACCAACTTAGGGACTTGTGGAGAAAGAGACTATACCTCAATACCCCTCAAGTGCATATAGTGGGGATTCACGCTTTAATTATCAATCCGATGAGTATCAAAACCTAGCCGAGTGTATGAGGACATGCATTCAAATGACGATCAATGCAAATGTGTCTTCCCAAGGGTGCAAACAAGGCTAAGACTAATCCAAACAAGCTTCAACTATTAGTCATGGTGTCGCGATACTTGGTGCAGCAGCCAACAGTAAATTGAGCTTTTTGTAAGCCGCCGAATTGGCAATTGTAAACTTGTCTCTTTTTCATATTTCGCACGAACCGAAAGGTCGTTGTGAAGAACTGTAATCTCTTATAAATCAATGAAAGGATGCTTCGGTGACAACAAGAAGGATCGCCAGATTGTCTGCCTGGGCGATATGTCTGTGTAGTTCCGTTGTGTTGTGTTTTGTGAATTCTGAGTAGTACTGTGTTATTTCGCTTTTGCTGATAACCCTCAAATGTGTTTAACGCTGTTCCATTAAGTACGACTTGTGAGTCTGTATTACGGTAATGAATAGTTTCAACGCTGTGTGTTGAGGACGTAACAATCAGAGCAAATCGGTAAGGTTGTGGAAGAGTTAGTAATAGTCTGAGTACATATAGTGAAACTGTGAGAGAACAAATTAGAGTCTGGAGAGTAATTTGTATTAACAGAGATTTAAATATTAAGGTACTGTGGTGTGAGTGTTAAATTGGGGAAATCAAGTGTAGGGCCTCTGATTATTCAGACCCCTTCCACTCCCAAGAACCCGAAAAGAGCTTAAACGCGTTTTTGACGGCAAACGCGCATTTAACACTGGCACCGTCCATGGGAAAGTGGCTCCAGAGTGTTGCAAATCAATTGTGGAAGGTGGCAACCGAGTATTATAAATTGATTGTGGGAAGGTGACCATAGATTGTGAATTGACCGTAAGGTAGGGTAGTACGCAAGTGTTACAAAGGTGATATATGTCGGTTACTCGGTCCGATGAGTCGTATCCAACGTATAGGCAAGACCGACAGCCTTGGGTGGTATCAAATTTGTTAAGGACACCCCCAGGAAGCAGAAGCACAGATCGGTTAAGCCCAATAGTAGAAGAAATGAAGCGCATTAGCAGTGATTCCGGTAGCATTCCGGTAGAACATACTACAATTCCGGTAGATTTCGGTGTAATTTCGGCACAGTCTGTAGAAGATACAGTAACTTCGGAGTCTACAGGAACGCAGTGTGCAGTTGATCCGACACCGTCTGGTCAAGATTCGAACCTCTCTGAGGATAGGGGTGTGTTATCCAGAGAGATCATTGAAGGTGAAAGAATACCCTCGATTGGGGAAAGTTCCACTAATTCCGGTGGTAGTTCGGTCCCCGTTGTAGAAAATTTACAATTTTCCAGTGACAGTGTTATACTTCCTCGTGAATCTTCATTACGGACACCACTGTTCGGGGCAAGTTTGCCTACGTTTGATACCAAAGAAGAGGATAGGCTATTCGAATTGGAAATCCGTAAAAGGTTGAGCGCTATTTTCGAACCGAAAAGTGAGCAGTCTGATCATACAGACTCTGAAGGACCGGAAACACCTCCTCAGAACTCAAGAGATAGTAACAGTACCACCATTAGCACCATGAGTGGACAACAACAACAACAACAACAACAACAACAACAACAACAACAGCAACAACAGCCACTTCCACCTCGACCGGTTCCAACAGGAGTCACCTACACAAAATTCGGAGGATTTCCAGGTGATGATCCTGATGCTCATGTACGTACCTTTGAAATAAGTTATGCAGTACTAAACCATCCACTTGATCCGGCATATAAGGCCATCGTATTTCAATCTACATTAGTTAATGAAGTAGTTAGGTGGTTAATAGAGTATGATATCAACCATTTTGGCACCTATGAAGCGGTAAGGGATGCGTTTTTGCAGAGGTTCAGGCTGAAGAAGAACCCTGCTGAAATTTTTGACTACTTGCAGAACAATAAACAAAAGCTGCACCAGACTATGCAGGAACATGGCACCCTGTTTAGAACTCATTTGAGACAACTATCGCCGGCCCATGCCAACTTGCCCGATGATGTCATTACTCAGTGGTTTATTAATGGTTTGACTCCGCAGCTCAGACAGATTATGATCATCCGTTGTGTAGGAGCTATGACACTAGATGCGGTTATTGCAATGGCCTTGCAGCTCGAGCATAAGGTTGGAGGCTTTACTAAAGACCTAGAGTGGTTGAAAGCCAGTAAAAATGTTGTAGAGGATCCGGCTAGACAGATGTACTGCACCAAGTGCAAGAATCCAGGGCATACCAGTACCACATGTGCTCTTAATTAGATGTATTGTGCTATCTGCAATACCACCGGACATTCCACCAAAAATTCTGCGTATAATGCCAAAGTGCAGGGACCGACAACTGTAAATGCCATTATACAAGAACCAGGACACCCGGCTGCCCACTATGTACCACCTCAGATGAGAAATAATCAGCAGCATGGATACAGAAATTATCAGGGACAGAGGAATACAAACTTCAATGCAAATCGCTGGCAGACAAGTACATCACAGGAAGGTACTTCTTTGCCACCACCTCGTTGTCATTTCTGCGGTGAGTTGGGTCACATACAAAGATTCTGCAAGGATGCAGCCGAATATGATCAGAGAAAGAAAGAGCGTCAGAACCCAATGACCAATATGGTTTATATTTCACCCGTGGAAACTCAAGCAACAGTGATTCAAACACGATCCGGCAAGCAGTTGCAACTAGCAGCTGAGGTGTTTGAACCTGGCATCCGTGAACAGCAATGAGTTCTCTGATGTTTTTGCATGGGATTATCGTGATATGAAAGGTCTGGACCCTTGCATCTATCAACATCGGGTCGTGCTTAAACCAGAAGCAAAACCAATTAAACAACCCAGCTACCGCATGAATCCCAACTATGCAGCACAGGTCAAAGCAGAACTTGATCGCCTATTAAAGGTAGGATTCATTGTACCTATTGAGCATGCTGAATGGATCTTTCCGATCGCGATTGTACCAAAGAAAAACAAGCAGCTCTGAATATGTGTAGATTACCGGAAATTGAATGCAGCCAGTGTACGTGATCCATTTCCTCTTCCATTTCTTGACACCATGCTGGATAGAGTGGTTGGGCATGAGATGTATTCATTTCTCGATGGTTATAGTGGTTATAACCAGGTCCAAATGGCTGAGCAAGATATACCGAAAACAGCGTTTATTAGGAATTGGGGTGTTTTTTCTTGTACAGTCATATGGTTTGGATTAAGAAATGCTTCTAGCACCTTTCAGCATTGTATGCAGGAAATCTTCTCACCCTATCTCACTTCTTTTATGCAAGTATATCTAGATGACTTCTCTTTATTCGGTAAGATGGTAGCACACCTGTATCATTTACGGTGTTGCTTTGAGAAATGTCGTGAATACCAACTCTACCTAAACCCAACCAAATCTGTCTTTGCGGTTTCTTGTGGTAAGCTCCTTGGTCATATTGTATCTCCACAGGGCATACAAGTTGACCCAGACAAAGTTGCAGCCGTGTTAGAAGCACCTATGCCTACTACGCCAAAAGAAGTGATGCGATTCATGGGTCAAGTCAGGTGGCATGGTCGACATTTACGGTGGCTTGCCCATTTGGCAATACCCCTAAATCGGCTAATAACTAGTTCTCCTCGACAATTTGCTTGGACTCAGGAATCTCAAACTGCATTTGATCGTCTAAAAGGATTATTAATGTAGGTTCCAATTCTACAACCTCTTGATTGGGAACGCCCATTTCATGTTTTTGTAGACGCATCAGATATTGCCATCTACAACCTCCTGATTGGGAACGCCCATTTCATGTTTTTGTAGACGCATCAGATATTGCCATTGGAAGTGTTTTAATGCAACAAACTGATAAGTGGTTTTGGCCTGTCTATTATGCAAGTCGATGGCTTGCTCTTGTTGAAAAGAATTATTCAGTAACTGAAAGAGAATGTCGTGGTTTGGTGTATTCTGTAAAGAAATTCCGGCATTATTTGCTAGGTCAAAAATTCATCTTTCATGTAGATCATGCTGCACTGGTGTATCTGGTTCGGCAGCAACATTTAGGTGGTCGTTTGGCGCATTGGGTTTTATTGTTACAAGAGTTTGATTACAAAGTGATTCATCGACCAGGCACTGCACATGCATTAGCAGATTTTCTCTCTCGGTTGGATTCCGATGAAGCTCCGGTCGGTGTTGATGACACCACACCAGCAATTTATGTTAGTGAAACAACTAGTAATGAATCTGCAGAACCTCCTGTGACACCGACCTACTATGATCAGTTATTAACCTTTCTTACTAATGGATGTCTTCCCCCTCAAACTTCTCCTGCGATGCATCAAAAAATTGTAGTTTACACTCGCAGATTCCGGTTGATTGCCGGTCAGTTGTACTATATGGATCACACTGGGATCTTGCTTCGTTGTATTCCACCACATGAAGTAAACTCGGTTATTGCTATGGCACACTCAATACCCTCCGGTGGACATTTTGCAGCAGATTTAACGCACCGAAAAATTTTGCAAAGTGGGCTCTTGTGGCCTACTATGTACAAAGATGTGACTCAGTTTGTGCAGCAATGTGACAATTGTCAGCAATCTAGAGAGCCTTTACAACACCATTTCTTTCCTCTGCAACCTGTATTACCTTTGGAACCTTTTCAGAAATGGGGTCTTGATTTTATTGGACCAATTACACCTCCAGCAATCCTTAGCAACAATCGCTACATTCTGACATGTACAGATTATGCTACCAGATGGGCAGAAGCTTGGGCCTTACGGTCCGCCACAGCTGTTTTGGTGGCCAAATGCTTGATGAAGGACGTTTTCTCACGTTATGGATTACCTTTGGAACTTGTCACAGATCAAGGCACACACTTTGTCAACAATTTAATGCAAGTGCTAACACACACTTTTTTGATTCTGCATAAATTCAGTTCACTGTATTATCCTCGTGCTAATGGCTTAGCTGAAAGTACCAACAAGACCTTGTTGAGTATGCTTCAAAAATTGACTGTGGAATCACCAGAAAGATGGGATCAGTTACTACCTGCAGTATTATGGTTGGATACACTCAGAGACTTGGATGAACATCGCTGGGAAAGTTTTCTAACCCTTCAAGAAGTGCAGTTGCGGCAAGCATGTACTCATAATCGCTTTCTTAAAACTCCAGTTTTTACGATAGAACAGTTTGTGTTATTCTATAATGCTAAATCAAATCGTGCGGCTGGAAAATTCAAATTACGATGGTTTGGTCCTTACCGGATTAGTGAACAAGTGGGCCCAGCTACTTTTCGGTTGACTACTTTGACCGGAGTTCCTCTTACTAAAGTGATAAATGGTTCAAAGTTGCAACCGTATCATCAAGCACCTGATCCGCACTGACGCATTCTGCGGTTGCCCGCGTATTTTTTTTTCATTTCTTTTCTTCTTTTTTCTTTTTCTTTTCCTTTTTTTTAGTTTTGCGTGTTAGTTGAATAAAGATCATAAACTCCTCGTTTTGCTACATAACCATGAATAATCACCGCCTTTTGTTATTGATTCTGCTCATGCATGCACACCGTAGTTATGAGGTTATCATCTCAACATCGCGTGATGATTAGCATTTTTTATCGCCTCCCGCTACCAAGTATCTACTTAATCTTCTTCTTTTCATTGATAATCGCTATTGTATCCGTGTGCTCTGTGCCTTGTGATTTATGTGTTTACTGTGCAATTGTGTTCTTGTGCTCTTGTGTACGCATCATGGAAGCGTTAGCCAATTTCGCTACCTTTCGTGACGGACTTCCTTAGGACGTAAGTGAATTCTTGCGTGTTCGAGGTTTGTCCAACTTCGCTGAATTGCCCTGGCATCTCCTCCACCCAAACCTCCACTTAAACCCATTGTTCCCATTCCACCGATTGTACCTGAAGCATCAGATTCATCATCCTCTTCACCTAATTATTCTCCACCTAATTCCCATCAACTCCTTACCACTTTTTCATCTCAACCACGTCCTCCTCTTCCCGTTCCCGATTCCTATGATTACTGAGCTCGCATCCATGGGTCATATGTTGATCCACCTGTCACAAAAACTACCACAACAGATGAAGGAGATTACTGATAATGTCAAACATGAATTACAACATAAAGTTGATGTTTTAGAAGCGGATATCATTCCGTTGCAGGAAGAGGTAGATGCAGTAAAGGTAGAGAATCATAATCTACACTTCCAGATTAAACAGTTACAGGCTCGCCTTGTTGAACAGGAAACAGTGATTAGTCAAAGAGATGTTGCATTGGCTGAAGTAACAGCCAAAGATGATTTATTATGTGTTGTTGATGTAGAAATTCTTCAGTTACGACAGTTAGTTAAGGATAAAGAGGATGCCCGCATAGCACTGGGAAATTTGTTAAAAGAAACTAGAGAACAATTGGATGAAGCCGTGCAAAAAGGACAAGAAATGACAAATTTACTAAAGCAAACCAATACACAGCTCCAGTTTGCAAATGCAAACCTGTTTGAATCAAATGCTGCAAAGACCAGATGACATTGGTCGCTCAGCTCCAGAAAGAGATTCCAGCAATTCGAAGAGAAAGAGATGCATATTACCGGACCATTCAATTTCAGAATCAATAATTGGAGAGAAGAGAAAAGCAACTTAGAGCTCAAGCAGAACGCTTATCACGAATAGATCAACAGATTGCCAATATGAAAGTAAACTGTGATGCAGCTCTATCGAATGACTTTTATCTATAAGAAGCCTTTGGCAGAAATTTTGATAAGCCAAGTTACTGCCACTAGTTCAGTTAGAACTGATGCTCAATTAGTAGAACCAGAGATACTGAAATAGATGTTGGATTCGTTAAAAAAGAAAATTTCTCGAACGTTTAAATTAGCTAGAACAATGTATCTACAAGGTATAATAGATGAGCCATAAGATTTTGTATACCTGCGGGTTCAAGTCCACCGTGTGTGC
The DNA here is from genome assembly GCA_020310875.1 of Ceratopteris richardii. Lineage (NCBI taxonomy): Eukaryota > Viridiplantae > Streptophyta > Polypodiopsida > Polypodiales > Pteridaceae > Ceratopteris > Ceratopteris richardii. The sequence continues at coordinate 24,634,548 of CM035413.1, forward strand.
CAGTGTAAGCTGCTGGATTGGCAATTGTAAACTTGTCTCTTTTTCATATTCTGCACGAACCGAAAGGTCGTTGCAAAGAACTGTAATCTCTTATAAATCAATGAAAGGACGCTTCGGTGACAACAAGAAGGATCGCCAGACTATCTGTCTGGGCGATACGTCTATGTAGTTCCGTTGTGTTGTGTTTTGAGAATTCTGAGTAGTACTGTGTTATTTCGCTTTTGCTGATTACCTTCAATTGTGTTTAACGTTGTTCCATTAAGTACGACTTGTGAGTCTGTATTACGGTAATGAATAGTTTCAGCGCAGTGTGTTGAGGACGTAACAATCATAGCGAATCGGTAAGGTTGTGGAAGAGTTAGTAATAGTCTGAGTACAGATAATGAAACTGTGAGAGAACGAACTAGAGTCTGGAGAGTAATTTGTATTAACAGAGATTTAAATATTAAGGTACTGTGGTGTGAGTGTTAAATTGGGGAAATCAAGTATAGGGCTTCTGATTATTCAGACCCCTTCCACTCCCAAGAACCCGAAAAGAGCTTAAACGCGTTTCTGACAAAAAACGCGTGTTTAACATTTTCTCTCAACTTTGAACTCCAAATATAGCAAATAGCATATGCATTTCCAAGCTCTCTAGAAGACGCATCTAATGGTGGTATTTTCACTCAATTCTGACGCTTCTACTTCAAGTTATGAGCAAAATACTGAGTCATGGGAATGACCTTCCTACACTTCAGCACTTCCTACACTTCACACACACCTTAACCACAGTAAACAAACACTTTCATGGATAGACACCACTTCCTAACACTCTTTTCAAGCAACACACATGCACACAAGCTCACAAAGAAGATGATACAGAGAGGAGAAGACACAAATTCGAATTTCTGTGCTCTTGATTCTCACAACGGCAAAAAGTCCTTACAAAGAGTCACAAATTGACTTATATACATGTGCCCTAAAAATGGTCCTTTCACACAAGAGACCGACACTTTATTCACTAAAAAGGCTAATTTCCTACTAATTTACATGGGTAAGCTACTAATCTTCTGTGGGGATGCATCTACAGGACTCCTCTAGTGCATTTACAACGGAAATTATGTTACAAGAATGGTTATAATACAAAAATTGGGTGTCCAAATCAGAAAAATTTTGGGGCCCTTCTTTTTCTCTGCCTTTGTGCTCTCTTTGCTCTGCAACACTCTCCCCCTCTTTGTCTCTGTCGTCCCTTGACAGGCTTTACTTCTTGTCTTCAGCTTGTTTAAGAGGTCTGAATACACGCACCCAGCGATCGAAGCAGCAACAAGGATTGTTAGAGAATTTGTTATTTTATCCGATGTAAGTCCTTTGCTTGAGTTTTCCCCTTGATATCCCGTACATCACAGATCTGGGTTTCCGCATTCAGTCGGGTTGCCACGCACGCCACCATCGACCTCTTTCTAGCTTTTGGTCCTCTGATTTGTCTTGGTTGCACACATCTGACCCTGTTGTATTGCTTTGAGTCTGTTTACTTTCTTTTCCTCGCATGATGTCAGCGGGAGGATTATTACCTGCCAAGTATTGTCTTGCACTTCTTCATGGATACTTTCGTGGCCCTGGTTCCTCCTTTCCACCTCCGTGCTTTTCCTTGTTGTGTGCCCCTGCGGGGCTCTGTGCAGAGATGGGTGTTGCACCCCTACGGGGCTTCTTGTAGAGATGTGTCTTCAAATATTATCATTTAATGAAGCTTCTTTCTTTGTCTTCTTCTTTTCTTCTTTTTTCTTGATTCTCCCTCAACACTACCCCCCTCCTGAACTCTATCGTCCCCGACAAGCTTTGGAAGTCGACGAGAGTATGTTCTATACACTTTTTGCTCTGTTTCATTAAGCAGATTGGCTTCACGTATCATTAGCTGCTTCCACTATTCTGCTTTCACACCGTCATGTGGTGGTTGTCTATGATCCGTGAAAAAGCTCAGTTCATATGCCACTAATCTGGCATTCAAGTTGGATGACATCTTTAAGAAGATTTCTGAATCAATTTCAAAAAACCCTATGAAAAAGGCTTCTTCGAATGTCTGCATATATGTACTCGGCAAAAACATCAACCTAGAATAATATGCCATTATTGTGGGTCAGCTAGGCATAACAGACAAGTCAAAAACAAGAATATCTGTTCATTGATTAATGCCAATGAAGTTCAAAAATGTATATGCCGTGTGTTTGAAGACCTTTAATACTGTAAGTATCATATTGAGTATTTTATTGGTCATCTTGATAGTTAAATCGGGTACTGTTGCATAATTCTACAGCCAAATTCAATGGTTTTGATCATGTAATCCTCCGTAGGTAGATAGTTATGCGGTGGACTTGGGAGTAGTGGATAGTTTAGCCACTATTTATGGATCACACCAGTCTTTTGCATTTCCAAAAATTCTCTTGCTTCTCTTCGCCGTGGTGTTGGACAAAAAGAAGGATTTACCTGTAATAAGTAAGGTGTTGCTTGCCAGTGCACCCGCAGTGTAGGATGTTTCTCCAAAACTTTTCTTCTCCAAACAGGTTGTGCTGCTTCAAATTCTTCTTGAGTATAGTTGAACGTGTCATTTTTGAACTACAATTGTTCGTCTGGAACTTTCTGTGTGATCTTCTTTATGTATTGTCTTGTTTTCTCTTTCAATAGTCCATACGGAATGTTGAAAGGCTTCATGATCGTCTCCAAGTCTTTACCTTTAATCCTTGCTTCTTTCATGACTTTGATGACTTCATTTTCAAAATTTTCAGTCAACCGGGACACCAATAGTGCCCGTTCCTTCTGACTTATTTCTGCAATATATGGCATTGGATGATCATCATGTGGTTCCGCCATCTGCTCTTTTATTGGAGAATTATAAATCGGTGGAGATAGAGGACATACCTCTACCTCGTCAGTAGGATTTTCTTGTCTTGGCTCTACTGGTGTCCCGATTGGCTCTGTTGCTTTAACGTTTAATTTTGTAAGTCGGTCAGTCTTTTCTTTTATATCTTGCATTGCTTCCCTTAGGGCTTCTTTTGTCGGAAGCAACTCATTGCCAATTTCTGCTACCTGATCCATGTTTTCACTATAGCTCACGGCAAGTTTTCCATTGGCCGTATTTAGTTGCTTTTTGAGCTCATTGGTGTCTTGCATGTATTTATGTTCCCATTCTGCTCTCAATGCTTGCTCTTGCTTCAGCAATTCTGCATATTTCTCCATCTGATTTTGCAAGTCCTTCTGATCATTGATGGATGTCTCCTGTTTGTCTATAGGCTGGTCATATAGCAATGCCTTCATTAATTCTTTATTGCGGCTGCGTAAGCTATCGTTTTCTTCCATGTATACTTTCAGTTGTGTTTCGAGCAGATTACTTCTAGCTTTCATTCTCTCTTTGTCTGCTTCACTGGCTTCATGCAGTCTTTGTAATTCTTTTAGTTATGTGTGTAGCTGATGATGCTGGTTCATCAATGTATCACATTGTGTTTTGACTGCGAGTAACTCCCTTTCTTTGACGGCAGTCTCTTTCTGAGCCTCGATGAGCTTTGCAGACAATTATTCACTCATGATTTGAAACTGATTCTTTTCTCGCATGGCCTTGTCAGAATCCGCATCTGTATCCATCATTTGCTGTTGTGTATCCATGGCCGTCTGCATCATTTTCTTGACAATCGGTTTCAATTGAGTTACATCCACATTTAACCAAGTGGTAGGGATACTAGGTTCCGCCCCTGTTGTCACATCTTTCCCTTGTGCCACGTGTAACGTAGTAACATGGGGCTGCCTAATATGAAGTTGGATCCTTGGCTCAGCCTCCATGTGGTCAATCTTGCCTTGAGATGTATTGTCAGGTACCTCGATCACAATTGGCTCCTTATTTGGTTGTCTGCCTGATTCTTGGTCCACTGGAGTTTGTATTTCCTCTTTGATAGGTGGTTTTGCATCTTTATTAGTTATTGGAGCTTCCTTGATACTAATCTTTGTCTTATCATTCAATTGAATGACGTGCTGTGGTTCAGTGGGTTCTTGGCTCTTTGCCTGTCCCTGTTGGTTGTCTAGCGTGACTTCGACTTGATTAATCTCTGTCCATTCTTCATTGTGAGTTTCTGTCCTTATATCAGTGTCTAGAGTGTCTTTTTCGTGACTAGATTCTGCATCAGAGCTCGAATCTTCTAAACCTAATTCTTTGTATCTGGCCACTTGTTCAGGGGTCTGTTCTTTATCTTTCTGTCTCCTTTCTTTGCTTGCCTGTCTGTAATGGTGACCTTGAATATTTAAATTTACTTGCCCTGCATAAAATGATGTGTTTCTTCGAGGGCAGCATAGAGATCTCTTTTAGTAATTGGTTGTTGGGTCCCAGGAATCTTTGGCAATGTGTGTGTCCTCTTTGATTGGGGTGTAGCCTGGGCTTCCTCCTCCCTAAGGCGCTTTGTGCCCCTCATTGGTTCCCTTGAACTGGTTCCTACTTCGTCAATAGAGATGGCTGTATTCTTTTTCTTTGGAACCGTCGCTGACTTGGCATATTTGGCTAACTCTGTTGAGGTTAGCATCACGTGCAAGGAGTTCTTCATATCCAGTGCCTCATAAATAAGTAGGGTCAAGGCCGAACTACCATTCACAAACTTTTTCTGACCCCACTTCTTCTTTGCTTCAAATAGACATTCTTGAACATAGGGATTCATATTTACTTGATTTCCGATTTGCCTCATAGCATGTGAGAGTAGCTGCACCACAATCTTTTGAGGTGCTATATATATATGCATGCTTGGAAAACAAAAGTGTTGGTGCACTAAGCGAACAGCATCTTCAATATCCGTTCAGTTGATTTCCAAAAAGGATCTCTTTTTCGGATCATGACATTCATCTTTGACATTCGTGATTCCCTCTTGATTCCACTCAAAAGCTCTGTTAATTAGCTCATGAGTGAATTGAATCGTTTTCTAGGCACCCACTTTATCTAGTACTCTTGCCTCTGGGACTAACATCTTATTCGATGCAGGCTGAAGTGTATTTATCACTTGCGTACACCTCTGGAAATTTGGCAGATAAATAGGTAGTCTGAGAAATGCCTCCATTCCCGCTTCTGTCCAGACATCCGTCATGCGCGGTAATCCTTGTATGATGGTCTTGAAATCTTGCGACATGATAGGAAAGTAGTGATCCCGGTCCATGATTTTGATAGTGGCCATGAAAATGAGATCCGATATTGGTTGGTGATTGAGAAACCAAAGACCTCTTGCTTTTGTTATTGATTCCAATGGAAGAAGTTGGACCTCTTCCTCTTGCATAGCTTCGGAATTAGTAGATGCCATCTGCACTCAATATAGAGTATGAATTAGTGGCAAGATAGTATCAAAAATCCTCCTTCATTTGTCTTTCATAAGTTTGGCAATGCTGCGTGTGAATGGTGTCGTCCCTTCCCCGTGGGTGTGAGAAAGGTAATACCTCAGATTTTTCCTACTTTTAGATATTTTTATGTTTTTTTCTGAAAAAACAGAAAAGTTAGTTCATAGCCGAAGCGGTTATTAATTTTTTAGTAATTTTCTATAGATTATGTACAAGTGTTCTCCTATTTCCCAAGAGGGAAAATGTGCTTCACTATCCTGAAGTAGAAAAATAACGTGCCGAATGCTTGGCCTTGTAATGTGGCCCTATTATGCATACTTTGGGTTCTGGTAACTCCAAATGTGTGCAACTCGAATTACTTGGTTGATGCATATAGCTAGTCTTGCTTTTTGGCCTCGAGATCTGCTTTACACTGTTGGGGCAGATTGTATTCCTAACATTTCTGAAGAATATGGTGCTTCTCATGTTGTACGTCTGCTTTATCTGCTTTTTGAATCTTGGAATAGTTTTTGAAGCAAATGTAGATTCTTGCTCCGTCTTGCAGCTGTTTATCTTCTGTCGTTTTGCCTTTAGACCATACTGATTCTCCTTGTACCTTGACTCGTCCTTCTTGATGATTGTCCTTTGAGTACATGACGTGGGAATCCATATTTGTGTTTGGACCGGCTGAGCGGCTACCACTTTCTTTGGAATCCATATTCTAGCAATTCGTTGTGGACCTCGGTGTCCAAAGTGATTTACTCGCTTGTTTGATGGGTCGTTCTGATGTCGATAATGTTTCTGTTGTTGAAGATATGCAGCCATTTGGTCCTTCCTTATCCAACCATGTCTAGTGTAAGGAATGGGCTATATTCTAATAGGTGCCGACTTGTGATTACCTGGAGAACTAGTCTCTCTTGTGTGTGGTTCTTCACTAAGGCCGTTTTCAGATAGAATGATACTCTTGTGACTAGCTAGATTAGAAGATGGTGTGCAAGCCGAATTCAGTGTATCCTCACATGAAGTACTCGATGAAGGGGTTTCCATAGTGCTAGTGAACATACATTCATCACTGTGTTCATTTGAGTGAGTTTTCGGTTCTATACTTGCAGCTTTGATTGGTCGTTCGTCTAGCATGTTGAATACTTCAAGATGTCCTATCTTGGCCGAGATGTATCCTAAGGCCAATTGAATAGTTACTTCATATTCGTATATCCAGTCTTGACCTAACACGAGCTCTTCCAATAAGTCTTGATCGTGACATACTAAAAGCTTCTATTCCATAGTGTTGTTTCCGAGGTGTAGAGGTAAGATAATCTCTCCTATACACTTGGTGATCTTTCCTCCTATTCCTATCAGCTGTGCCTTTGAGGGGCATAATTCCTCTTTGAGTGTCTGTGTCAATGAATACTTGATACAGCTTATAGCGGCTCCTATGTCAATGAGAGCATCCACTAAGTGGTATTCTTTTTTTCCGACTCCCAAATTCAAATATGGTTGCTTCCTTTGTTGCCCTAGGTTTTCAATGGCCCTAAAGTTGGCCAGTGGGATGAATTCCTCTCCTAGTCGATATCTCTCATCTCTCTCTGTCATCCATTCTTTTCGTTTTCTTATCCGTTCTAGTGCTTCCTATCTGGCTTCTTCTCGTATTCTTTCTTCCTCTAGGCGCCTATTCTTACCCATTATTAATCGTGACCTTATTTCTTCAGTTAATGGCTCTAGATAATTTTTCACTCAACATCCACTGATATAATTTGGCAATACTTCTCCATCTAGAGTTCCTAAGTTGATGGCTCTACTGGTGGATATGCGATTGATGATCAACGGGCCAGATGCTCTTTTCTGCAATTTCTTAGCATTTTGTTTCAGGGTATATACCACAATTGAGCTAGTAACCTAGTTTCATGTAACTTCTCTATTTGATCCAATTGAGCTGAGAGTTCATGTCCCATCCACCCATAAGTTGTTGCTACTCCAAGAGTGGGTATTAAGAAATCAATTCGCAAGATAGCATTCTGTCCATACACTAGGTTAAAAGGAGTAGTTCCTATGGCGGTCTTGTAAGCTACTCTGAATGCCCATAAAGCGTGTTGTAATTGTTTATCCCAATCAGATCTACCATTGTTCACGATTTTAGTGAGAACTGTGCACAAGATTTTATTTGAACTTTCGGCTTGTCCATTGGCTTGTGGGTGATAAGGGGCTGATTTCTTATGAATTACTAAGAATCCATTCAGGAGGGCTTGTATTACTTCATTCACAAAATGCGTGCCTCTATCACTTACAATTTCTATTGGCAGTCCAAATCTAGTGAAAATGTTCTCGAAGAGAAACTTGGCAGTAGTTCTTGCGTCATTTTTCTTGGTTGCTTTGGCTTCAACCCATTTGGTCAGATAGTCTGTGGCTACATTTATGTATTCGGCATGGGATCCTTTAGCTGGGGGGCTAATAGGTCCTATGAAGTCTATTCCCCATTTAGTGAAAGCTCTCGCACTCATCATGGGTTTTAATGGCATTTCATCTCTTCTAATTGGATATTTCGTTCGTTGACATGTATCACACCGTTAAACATATGTGGCTGCATCTTGATGTAAAGTTGGCCACCACATTCCTGCAAAAAGAATCCTTTTTGCAGTTTTATCTGCAGAGAAATATCCTCCTGCAGCTCCTATATGTGCCATCTCTAAAACAGCAAGATACTTGTCTTCATGAATGCACATTCGCAAATGATTATCTCTTCCTCATTTAAAGAGTTGTTTTCCTATAAGAGCATAGTCTTTGCTTTGTTCTACAAGTGCACGTTTCCTTACTAGAGTGGCTCCTTCTGGGTACTCTTGAGTCTTTAAGAACTTCACTAGAGGCATGCTCCATCTTGGTGCTACGGTGGAGTAGCATAGAGTGGAGTTCTCTTCTGGATTTTCCTCTTGACAAGCTGGGCAAGCTGATACATAGTTGTGCGCATCCATCAACATGGTTGGCCAATATATGCCCAATCTCTTCAGTGTTTGCCATGTTCCGTTCGCATTTAGATGAGTTTTCCATTGATTTACATGTGCCTTTTGAAGCCACATTTCTTGTTCCTCTTCTTCTACGCATCTCATGAGTAATCCACTTGAGTCTTGGTGATACAAACTTCCAGCAATGATATGAAGGTTTTTAGTCTTCCATAGGTCTTGAGTTCGGCTTGGTGTGATCCCATCTTTAGGTCCATGCGTGAGTATTGGGATCAACTTTTCTGCCCATTGGGGACATACTTCGAGGTTGAAGAGGTACGTGTCAGGCAGATCATCCGGTACTCCTATGGGTGGTTCTCCATGTGTCATTCTTGATAGGTGATCTACTCTTATGTGGGTATTTCCTTTCTTGACTACTACTTCAAAATCAAATTCCATCAACAATAGAAACCATCGTACTAGTCGTCCCGTATAACAAGGCTTATTGACTAAGTATAGTAGGGCTTGATGATCAATGAAGAATTTGAATTTGTTTGCCAATAAGTAGTGTCAAAACTTCTTTACTGCATACACCATCCCTAGGCCTTCTCTTTCGGTTGTGGTATAATTGCGCTCCGATTGATTCAATTGTCTACTGGCATAGGCTATAGGGTGATCTAACTTTCCTATATCTGCGGGTTGAGCTAGGATGCAACCAATGGCAAACTTGGAAGGATCTACATGAATGTGAAAGGGCTTGTTCCAATTAGGTACTCGAAGGATTGGGGCTGAACTCAGTCGACTCTTTAATCGTTAAAGGCCTTTTCACATTCTTCAGTCCAGTTAAACTGAGTCAATAATGCATAAAGAGGTCTAGCAATTATGGCATACATATGTATAAATCTTCGGTAGTATCCGCAATGTCCCATAAATGCTTGTACTTCTTTAGCAGTCCTTGGGCTTGGAAAATCCAGAATCACTTTGATTTTGTCTTCATCAGTTGAGATTCCATTCTTAGAGACAATATGTCATAATATCTTTCCTTGTCGAACCATGAAGACACATTTTTCTGGGTTGAGGCATACTCTATATTGTCGACATTTGGCAAAGATCTTTCCTAGTTCAGGGATATGCTCTGATCATATAGCTGAATAAGTGCATAAATCATCCACGTATACCTCCATACTCTTTCTCAGGAACTCTTTGAATACATGGCACATCAATCTTTGGAAAGTGGCTGGGGCATTGGTTAGGCCGAAAGGCATAACCCTAAAGGCGTATACTCCCCATTCAGTTGCAAAGGCTGTTTTATGTTGGTCCTCAGGAGCAATGGCTACCTGATTATACCCTGAAAAGCCATCTAAGAAACTATAAACTTCCTTCCCTACAACTCTTTCCAAAAGATGATCCGTGATGGGTAATGGGTAACTATCTCTTATGGTGGCAGCATTTACTTTTTTCAGATTTATGCATACTCTTAACTTACCATTCTTTTTCAGTACGACCACCAAAGGTGACACCCATTCTGTGTGTTCAATCTCATATATAAACCCAACATCTAACAGTTTATCTATCTCTTCTTTAATCTTTGCTGAGTAAACATTGTTATATGTGTATGGTCTTTGTTTGGAAGGTTTAGCTTCAGATGTCATAGGGATTCTATGGGCACATATGGAAGGGTCTACTCCTTTCAAATCCTTATATGTCCAGGCAAAGACATCCCTGTATTCCCTTATGAGGCGTATTAACTCTTGTTCTTCCTCCATAGAGACATCCTGTCCTATAAAAGTACATTGTTCTTCTCCTTCCTCTAAGGTTACTACTATTTTTTTTTGTTTGTTCTTTATTGTCATATGCTATTCCTGGCTGTGCTTCTCGTTTTGGCATTTGAATAGCAATTCTTCTCTCTTCTACTTCATATTTTTTGAAGTGGGCGGGCACTTCAAATTGGTCTTGAGGCTTGTTTCCTTCGTCATTTTTTGCTTCATCTAATCCAAGCTCCTCTTCCTGTGTTGGTTCTTGATTTATTTCATTAGCTATGACACTTACTTCTTGATTTCCACTTTCTATTTCCATTTGCTCTTGCTCCATTTCAATGCTCTCATAGTCCTCCTTCCATTCCTTTTCAATTACTTCTCCTTCTTCAGCCTCTTGAAGAACTACCACGTATAGACTAACGTCATATCCTTCCTCATCAATACATTCATTCATGGTTATCACCTCTTTGTTTACACACACATCGAGAGTGGCTAAAATCTCCATCTAACCATGAGGTTCAAATTCTTCATCTAAGAATATTTGAGGCATATAGGCTAGATCTTGTACAGATCTAGCAACTTCTTGCCTTTGCTGCCATCCTTTCCTCCTATCCTCTTCCTTTTTTGCAGTTTGGCATATCCATAAATGAGTGTCTTCGTTCATCCACGATTGATCACTTGAACCTATACTATGAATCGACTGATTATCTTCCCCCTTATGAATCTGAGTCCATTGTAAGGGGGGAACATCTTGATACGTATATGTGTGGATGTTTATTCTTGTGGTGGTTCCTTCATGTTGTAGGTATACAACATCTTTTCCCCAATCTTGCACTACCTTTAGTTGTCTCATGAAAGGTCTTCCAAGTATCATTTCATGATTGCTAGGCCTTTCAAATTGACATATCGCTAAGGTGTGCTCGAACTCAACTCCGCAAGTGGTAAAAACTACCCGTTCTAATAATCCCAAGGGTCATTCAGTGTGTCCGTCTGCCATTTGTATCTTCATGCGTGTTGGTCTTAAAGCTGGTTTTCCCATTTCTCCCAGATTTCTCTAGTAGCAATTCCTACTCCAGCTCCAGAATCTAAGATGGCTTTAGTAGTGTAACCTCTATAGGTAATTGGAAGGCAAGTGTTTCCTTCATCTCCCTCACTAAAATCTCCAACTTATCAACTAGGATTTTTAATGTGTTGACTTCATCAGCCACCTCCTTTTCTCCCGCCTTGATCTCCAATTGGGTGGTCAATTTCTCCTTCAAATGTGGTTTGATCCTCAAAAGTTCTTCCAATGTCAGAGTACAAGGGATTTTTACTTTTTTAAGATGTTGTATGATATCCGATATTTTGACTGATGGGTTCGGTTCTTTTTTCCTTATCGAGAGAATGCAATATAATTCTGAATTATGTTCGTACTCTCCTGTGTAATTTGGTAAGACCTTTACACTGCCGTCTTCTTTGTCACTTGGATCAATTGGTATTAATTCTTCTGAATTCAATTCAGGTATGGAGTCTTCAATTTCACCTTCCGCTTCCAACTCCTCAAAGGGTGGTTCTATTCCTTCCACTTTCTTCCATTGGTCTTCTTGGACTCTTGCCCACAAATCTTTAGGCCATTCCCCTTCTACTTCGGGAAAAATGGATCCTTCCCTTTTATCCTCGCAGAAATTTCCATTATGTGTCTCACCTGCTTCGGGTTTCTTGGGGTCCTTAGGGATGACACACTCTTGAAATTCTTTTTCGGAAATTTGTGAATTGGGCAACTGAAGAGCAGGTTTTTCTAAGGTCTGTTGAGCTACTTCAATTAATTTTTTGCATATCTCCAACCTTTCCTTCTCTAAGTCTCCTCGAGGATATTCTCTTTCATATTGTTCAATGATAGGTCCTGCTCTTATTCATGCCTTGTACGCCTGAATCCACATGGCTAATTCTTCAGGCATGGGATCTGCTAAAACTGATCCTACCTCTTCTTTTTTTGACTTTCCTTTCCGAATTTCTTCTTCCTCTTCTTGTTTCTCTTTTGGATTTTGTTCGCTCTTTTCATTTTCCTTCTTTTGTTGTAGTTTCTTTTCCTTCATCCTATCTCTACGGTTCTTCCATCTCCGTGTTCGTTTACTTATAACACTTTTCTCAGGCTCTTCCGAGTCTTCAACTATTTGAGGTGTAGGTATGTTCATTTCTCTGTCACCTTGATCATGTTCTTCAGTTTTGTCTAGGGTCTCTCTAGCTTTGGCTCTAGTTATTGCTTTCAACGGTACAATGTACTCATTATCACTCCCTGATGACTCTATCACTTCTATTACGTTAATCTGCACATTAGAGTTAACTTTGTTGGGGTTCTTGGGGCAATCTCTAAAAAGGTGTTCTTTACCACAATCACTATAGTATCCTTCCCACACTCGCTGTGGTGGTGGTGGGTTTGGTAGTGTACATTCTCTGATATAATGATCACCTCCGCATCTATAACATGGTCCTCTAGGTACAGGCGGTCTGTTCATAGGTCATGCCCCGGGGGCTGTGTACATCAATGAAACATAGTCCTGCTCATATCCGTAGGAACTATCTGGTGCTTCCATGCCATATGCATATGGTTTGTTCATTTGTCCATATTCTATCATAGAGCTCTCATAATTGGGATAGTTTCCTTGACTATGGTCATAAGATGAATCATATTGTTCATTACTAGGCAATGGTGTGGTTGGGACTATCGCTCTCTCTAAGTTTTCTTCAGGTTGAGCTATTTTCACTGGGACAACATTTTGAGGATGGGGCGGCTGTTTTCCTAACACCGGTTGTGGTTGAGTGTACCCTTGATAAGCATATGGTCGTGGCACAGGTGCCTGCTCCTGATATGTGGGATATCTAAAAGCTTCTCCTCCTAGATCTCTCTAAGGGTATCCATAAGGTCTCATGAGCGGTTGTAATGGTCTTGATTGCCTATTGTAAGGACAATTTTCCGTGCCATGATTTGTATACTTTTGTTCTATGCTGCAATATTGTAGAAGGCCCAGAATAGGTGGTCTATTGTAAGCATAAGCAGGTGGTGGGACTACTCCCCTAGTGCACAAATGAGAAGGATGATCTCCTCCACAATGCATACATCTTCTAAGCATGGGCACTCTCATTGGGTTGTTGGGGTAGTTCCTCTGTCCTTGAATGTTCAACTTCTTTGCTACTAAGTCGGCTATTTCCTCTACATTGTTCTTAGAGTTTGATGTGTTGTTGGCTGAATCTTCACTTTTGATACTCCCTTGAGGTATTTTCAGATCCTCCGCTAGGTCAATACATTCTTTCATACATTCTTGCAATGTTTGAACTCTTTTCACGTATACAAAGATCTTAATGATCCGTTCAATAATCCTTCCAAGAACAATGACACCATCTTGTTATGAGTGGGTCTCTCTTCAATAGGGCATCTATCCACATACTGTTTGAATCTTCTTGTTGCCAATCTCACTAATTATGTAGGAGCTTGCTTAAAGCTATGGATCAATGAGGAAGAATTATTTTTAATCCGAGATTTAGTGAATTCCTCAATCATTTCTTGATAGACTTGCTCCATGTTTTGAAAATTATTAGGATCTAATGGCTGGAACCAAGCTAAAGCTGTGTCTGTCAAAGTTAGACCAAAAGATTCATATTGAATCAACAAATCTTCCACTTGTTCCGCTCTGATTACTTGCTTCAATTCAGTTATATGATTGTAAGGTTCACTGGAACCATCATAGTGGTTTCTCATGCATTTGGCAACTTGAATTGGCCTTAATCTTCTTCCTACTTCGGGCGGTCTAGGCATCACAGGGAAAACGGGTCTTCCAATGGGTATACCAGGTCCTCTTGCTATAGGTGGTCTAACTGGGGCAGGAATTCCATTCCTTGGGTGCATAGGTGGTTGAGGCCGATAGTGGGGGTTATTTGCAGGCATAGCAAATTGTACGTGTGGTCTGACCGAAATGTGTGTTTGTTGTGTTTGTCTTGACTGTTGGAATGAATTATTTTGAGAGGTTCCATGTGGGTTTTATGAAGTAGTGGATTGATCCCTCGGGGGAAACACAGGAATGTTTTGATATTTCAACCCGGCTCTTTCTGACTCTATTAGGGGCCAATACCTTCTCTGGTTTTTGTCCAAATACCTGATGATGGTGGGAAAGTCAGGATCTTGTAACTCATAGACAGTCATTGGGTTAGGGGCTGCTTCCCATAATGAAGTGTGGGCTCTAAGGAGATTCTCCATTCCATTGATCAAATACACATCCATTAAGGAGTCATCTTGGGGAACCAGGTCTCCTCTCCAAACCCTAACAACAGTAGATCTCCCTCTAGGTGTGGTCACTTGCACTTCATTTCCTTCTTCATTAAGGTTATGAGCAGTGTTTTCTTCCCCAAGCTCATTGATGTTTTTGGGGTGTTCTGTAACAACATACTAGATATCCCTTTTATCCATATAAAATCCTCCTGCATACTTAACTGCTGGCCTAGGCACTTTCTTCAGTCTGGCCACTGATCGGTTTAGTCCATCTAGGTATATGGGTGTCTCGTGTTGATTGGTGGTCACATATTCTAAAGATGTCTGATATTCTCCCTCAATAATTGACATCCTGCCAATCATTGGTACACTGTTTTGCATATCCTCTGAAGCCATAGGAATTTCTTCCTCTGACTCACTAGAGGTTTCAGAATAATGTGAATGGTTACTTGGTTCAGCTACACTTCCTACAGAAGAGATCACACTTCTTCGGCTTCCTAGGGTTCTCCCAGATCTCAGGTTCACTCACTTTACAGTTCTGCCAACCTCCAGCTTCAAGAGTTCTTCACTAAGGGTCAGAATTCTAGATATGTGATAGCGGACAAGTATCATGAGAAATTTTCAACGATACCCGATACTTGACAGGTATCGTGAAAAGGATTACACGATACACGATACTCAACGAGGTCAGGTATCGCGATACTCAACCATAGGAGATCACGATACTTAGGTATCGCGATACTCGACCGCGGGAGAAAAGTGATACTTGACACTTTTCAATTTTTGCAAGTGTTGTTTTTTGTTTTTGAGTGCATACACATGTGTTGTGAGTGCATCAACCCTCCCCTCTTAGCCTGAATCAGCAAAATATTTCTTCTCTACCCTGATAAGGCCAACACGATACTTATCGCAGATCGTTTAGCTAATTTACTTGATTTTGTTAGCTAAAATGGATGATAGAGCAATGTGCTCACCTTAGATGCTAGCCTTCAACTATTCACTCTCCTCCGCTAGCTCTGTGCAGCTCAAACACCTTTGTCTAGGATCACGATAGTTGACTGTGAGCTTCCACGATACTTGTTTCGAAAACAAGTGACTTACAAAAGACAATTTTTGGACTTTTATACTTTTGAATATTCCTACTCACTGAAAAAGAACGACAAGACAAGGATTGAAAGCTACTCTAACTACCTAACCTACTCCCTTATTCCTCCTACCCTACTCATTCCACTCACTTCCCTAGATTAATAACTCACTACACACACTTCAAGAGTGAGAAGTAGTAAGTACGGGTGAATATGACTTACCAAAGAAGAGAAAATCACTACTCCTCCTCTCGCTTCAATGCAAAAAGCTACTTACCATCACACGAATGCCTCGGTTTGATTCGACACTCCCCAGCAACGGTGCCAAAAACGTGTGTACCTAAGAACCAACTTAGGGACTTGTGGAGAAAGAGACTATACCTCAATCCCCCTCAAGTGCATATAGTGGGGATTCATGCTTTAATTATCAATCCGATGAGTATCAAAACCTAGCCGAGTGTATGAGGACATGCATTCAAATGACGATCAATGCAAATGTGTTTTCCCAAGGGTGCAAACAAGGCTAAGACTAATCCAAACAAGCTTCAACTGTCAGTCATGGTGTCGCGATACTTGGTGTAGCAGCCAACAGTAAATTGAGCTTTTCTCTCACCTCCGAACTCCAAATATAGCAAATAGCATATGATTTCGAAGCTCTTGAGAAGACGCATTCAATGGTGGTATTTTCACTCAATTCTGACGCTTCTACTTCAAAGTATGAGCAAAATACTGAGTCGCGGGAATGAGCTTCCTACACTTCACACACACCTTAACCACAACAAACAAACACTTTCATGGATAGACAAAACTTCCTAACACTCTTTTCAAGCAACACACATGCACACAAGCTCACAAAGAAGATGATACAGAGACGAGAAGACACAAATTCGAATTTCTGGGCTCTTGATTCTCACAATGGCAAAAAGTCCTTACAAAGAGTCACAAATTGACTTATATACATGTGCCCTAAAAATGGTCCTTTCACACAAGAGACCGGCACTTTATTCACTAAAAAGGCTAATTTCCTACTAATTTACATGGGTAAGCTACTAATCTTCTGTGGGGATGCATCTAGAGGACTCCTCTAGTGCATTTACAACGGAAATTATGTTACAAGAATGGTTATAATACAAAAAGTGGGTGTCCAAATCGGAAAAATTTTGGGGCCCTTCTTTTTCTCTGCCTTTGTGCTCTCTTTGATCTACAACACCTGCTATTCCTATTTCTGCTCAACAAGAGGTTAGTGAAGAAGAAGAAGAAACTCTTTCATCATCATGAGTCCGTACTACTACCAGATTACTTACCTCTCGTCAGGCTTGGTTGAAGTTAGAGCATCTCTATCAGAGCAGAAACCGTACTAGGAAAGCTCATCTAAGGAGACAGCTAGCCAACACAAGGATGAAAGTTGGTGAATCAGTTTAGACACATATTTTAAGGCTTAAAGATTTACGAGATCAGTTATTGAATGTTGGAGTCAACATTTCAGATGAAGAGATGGTAAACACACTTCTAAACTCACTTCCATCCACATACAATGCTTTTGTTACCTCTTTATCTCTCTCTACAAGAGATAGAGAAATTTCATTTGAAGAGCTACAGTTCCTATTACTTCAAGATGAAGATCAACAAAAGGGTATGGAAGAGAATGATGAAGCCATGTTATCATCATCAAAGGGAAAGAAGAAGAAGGAGACAAAGAAGGAGCTGAAGATTCATCAATTCAAGAAGGAAAGTAAGTCTTCTAATCCTAAGTTTTCTACTTCTATCCCTAATGCTTCCTCTACACCCAAAGAAGAATCTTCGACTACATCTGATTCAAAGAAAGGAGTATGCCATTACTATAAGAAGCCAGGTCATTTCATAGCAGAATGCAGAGCAAGGATTTTTAATGAGAAGAAGAAAGCATCAGGTAATAGTGTTGAAGATGATCCAAAACCTAAATCTTCAAAGGTAGATTCATATGCATGTGCTACTATTGAAGAGATAGCTTTTGATCAGGCAGCGTTAAATGCAATCTCAGATAATCCTTGGATTTTTTATTATGGAGCTACTAAGCATATGACAGGTTTCAGAAAGGTATTTTCTTCCCTTTCAAACTCTTCAGGTAGAAGAGTGACCATTGTAGATGGTCATGATTTGGATGTTGTTGGTGTTGGAGAAGTAAACCTTAAGTCCAGAGCAGGTGGAAATTTCACAATTTCCAATGTTCTTTATGTTCCAGAAATAAAGAAGAATTTGCTCCCTATCTCAACTTTCTTGTAAAATGGTTATAAAGTAATTTTTGAGAAAGATTCATGTCAGATCCTCTCACTTGATGAGGAGCATTGTCCACTTCAAGGTGAAAACAGAAGTGGCATGTTTGTATTGTCCAAAATTAGTCATGCTAATGTTGCTAGGTCTACTACACCTAAGGAGAACATGAAGTTATGACATGCTAGATTTGGTCATATCAGTTATACAGCTCTCAAGTGTATCAAAGATCAAGGTATGGTGGAGAGTTTGCCTACTTTTGCTTTCCTAGATGATGCAGAGTCATGTGAAGGATTTCTTGAAGGAAAACTTCACAAACTACCTTTCAAGAAACATGGATTTATCACGGCCACAAGGAAGTTGCAGATCAAACATTCAGATGTGAATGGTCTCATGAGAACAGATTCTATTCAAGGTTTCAAGTACTTTGTTATATTCATAGATGATTTCTCAAGATATTCATGGATTTATGGTCTTAAAGTGAAGTCAGAGGTTTTTCCTACTTTCAAGAAGTTCCTAGCTATGGCTGAAAATGAAAGTCAGTCAAAGATCCAGATTTTGAGAAGTGATAGAGGAGGAGAGTACATGTCAAAAGACTTTAAGTCTTTTTTAGAAGACAAAGGTGTATCTCATCAACTCACTATTGCTTACACTCCAGAAAAGAATGGTGTTGCAGAGAGAAAGAATAGGATACTTGTTGAGATGATGCATAGTATGATGTCATCCAAAAGGCTTTCTCCTAAGTTTTGCAGTACATACACCTAATCACATTCTAAATAGATCTTCCACAAAAGCTTTAAAGGTCATTACACCTTATGAAGCTTATTATGGGAAGAAGCCCAATGTGAGTTACTTCAAAGTTTTTGGTTCCCCAGCTAATGTTCACATTGAGAAGAAGGATCATGATAAGCTTGATGTAAAATCCATTAAAGCAGTCTTTATTGGTTATGCAATTGAAAGCAAAGGATACAGATTCTATGTTCTAGATCATACAGGTGATATCCTACTCTCACGCAATGCATATATTACAGAAAGTCAAATTTATGATAAGAAGGAAGAGATTCCAGATTTCATAAAGGTAGATGAAGCATTTTTAGAAGGAATTTGGATGCTTACATTCAGCCATACAAGGGGGTGATGAACCTTCTCAAATCCTAAGAGATATGGGTGAAGAGAGAATTTCATTACCTACACCAGTACCTAGTCCTACATCAGTACCTCTTGAAGTTTTGACTTATGAAGTTGGAGAAGGTTCTAAAGTGGCTATATCATACATGGAAGGATAGTGGTATACAAGAATACACAGCAAGAACTAGAAGTCAGACTAGGAGACAACAAGGAGAGTAGGTAAATTATGCAGAATATTTTGAGATTCATAATGTTTTAGCTCTTACTTCAGTTGAGAACGAACCAACTAGTGTTCAAGATACACTACAAAGTCATGTGATAATCACAAGTCCCAGGATTGAGTTTAAATACAGAGATGATTGTATCTACATAACACAGCAAAAGTGCATTGAGAAATTATTAGAAAGGTTTGAGATGACAGAATCCAAGCCTTTGGAGACACCTATGGATGTCAAGTGTTATTACAATTGGTAGCAGATTCAGAACCATTTGATGCTACATTATATAGTGACGCAATACGTTGCTTGATATATTTATGTAATACACGACAAGACATTCAGTTTGTAGTTTCTCAAGTATACAGGTTCATCCACAATCAGCTCAAGATTCAGTGGAAATCAATTAAGAGATATTTGCAGACATCAAAAGTTTTGGAGGTTATTGAACCTTGTACCATTGTGACATTGAACGGGGGATTGTTGGAAACAATGATCAAAATAGTCCAAAGTGTCCAAACCTGCACAACATATATTGCAGCTTTTACATTCCCTCTTCAAGCAAAATAAGTGGGTGCCTTGGTTAAGGCAAGCACCTCCCAAAGCACCCATGAGGGTTCGAATCCCGATTGGCACAGTCGATGATGTTTTCTAAAATGATGGCGGCCAATTTTTCGCAAATCATAACAATGCAATGTTGTTTTTCTTATTCGTTTTCTTCACAAAAACTCTCACCGGCAGCGCCGATTAGCTTTTCAATAGGGATCATGTTTGTAGCTTTTAGACATGCTTTATTTTGATCGTTGTGCTTTTAAAGCTTCCTTCAAAACTATATAAGGAGGGCAAAGCTCATTATGTGAGCATCACTCAAGCAATCCTCTCAAGGAGATCAAGGACACTTGGAGGAGGTGATCAATCTTCTCAAGTTAGGAGGAGATATTGGAGGCCATCTTGGAGAAGGAGTTCTCACACTCTTGGAGGAGTTGTGGTCTACATCTTGGTGATTATCTGGATGAGATTCTGCCAGCTTACCATAAACATTCATTGTTGATTTACTGTGAGTAGCAAGTCTATTTTCGTTCACACTTGCTAGGTCACTCGTTTCTGATTTAGGTTGATCAGAATTCGGGTTTGCTGTAAAACAGTTCTAAACTGTTCGTATTCTCCATATTCTCACACACACACTCTTCATACCTCTTAGGCACACAATCTCTTGTGTCTAGTTCCTATTTCTACCTAGATACAGATATTGTTAGTTTGTATCATATCCACACATTGTAATTTGACATTTGGAATATAGATAGTCTAGGTGAGCCTCATGGCTTACCGTTACACTTGAAATCTCATCTATTCTCTCTCTATCTCTCACTAATCCATTTTTTATCTTAAGGTGTGTATGTTAAGGTCCATCTATTGGAAGATCATGTAAACCTGTAATTTATTGTTATTGTGGCCCACTACCACTTCCAACATATGGTATTCAAGCCTTAGAATACCAACAAATCTAAGCCCTCCTCTCATGTCGACTCGTCTCGATTTTTGGTGCAAGTGAAGGGTTACTCTAAGCCCCCCAGCCCCCCTATCTCCAAGGTGCATACTTCATTTTTGTTGCAAGTGTAGGGCTAGTATAAGCCCCCTACCCCTACCCTAACTCAATTTTGTGAACCAATTTTTATCGCAAGTGTGGTAACTTTGTTTCAATGGAAAAAATGTCTATGATTTCCAACACCAAAGTCAAGCCAATTATATTTACCCTCTTTTATACCCATATTCATACCAAAAGATGAAAGACTAAATGGCACGAATTACAACCTATGGAAGGACACAATTAGGGCCTATCTCTATACCAACCTATTGTACGAGGTCGTTGAGGGTACAGAATGAGGGCCCGATAAGGAAATCGATCTAGGAGCTTGGAACATATGGAATATAAAAGACCAGCGAGCATTAGGCCAACTTCTGCTCGCATGTGATGAATTGACAAAAGGTCACATCACTGCATGTAAGACTTCAAAGGAGGCTTGGGATATTCTAGCAAACCTCTATGAGGATAAAACACCTTCTAAGATTTATTCTCTAGAGGCCGAATTTCACAATCTCACTACATGTCCACAAGACAGTATCACAAAAGTAATTGCCCAATTTGAAGATTATCAACACAATTTAGCACTTTGTGGAAGACAAATTTCCAATGAAGACATGGCTTTAAGATGTCTTAACAAGCTTCCTAGGTCCTATGAAACATTGGCGACTACTCTTTATAACAGAGTAGAAGCACTCACTTGGGAAGAAGTTAGGCAATTGTTGCTTCTCCATAATTCTAGACAAAAGACCCAAGTTGCCCAAGAAACAACCATGAAGGCTAAAGTCACCTTCCACAAGAATAAAGGACAAAAAGGAGATCAAGAATCAAAGGAAAAAGGCAAGAAGAAGTTCACTTGTAATTTTTGTGGCAAGCCTGGCCAGATAAAAAGATACTGCTTCAAGAAGAAGAACAAGGATAAGTCTAAGACTACTTCAAAGACCGAACATCACTCTTATTGCACAAGTGAAGATCTCTTTCTCACAACTGAACACAAAGAACTTATCACATCCACTCCCAAGAAATAATGGATTTTTGATAGTGGTGCTTCATCACATATGTGCAATAACAAAGATGATTTTCATGAGTTTGAAGAGCATCAAGGTCAAGTGTAGCTTGGAGACAAGTGCATTGAGATCCAAGGAAGAGGAAAAGTTCATGTCACTAACTCAGAAGGCGAGACCAAGTCACTCAAAGATGTTCTTTATGTACCAAGCCTTTGTAAGAACCTTCTCTCACTGAAGGCCATTACAAAGTGCAACATGATGGTTCAATTTGATCACAACAAAGTTCAAGTCATTGATCATGAATCTAATGAAGTGATAGATCAAGGCTTTGAAGACAAAGGTCTCTATAAGCTTTTAAGTTTTATGGCAAAAGATTCAAGTCTTAGCTTGTGGCATTGCACATATGGACATACCTCTTGCTTAGCTAAGATATCTTCCAATCATCTTGTCAAGGGTTTACCTATGTCTAGCGCCATGATGATGATCAGCCTAAGGAGTACATTCTCATCGAGTACAGTGACCCACAGAAGGCATACAAACTCTATGATCCAAAGAGTCGCTCAGTTACAGTAACCAAAGACTACACCTTTGATGAATACTCTAAGTATTCATCCCTTTTCAACCCTCCCATTTCCGCTTCAGAGGGGGATCATTCCAATTTTGGACAATCATACTATGTGGAGCATGCTCTCTTTGTACATGACTTTCTAGATCATGATACAGTTTTGGAGCATGAGGAATTAGAGATACCATCTCAGTTTATACCTCAGATGGCTACACCTCCTATCATACCATCGAAGGTTTACATTTCCCCTCAGCTTGAGTTGGGCATTACTCCAGGATCAATGACTTGTCATTTTTCATTTCTATCTTTGAGAGTCCACTTACCTAGTCTACAACAGCTATCTGAGCATGTACTCTTCCATTCTTGGAGTCCATCATCTTTTCACTTGTCATAGGATACTCGTGCATCTATCTGGATTCATCACTTAGTTGGATCCTTTTTTGAGCCAACTTCTCAGATCAAAGGGGGCTTCCATCGTCCTGTCGACACACATTAGGACTTTGTACACTCCATGGAGGATTACAACATATAGATGTGCTACCATGTGACTATGATTTTATGCTTCATGCTTTATATTTCATTCTTGTAAGACCTACTTCTTGGCAATCCACATCTCGTGGTGGATATTGTCAAAGCTTTGGAGTTCCTACATACCACATGGAGTCATCCTACCTATCTCGCATGGAGATGATCTCATCCAGTGAGATCTTGTTCCATTCTTGTACCTTGTTGGTGGCATACCTATGGAGCATCCGCTTGATCCATCTGGTGGACATCTTATGGAGTACCTAGCAATCCCTCATGGTCAATGCCACTTGGAGGTGATCCCGCATGGTCGATACCACTTGTAGGCTATGGATTTCTAGATGGAGACTTCCTATTTGGTGCTCATTGTTGGAGACCTTTAATTCTCCAAATGTATGATCTATCTTGATTTAAGAACTCCTCTATATTAGGAATAAACCAAACTTTACATTAAGAAACACTTCTCTATGTGACGTTTCCTTCAACTTCACCATTCTACTTCAGAATTGAACTTCAATCTCTGCATATGAATTTGATTTTAATCATTCAAATGATGCAAACATATTCATACTACCTTTGCACAATCATAATGATCATTAGTTCTTCAAAACAACCATTAGATTTCTAATTTGATCACTTAGATCAAACCTATGTCAGAAACTGCCTTCCAGAAATGGTGACTTTGACATGGTCAACTTCTTAAGTTGATTTCTCTCAGAACTCGACACTACATCAAGTATTTTTGAAGTATTTTTCCAAAGCTATAAATGTACAAAACATTTCTTCCTTATTCTTCACTTGACTTCATGCTTTGAGCTTGAGTATTTTCTTCACTTCTTCATTCCTAGGCTTCATGTAATCATCCATTGATGATTGTCTTCCTCCAATAGCTCCCCCTCAATCATCAATTGTGATTACGTGCACCTTCTTTATACCTGCCATCTCTTTAAACCTTTGTAACTTTGGTCCATCCAAGCTTTTTATCAACATATCTGCCACTTGCTCTTTTGTTGGTGTATACATGACTTCATGTTGTCTCCAAATACAATTGGAACACTCTGATCAATTCCTAGACTTTCTTCAACCGAATTACTTCCTTTACAGCTTCCACCATTCCTTTGTATTTAGCTTCTGTGGAGGACAATGCAATTGCATGTTGCTTCTTTGAGCATCGAGAAATTAGCTAATCTCAAACATAACACAAGTAACCATGAGTGGATCTTCTATCATTTGAATTATCTGCCCAATTTGCATCACTAAACACTTTGAGTCTAGTATCAGAAGTGAATCCATAATAAAAACCTTCATTCAGAGTTCCTTCGATATATCTTAGCACTCTTTGTGCTGCAACCCAATGAGTTTGCTTTGGGCAATGCATGAATTGAGATAAGACACCAGCTGTATATGAAAGATCTGATCTTGTCAAGGTAGCATATATCAAACAACCTACAAAAATCTGATATGTCTTCATGTCCTTGAAATCTTCTCCTCCATACCTGTTTAGTTTATGATTAACCTCCAATGGTCTGGTTGAGGATTTACAATTCTCCATGTTAAACTTCATCTGAAGATTCTTCAAATACCTCTCTTGTGTAACATACACTCCATGTTGAGTGTATATAATCTCCATCTCTAAAAAATAAGACAACTTTCCCAAATCACTTATCTTAAACTCCTTTTCCATTTGCTTCTTGAGCTCCTTGATTCCTTCAGCATCTGTACCTGTGACAATAATGTCATCAGTATAAATACACACATAAATGTATCTATCTTCATTTGCTTTCACCAGCAAACTACTATCTGCCTTTGAAGCTTGATATCCAAGTTCATTCAAGAACTTGACCAATCTGTAATTCCATGCTCTTGGAGCTTGCTTTAGACCATGCAGAGCTCTCTTAAGCTTGCAAACATAATCTGATTCATTTGACTCTTTGAAACCCTCTAGTTGCTCCAAATATACTTCATCTGCAATATATCCATTTAAAAATGCATTCTTTACATCTAATGGAGAGAGTTTCCAACCTTTACATGTAGCAATTGCAATTATAGTTCTGTTTGTAGACGTCTTAGCCACTGGACTAAAGGTTTCAGCATAGTCCACTCCATGTGTTTGAGCATATCCTTTGACCACAAGTCTAGCCTTGTATCTAGACACTTTTCCATCTGCTAACCTCTTTGTCTTATACACCCACTTACATCCAATTACCTTCTGATTCTTTGGCCTTGGCACCAATTCCCATGTCTCATTCTCAAGTAGAGTATCATACTCTTCTTGCATTGCTTTTTCCCAATTTTCCTTTCCTTTAGCTTCATCATATGTGGATGGATCTTCATCTGTTTTCACAATGTAAGCATAATCTTTTGTTGTCAAGAAAGAAGTATCATAACTATACCTGATAGGTGTTTTCTATCTCTTGATGATCTTCTAATTTCTCCACTCCTTGAAGTTTCTCCTTCATTTTGTTTTGGATCAAACCTTGGTCTATCTTCATAATTGTCCTGCATTTCATTTCTACAAACATCATCATCAATATCTTCTTCATATACCTTCATCTTTGACTTTCCTTTCCTTTTGATTTCTTCAAGATCAGTGCACACATTATCTGATCCTGTAAAACATGTGCTTTGCTCATCAAATGTAACATACCTTGAAACAAGAAATTGTTTTGTGGATCCACTCCACAACCTGTATCCCATTTGTTTATCATCATACCCAATGAACATATACTTTTCAACTTTAGGTTCTAGCTTATGTCTCAATTGAGATGGAACATAAGCATATGCCAAAAATCCAAATATTTTGCAATGATCAAGAGTAGGTTTCTTACTCCACCATGCTTCATACGGAGTCCTTCCCTCCAAAGCTTTACAAGGCAACCTATTCACAAGATAAGTTGTAGTATTAATTGCTTCTGCCCACATATAATTAGGACACTTTTTTTCCTTCATCATTGATCTTGCAAACTCTACAAGAGTTCTATTTCTTCTTTTTGCAACTCCATTTTGTTGTGGGGAGTACCTGCAAGTCACTTCTCTTTTGATACTTGCATTCCACATATAATCATCAAATTATTTAGAAAATTATTCTCCCCCTCCATCTGATCTCAATCTCTTGAGCTTTTGTCCTGTAATTATTTCTACATAAGCATGGTAGTGTTTAAATGTCTGAAACACTTCAGATTTATCCTTGATTACATATAGAGTAATCCACCTAGTTGCATCATCAACAAATAGCACATAATACCTTGATCCATTTATGCTATAGTCCTTTGAAGGACCCCACACATCTGTATGAACCAATTCAAGCATATTTGAATACATGTATCCTTGCTTATTGTAGCTTGATTAGCTTCTGAATTAGATGTGTACAAAAGATTTCCTGATCCACATGATCAGGATGAGAGAATTCTAGGAAAGACCAGTCGCTAACTCACGAGAAAACTCTCTGCACATCTATCTCTTAGAAAAGCCTGAAATCTATTGACTATATTTTCATCTATCCTTCATTTCTCTCTCTATATCACAACTATACATGAGTGTATATATACATATGAGTATGAACTCATCACTACATCAAGTATTTTTGAAGTATTTTTCCAAAGCTATTATACATAAATGTACAAAACATTTCTTCATGATTCTTCACTTGACTTCATGCTTCGAGCTTCAGTCTTTTCTTCACTTCTTCATTCCTAGGCTTCATGTAATCATCCATTGATGATTTTCTTGCTCCAACACTCATGATGCTATTGTTGCATTCTTGGTGGACCTTTCTCTCATACCCTAGTAGCCTCCATACTCTACTAAATGGAGCTATAGAGGGGGTGTTGAGAATATGAGAGTGCATCTCCTTTTGTATCTTGGAGTCACTCTATTTCCATTCGATTTTCATTATATTTCCATTTTATATTATAACCTTTGTATTTGGGTACCTTTCCATTTGCTTCTACCATTTTATTCATTCTCATTAGAGGGGAATTATCCCAGATGAGATGTACTTTGGAGAGTCCCTCCCAAATCTATATAAGGATGGCCTCTCCCCCCATTTGTACTTGGTTAGAAGTTTGAGGCGCCTACTCCATGCTCTTGGCAAGCTCATTTCTAATCCATGTGATTTTACCCATTTCTTGTTCTATTCACTTTGAGTCTCTCAGACTCTTTCTTTTGTGACTACACTCTTCTTTTCATTTTGCTTCGGCGCGTGTACTCTCTACAAAGACAACATTGTGACATAGGAGAATGAAACTTCATATGCTAGATGGACATATGAAAAACTTTTAGGATTGTGAGAATGAATCGCTCTCAATACTTCTAGTGTAGAGTTTGAACATACTTTTGCGATCTATGAATTCAAGAAGAATAACATGAATTTTTTTTTAGTAGACCCTTTGTAAGACAATTGCAAATGGTGCAAGATTGGGGAACAAACTCCTTATACTTACAACACCTAAGGGTAATGAATAAA
This sequence comes from Ceratopteris richardii, assembly GCA_020310875.1. Lineage (NCBI taxonomy): Eukaryota > Viridiplantae > Streptophyta > Polypodiopsida > Polypodiales > Pteridaceae > Ceratopteris > Ceratopteris richardii. The sequence continues at coordinate 24,661,616 of CM035413.1, forward strand.
TTCAATCTCAAGGATTACACCCATAGAGATGTCCCACAATTATAGTAAAACCCCATAGACAAGACTTAAGAGGATATAGAATCAACACACTCAATAGGGTCATCACATTGTTCATGGATGCATGAGGATACCTGCTTGTGGATGTGTAAGATTGCTAAAGAAGAGGAAGAACAATTAGAAGCTTGAAACACAGGAATGTCTACAATCACTAGATCCATACAGGACCTAGCATATGCACCTATGGTATTTGCAGACAAGGAATTTGAACCTCATGGTTGGGCAAAAATCCTAGAAAAAATGGATATATCAATGAATGAAGAACAATGGACTCTCCATTGCGATAAGAAAGGAAATGATATATTCGTGTTCATGTGCAAGCGAATCCTAGAATAATGTGAATCTAGTGTGGTCATGAGAGAAAAAGAGAATGACAAGGATCTAGAATCCATCATAATGGATCCTTTTTGTGATCTAGAGGAAGATTACTTGAAGTTAGTTGATGCAAAGACCCATGAGCAAAAAGAATGCAAGAATGAGGTATTGCTAACCACTCAAGTTGAGATGGAGAGCAAGAAAAAGAAACATAAAAAGAACCCATCAATAGAAGTTGAAAAGGAATCACTGTTCAAATTTTCACAGAATCTCAAGACATATGAGATAGTGGATATAAAGATTATGGTGAGAGCAACAAAACGAGAGGCTCTTCGGGAAGAAGCTTATAATCATAAGGAACAAACCAACAAAATAGTATTAACCATGGAACCAAACTAAGAATGAGGCACATACACGGGGAAACCTTAGCTTTGAGGAAGAACAAGAGTTAAGTTCCCTATAGTGCAAATACCAATATGCTTTTGCTTAAACATAAGTTCCCCATGACCTTAGAAGCTGAGCCCACAAAATAGAAGCCATACACTTACAATGACACTTATGTAACAAAGATCAAGGAAGAAATTGACAAGTTGATAGAAGTAGATTTATCTATGAAATTGAGCATAATGAATGGGTATCCCCTAGTGTGGTAGTTAAAAAGGATGACAAACTATGTGCGTGCATTAACTTGAAGAATGTTTATGCCACCATCATAAGGGATAGTTATCTGATTCCTATCACTGCACATCGATTGGAACATGTAGTGAGCAAGGAAGTTTATAGCTTCCTTGATGGATAGGTTACAACCAAGTAGCCATCATCCTTAAAGACCAACACAAGATGGTTTTTTCCACTGAATGGAGTATCTTTGCATTTTGAGTCATGCCCTTTTGGGCTCACAAATGCACCTGCTGTTTTTTTTCAAAGGCCCATGTTTCAGCCTTTAAAAACTTCTTGCATAAGAATCGAGAGGTTTATGTGGATGCTTTGTGTGAAAATTCCAACATATGGTAGAATCACATCCTAGAACTCAGATAGATATGGGTAAAATCATGTGAATGCTTACCAAAACGTGAAGTCTAGGACATTTCCAATTAGCTGCAAAAAGCCAATGCTTCTTAGCTATCTGTAACATGTGAAACTATTATAAATATTTATGTGCAAATAAGAACCTATACATATGAATAATCAAAAGAGAAAAGTAAAGTCGTTAGTGGTGGGGGCGAGGGTACTCATGTTCTATAGTGGATCATTGATGGCGAATGGCATCATCATCAAGAGTTTTTATGGGGGCTGCATCTTGAGTGAGGAATATTGAGAAAGATTTTTCTTCAAGGAGGAAGTTCAAGAGATAGAGAAAAAATGCTAGAGTTTAACCGAGAGGAAGAAAAGGGAGGAGATCAAAGATCTGTAGATGAGTTAAAGCTTTTGGCTAAAGGGAGGAAAGAAAATAAATTGGATATGCTCTATGGGAGGAATCCAACATTGACGTCTCGAGAAAGGTGTGAAAAGAAAGAAAAATCAATTATTCATTCTTCTACTGCTGAAGAATATATCACGAGGCAGATAGATACAAGGGTATACCAATGAAAATGTTATGGTAGAGATTTGCTTCCTTCTATTGTTAAAAACATCTACTATGAATTTGAAGTGTGTGATCTTATTATGGTATTAATTAGCAATTGAGTACGATAATTCCTTGACCTTCATACTTAGAAAATTTCCCATTGGAAGTTTTGAAAGTTAGACTGATGACTAGTAGATGTTATTGTATTTATTTTTTTTATCCTCATTTGTAATGTGTTGATGCATGACAATATCTGAAAAGCAAACTGATGGAAGTCAATACAATAGTGATAGGAGATACTGATCAGCAAGCATTAAGATGTTATTGGAAGGAAAAGGAAAGGAAATATAGAGACATGATAACGTCAAGGTCGAGCACTAATGTGGAAGGTAATGCTAATTGCACTTCAAGCAAATTGGATGGCATTGTGTATAAGATCATCAAGTATTTTAACAATCAAACTAGAAACCTATGTAATAGGATGTTGTGGGATCCATGTATTGGGCAAAGATCATGTAACATATGCACTTGTCAATAAACTTTGAAATACACTACAAAATATGAGAATGAATTATCATGACCTTGTGTTGAAGAGATCAACATTGATGATGATTCTAAATAGTGATGCGTATTTATCAGTAAATCAAATAAATATTTGAAGACTTTCCAGGGTATTGGGAGTAACTAGGAATTCCTCTATGATATGATTGGCTAATTATGTGTAGTTGAGTATAATCATAGCTTCTTGAAGAAAATTGGTAGACTAACACATACCACATGTATCACACAAGAGGTCAAGGATCTCATTATCATGTTTTGGAAAACAGAGAACATGGTGTCACCGAATAATAAGGATTTATGCAAGATCCAACATAGCAAATCAGTATTTGGAGCACCATGTTCATGATGTATCTTTGGTAATCCTATTTTAGTTGTAAGTTCATGGGTTTATCTAACTAGACATACTGAAAGATTATCTAGTAATATCTAACTAAACATAAACTAACTAATATAAATTCTAACCAATAACAAGCTAGTTAGTAGTAGCTACTATGGTAACGAGCTAATAGTTAATGGTATAAGCTATGCATACCTAGTTAACTAGTAGCAAGGTAACAAATAATAGTGAAAGCTATGCATACATAGCTAGCTAGTAAAAGAAAATAGGAATAGTTGATTCAAAACAAGCTATTTAATAATAGGTAATTTTTAATAAATGCATAAGATCAAGATAATTTGTAATAGCTACTTGGTAGAAAAAACTAACTAGTAACAAGCTACTTAGTATCAAAAAAATAAGAACAATCTAAATAGGAATAGCTACCTTGTAGAAATAGCTAACTACCAACAAGCTACTTAATATAAAAAAACTAAGAACAAGCTAAATAGTAATAACTACTTAAGAACTAGCTACTTAGTAAACGATAATCGGTAAGAAGTTACTTAGTAATAGCTAATTACAAAAACTAACCAAGAACCAGCTAATTACTAATAGCTAACTGGAAACAAGCTAATTAATAATAGCTAAATACAAATAACTAACCAAGAACCAGCTACTTAGTAATAGGTAACTCGTAAAAAGCTAATTAGTAATAGCTAAATACAAACAAATTACCAAGAAACAAGTACTTAGTAATAGATAACTGATAATAAGCTAATTAGTAATAGTTGATTACAAACAACTAACCAAAAACTTGCTACTTACTAATAGCTAGTTGGTAAGAAGCTAATTAGTAATATGCAATTACAAACAAGTAACCAAGAACCAGATACTTACTAATAGCTAACTTCTAACAAGATAATAAGTTATACCTAATTACAAACAACTAACCAAGAACCAACTACTTAGTAATAGGTAATAGGTAACAAGCTAATTAGAAATAGCTCATTACAAAAAACTAATGATGAACCTGCTACTTAGTAATAGCTAGCTGGTAAGAAGCTAATTAGTAATGGCTAATTACAAACAAGTAACCAAGAACCAACTACTTTCTAATAGCTAACTAGTAACACACCAACTACTTAGTAATAGCAAAATTGTAAGAAGCTAATTAGTAATAGCTAACTACAAGCAAGTAACCTAGAAACAATTACTTACTAATAACTAACTAGTAACAAGATAATAAGTAATAGCTAATTACAAATAGTTAACCAAGAACTAGCTACTTAGTAATAACTAGCTAGTAACAATCTAATTAGTAATAGCTGATTACAAACAACTAACCAAGAACCAGCTACTTAATAATAGCTAACTGGTAAGAAGCTAAATAGGAATAATTAAATACAAACAAGTAAACAAGAACCAGCTACTTACTAATAGCTAAGTGGAAACATGCTTATAAGCAATCTAGCTTGGAAAATTTGAATCATTGAAGCCATATGTTGTTAAGAGATTAAAAGATAGATTCACTTGTTGCTACATTTATCATGTTCAAATGTCGTACCCTAAGGATGAAAGCAATCTCCCATGTCAATCAAGCTTTGTCGTGCATAACTAACTTTGAATTTGTGATTTTCCTAATTGTCAAGTAGGGCTGACATCAAGCTGCAATGCTTCAGCAATTACATTTTGATCAACTAGCAACATTATAGAGAGTATCATATGTCCATGTCAGAATGACACTATATTCCACTAGTATAAATGTGTGATGGGAGAGTGCTTTGATTGTAGAGTAGGACATTTTAAGTGGTGTCTAAGAGAAACTATAATATCATATTACTGTAATGATCTTTGAAGATGTTGAATCAATGTATGAAAGAAAATACATTCAGTGAGAAAAATGAAATACAATCTATGCATTGGTGGTCTATATAGATAATTATTTTTGTGCATATTACATATTTTCATATGGAGGGTATCCCCGAAAAGGTAATCCACATATTCATATCCAATGATAAGAAGCACAAAACTCTTTTTGTGCAACATTGGTTCCAATTATATTGGCGATGGTTGAAAGAGCTAAACCTTCATTTAAGCCAACATTGGGTATGGTCACATGGTGAAGCTTCTCAATTTAAAGCTAAAGGTCCATTTTACTTTGTAGGAAGATATTCAGGGCTAACAAGCGTGACTATGATGTGGAACTCATTTGAGTAAGGGTAGAGGAAGGGAGAACATGATGTTGCAGGTGCAGTTGTGAAAAGGATGCTAACCCATAAACAACTTAAACATGAGGGTGCAATGGTAAACTGTGTTGCACATATTGTAGAATTTCTTAGAGGAAATTTGTGAGGGTCAAAAGGGAGATGTCCCACGAGTCTTCTAGTAAGTGACATTGAGGAAGTGAATAGGGAGAAGGCTTGGAATTGTAGGGGGATATCTCAAGTTCAGTCCTTGCAGTTGTGAAAAGGATGCTAACCCATAAACAACTTAAACATGAGGGTGCAATGGTAAACTATGTTGCAGATATTGTAGAATTTCTTAGAGGAAAATTGTGAGGGTCAAAAGGGAGATGTCCCACGAGTCTTCTAGTAAGTGACATTGAGGAAGTGAATAGGGAGAAGGCTTGGAATTGTAGGGGGATATCTCAAGGCTAGCTAAATAGTGCATTGGTGTCAAAAAACTACATGTTATTGCTTTCAATATATTCAAGGTCAATGGAAAAGATGCATCAACAAACACCACATTCAAAATTGGGTGATATATTGTTTTCATAGTATTCAAGGTCACTCAAAAGGATGCATCAACAAACACCACGTTCAAAATTGGGTGTACCATACTTTGAATCCTTTCAGTGAATCAAATAAAGCAGATGACTCATATGTTTTTGATTTTTACATTTGAAGGTGATAGCAACCATCAATCAGATGTGTTGGCAATGCATGACAACTTTGCAATAAATGCAAAAGAGGACAATGATGAAGGTGCAGATTTTTATTTATTAACATGCACACAAGGTAAAGATTTCACTCCGAAGAATCTAGTGGATGCTTGGAACAACATGATAGCTTCAAGAAAATATTATGTGGTGGGTTTATTGTATGAGAGACTAGAAAAAAATGTTTAGAGGTTCTTAGAAACAAGACCACCAGCTTACATGTATTTCCATATTGTAAGATGCATTAAAATAAGATGCATTAAAAATACCGATGTCACCAGACCATGATTGTTCATAATTGTATACCATCAATGGTGATGTCTATGAGGTTGTGTACAATAGTATTGCTCTGGCATTTGTAATAGCCATGTGATGATGGACCTTCTTTTTGTCTGGCACTTTGTAGTACACAAATTGACTACTAGATAATTATAACCATTTTTTTTTTAGAGTACAATGAATTGGAAATACACACTCACACACCCAACCTCTTAAGGTAGAGGCACCCCTCATGAAAGACTCATGGACATGTCCAGCCAGGACTTGAACTCAGGACATCCTCCTACAGCTTCAAGGCGTCAGCCACTAGGCTACGCGGGCTTGGACTTTATAACCAATTTCCTAAGTAACCACTTCCTAAAATTTAGTAAGCGTACATTGTGATGAATAACAACCAAGGTATGATAAATAAGAGCTAATGGTTAGAAGTTGTGCGAATAGGTGTATCCGAAATGTTACAAACAACAACAAGCTAGAAACTAGTAAGTTACAACCAACAACTAACAGGAAGTAGCTAACAACTAGCTAATTGATAAGTATGGAAAATCAAGTCTCAACCATGAAAAAGAAATCGTCCATGAGTTTTGCAAGTGGACCAATAAAAAAGAAGGACCAAAGCCATGGAATCAAGTTAGATTCTTGACCAAACTCAATCGAATTCCAATCTCATCAATCACCCACCAAAAAGTGCACCTACACTCTTTGGTGGGTGGCTAGCTAGATTGTAGGAAATGTAAAAGCTCTATATAAGCACCATCCCACCTTTGTTTTTTGACTTTTATGAATTCCACAAGTTTCCCACTTAGTTTAGTGAAGTTTTAAACTCCAAAAGGCAGCCCCCTTGCTTGCTTATCTTATTTTATTTCATGATTTTGCTTCTCTCTATCTAGAGGTGTAGTTAGGCTTTCACAATTCTAATTTTACGAGATTGCAGAGCATTGTTTGCTTTCTCATTGTACTCAATTTCATTGATTAAAAGCTTCATTTGGTCTCTCATATAGTGCCCCAAAGTGTGCCAAATTTTCAAATTCTTTGACTGATTGAGTTGTGAGAAATTGCCAAGTTTGTGAAGTTATATCTCTACATATAGGTAGAGAGTGTTGCAAACAGGTAGCTAGTTTTGCAATGGATGGTTCTCCCAACTCAAATATCCATTTGGTGCAATTTAAATCTTGTTAAATATCTCTTAGCGTATAGTTTAGGTTGCAAAGGTTCATTTCAAGTTTTTGTATAGGTTTAGAGAAAAGTACCTAATAATGAGAATATATCACTACTTGTGGCCTAATGAAAGGTAGCAATCTTCCATTGTTGGATTAGGGTGTTAGAATCCTCCCCCATTAGTGTTTACCAGACCATTTTGGAGGCTTGATACATCAGTGGAAATCATATTGGAGACTTGAACGGATCCATACAACTCTTGGAAGCACAAGGAGGACTTGTCAAAGCAAGAAGACATCAAAAGGGGGCTATGTCAATCGAAATCTCAACTAGTGGAAGGTTAGCAAGGGGGGAAGCTATGAAAAGCTAATGTCCACAGCTTCTAAAGCATACAAAAACGTGAGGAGAAGTTAGAGGATGATCATAGAGCTCAATATGGCTCAGTATAATGCACAAATAGAGAAGTGAGAAAGAAAACTATCTACCATGGAAATTCAAAGTAACCAACTGGGCAAAGGATTGTGGGGATTAGTGAGTGGAATAGAGCCAATGCCTCATGTGCATGATCTACCACTTAAAGGGTAGGTCAAGAAACTTAATGAATGGATAGAAACGGATAGGAGAGTCATATTTTTTCTACCTCAACATCATGCTATATACAAGACATACACATCCAAGAAGGTTTGGGAGACCTTGGAGACATTGTACTCTTCATCAACCAAAGAAATGATGATTAAGCTCAAGAATGAGCTAAATAATCTTAGGAAAGCACCAAGCACTAACATGAATGAGTACATTTTGAAAGTTAAGGAGCTTGCAAATGCCCTAAGCTCAATTGGGAGCCCAATCAAAGATGATGATCTTTTCATACACACTCTCAATGGCTTCAAAGAGGATGAAAGTGCAAAGCATTCACTAGATCAGTGTATGTGTGGGATTCCTTGCCAAAATTTGATCAATTCCTCACATTGATAGTGACCAAGGAGATGAACCAAGGGTAGCGAAGCCTAAGTTGGTGGACAAAACTCCCAAGGCAGAGGGAGAGGAAGGTCAGACTCAAGCTCAAGCAACCAAGAAGGCCCCAATCAAAGCTATGGATCAAGAGTAAGAGGAAGAAGTAGATGAAGAGGAGGAAGATCACATTGATAAGAAGCATCCAATGGAGAATGCTACAATTGTGGAAAATCGGGCCATTATGCAAGAGAATGTTTTTCCAAATGAGGCAATCAACGATACAAAAGGAACCAAGGTAAGTTTTCTAGTACGTCAAACAAATTCAAAAAATGATAAATTTATTATGATGTATGGTTGGAATGAATGAGTCAAGTCAAATTTTACATGGTACATAGGTAGTGGTTGTAGCAACCATATGAGTTGCAATTAAGATGTTTTCTTTTATGTACACTCAACCATCACTCAAGGACATGCATAGATAGGGGATGAAACTAAGCACAAGATAACACATGTGGGAGATGTTGCATTGAATGGATGTCAAACCTCCAAGGTGTTGACAGATGTGTTGCATGTGCCAACCATCACCAAGAACTTGGTTTCAATAGGTTGAGTGGTTGAAAGAGGTTATGCGGTGAGGTTCAATGATCAAGGATTTTTTGTTGAACAAACCATGCAGGACTACAAGCTCATAGCAAAAGGAAAGAAGCAAGGAAGACTCTTCATCGTGGAGGTAAATCCATCAACCCCTCACACTGTCTGCTTGTCGATTGAAAATAAATATATTGTAGAGATGAACTTGTGGCATAAAAGAAGTGACCACATAAACTTACAAAGGATGAAGGACATGCAAAGGAAGGGCTTGGTGAGTGATCTACCTGATTTTACATCTCAAAATATGTAGCATTTGCTCCATGCATGTCAATTAGGAAAACAAAGTAGGTTTTTATTCAAGAAGGGAGCACATGTGAGCAATGACGTGTTGAATCTCCTACACACTGATGTATGGGGACCTGCAAGGGAGCCATCCATTGGTGGTAATAGATATTCTATCACATTTATAGATGATCATTCAGGTTTCTTTGGATGTATTGCATGAAGTCAAAGTCAAAGTGTTTTACCATTTCAAGAGGTTCAAAAACCTACTAGAGAAGGAGATAGGGAAGTATATAAAGCCTCTCAGACCGGATGTAGGGGGAAAGTATTTTTTAAATGAAATATAAAATTTTCTACATGACCATAGCATCAAAAGGAAATTCTCTTGCAAGTATATGCCTCAACAAAATGGGGTGGAAGAGAGAAAGAATGGATATATAGCAGAAGTGGCTAGAGCTATGTTAAATGAAATGAATGTTTCTAATTCCTATTGGGCTGATGTAGCAAATATAGCTAAATACATTGTTGTAAGAAATCTAACCTTTCACATCTCAAAGTATTTGAACCATTCTTTGATAGGATTTTCAAAGTCGACAGAACACCTCTCTTTTTAGATCTTTGAGAGGGCCTTGCTTCCTTATAATTCATTATGCCTACATGATTCAAGTTATAGCTTGTGAAGAACCTAACCTTTTTGAAGAGGAAAATAAACATAGGGAATGGATTGAAATCATGGAAGAGGAAGTCAAGGCACTTGCAGAAAATGATATTTATTCATTGGTGCCAAGAACAAAGGACATGAAAGGCATTGGCAACAAATGGGTATACAAGGTAAAGAGGCATGCAGATGGGAGCATTTCTAGGTATTAAGCAAGGTTGGTTACCAAAGGTTTTGCTCAAACCTATGGCATATAATTCAAGGAAACATTCAGTACAGTAGCTAACATATCCACCATAATCATTTTGATTGCAATTTCAGCCTCAAAAATTTAGGAAGATGTACTAGTTGGATGTGAAGAATGCTTTCCTAAATGGAGAGCTTGAAGAGGTAGTCTTCATGGAGCAGCCACAAGGCTTTGAAGATGAGATGTTTCCACATCATGTATGAAGGCTTAAGAAGGCTCTTTATGGACTCAAGCAAGCCCCAAGGGCTTTGAACCAAAGACTTGTGAACTACTTTGTAAGATTTGGATACAATCAGAGTCATGTAGATCCATCACTCTTTGTGAAGAAGAAAGGTAGCAAAACTATTTTCATTTGTATATATGTTGATCATTTGATCATTACAAGAGATGATGAAGCCACCATCAAGGACATAAACAGGAATTTTGGATGTGAGTTTAAAATCTTTGATTTAGGGATTTTAAGTTACTTCCTTGGTATTGAAGTATTATATAAAGAAGAAGGTATATACTTGATGCAAAGGAAATACATTCTAAATCTTTTGAAGAAGTTTGGCTTTTTTGATTGCAAGCACATTTCAAATCCATTAGAAGTGAAGGTTAAACAAAGTGCTCATGAAGGTGAAGAAGTGAAGGATCTGAACATGTATAGGTCAATAATTGGCTCTCTCTTGTATGCTACTATGACAAGACCAAATATTGCACATGTACTTGGAGTGTTATCTCAATTTTTGCATGCATTGAGAGTATCTCATCTTGTTGCAGGCAAAAGATTATTTAGGTTACTCAAAGGATCAGTGAATGAAGTGCTATATTATCCATTTTATGATGGATTAAATGTTAATGCTTGTTGTGATGATGATTGGGTAGGTTCCAAAGATGACAGGAGGAGCACTAGTGAATATGTTATCATGCTAGGGAAGAAGACTATCTCACAGATGTCAAAGAACCAACCAACAATGGCTCTCTTCTTAATCAAAGCTGATTTTAGAGGCTTATCACAAGTCTCATGTGAGCTTATATGGCTCAAGAAGTTGTTTGTTGATTTTGATTTACAGGTTAAGAAAGTACCCATTTTATGTGACAACATAAGTAGCATATGCTTGGATCAAAATCCAATGTTCGATGCAAGGTCAAAGCATAGATAAGTACATTACCACTTTATTAGAGACAAGATCATGTCAATGGAGCATGTCAATACAAAGGACCAATTATATGAAAATATGTTTACCAAATCTTTGGAATGTAGTAAAGCTACAATACTTCAAGGCATGCAGTGGGATGCAGGGCCTAGGCATTGAGACTTGAGGAGGAGTGTTGAAAATCAAATCAGAATCATGAAAAAGCAATCATTCATGAGTTTTCAAATTAGACCAATAAAAAAGAAGGACCCAAAGTCATGGAATCAAGCTAGAAGCTCAACCAAATAAACTTCAAATCTCATCAATCACCCACCAGAAAGTGCACTTACACTGATTGGTGGGTGGTTAGCTAGATTGTAGGAAATGTAAAAGCTCTATATAAGCACCATCTTGCATTTTTTCCCTTGATTTGTATGCATTCCATGAGTTTCCCACTTAGTTTAGTGAAGTTCTAGACTCCAAAAGTATCCCCCTTGCATGCTTATCTTATTTTGTCATGATGTTGCTCTTGTGTATCTAGAGGTCTAGTCAGGCTTTCACAAATCTAATTGTACCAGATTACAGAGCATTGTTTGCTCTCTCGTTGTACTCATTTTCATTGATTTCAAGCTTCAATCGATCTCTCTTATAGTGCCCCAAAGTATGCCAAATTTTTAAGTTCTTTGATTGAGTAAGTTATGAGAAATTGCCAAGTTTGTAAAGTTATATCTCTACACGTAGGCAAAGAGTGTTGCAAATAGATAGCCTATTTTGGAATGGATAATTCTCTAAGCTAGAATATCCATTTATAATATTTAAATCTTTTTGGATATCTCTCAAGGTCTAGTTCATGTCTACAAAGTTTCATTTTAAGTCTTTATAGAGGTTGAGAGAATCTTGTAGAACAATGAGCATGTATCATTGCTTATGGGCCTAGTGGAGGGCAGCCATCTTCCACTGTTGCATTGGGGTGTTCGAATCATCCCCCATTAGTAAGTAGTTAACTATCAAGTATCCATTAGGGGAAAAAGTGAACCTTGCATGGGCCTTTTAGCTTAAGGAGTGATTAGTGATGGACCAATGAGAGGAGGGTGGTGGACACAGTCTAGTCTCTTAATCACATAGGGTAGGCATAGGGTTCCCTTGGTTTTCTGTGGTCAAAGATGCAAAAACCACCCAAAATTCGTGGGTTTTATTCCATGAATGGTTTTGGAGAGTTCGAAAATCAGTTGTAGCCCTTGGATTCTCTTAAAGATCTTAAGGCTCAGATTACATCGCAAAAGTCAAGGCGGCTTTGCACCATGACCGTTAGATTTGAGTTGTCTTCAATGGCCAAGATAAAGAGATGGATGAAAAAGGTGCAAATCAACCTACACCCTTGGATCAGAGACTTGATCTAATGGCTATATTCAAAAATAGCTTGATCTTGGGCGCCTTCAATCCTCTCCTTTGGATCTTGTGAGGATCCAATGGTTGAGAGTGATCCCAAGAATAGAACAGCGCCATTCTAGCTCCTCCATCGGATATAGGGGCCATTGGACGGTCCAAAATCACTCCAAACTCGAGCTCAGCCCCAAATGCGCTGCGCCATCCAATCGGAATGCATCCAAGGATTCAAATTTGTTCAAAAAAATTCACATCAGCCCCATTTCCAGACTGTCATTCGATCTCACTTCATCCAAGGGACACAAATCTTGCAGAGACTGCGTGAGGCTATCCCACTTGCATGAGTTGTGAGACACACTCTCTCTGTAGTCTCTCATCCATTTGAATTTTATCCGTTGATTTTGAATATCCAAGGGCCATTAATTTTGACGAGTGAGGATTGGAATAGAAGAATATATAGACATTATTTTATTTGGCAAAACCACTAGTGGTTTGGTATAACCTCTTAATCTCTTGGATTTAGTTTTTTAATCCCTAAAAATTAGGAATCCTTACAAGGCCCATGCAAGGTTCAATTTTTCCACTAATGCTAACTAACAAGTAAGTAGCTAGCTAGTTATAGCTAATAGATAATAGGAAATCACTAGTTGCTAATAGCTAACAAGTAGTTAACATGTAGCTAATCGACAAGTTACAACTAACAATTAATAGGAAGTTGTTAAGCCTTAGATAATCGATAAACACTCATCTAATCAGCAAGTAGATAACTAATTGGTAAGTATAGCTAACTATCAAGTAGATAACTAACAAGTAAGTAGCTAATAATTCATAACTAACAGCTAACAAGACATCACTAATTGCTAATATCTAGGAGGAAATCACTAAAAGGTAATAGGAAGTAGCTAATACTTAATAGGAATCCTTGATAGCTACCATAAAATCGGCACCATGCAGCTAACAAGAAATCAAATAGCTAATAGGAAGTAGTGTTGCTCTAGCACAATGGTATGTGAGAGTGAAGGTGAGAAGCATAGAAATGCACACACACATACACACACACATGGAAGAGACAAGCAAGACACAATGGAAGGTAGAAAGTAGGATCTATTACTCAAGAACATTATTACAAGCTCAATCTAGCTCTAATCTCTTCTCAAATCATATAAGCTAATACTAATTAACTCCAAAAATGAGCTCTCTAGCTCTTTTTATAGATTCTAGACTAGTTTTGACCAGTTTCACATCTAGTGTTCGGCATAGTTAAAAAATAGGTTCTCGAGGTCATTCAGAGGTCTAAACGAAGTCTAAAAATAACCAAAATTGGTATGCTTGTTCTACTTAAGATCCTCAAGCTTGAGGACTCCTAGGCTTGCACAAAGTGGAGCTAGTAAATACAAAAATTGGGTATTTTTATGATACATATGTTACAAAAAGTGATAAAAATCACTGTTTGGAGTTTTGAAAAAGTAATATCAAATATATTTATTTGGAAAAAATGACTGCATGCCTCCCCATGACTCTTTGTAGTCCACCTCTACATACTTCCTCTGTGTCGATGCCTTTGGCTATTGCCAACACCCCCCTCCCTCTCACGTCTGTCGTCCCCGATAGATCCTTGTTGTGGGGTCTGCATAATGTAGTTTTGCAAGAGGTCTTCTGCGAGGGTGTGGTCCGTGATGCGAATGCCTCATGTGAGATCAGTTTCTAATTTTTCCCACTCTATGGCCTGAGGTTCATCAGGAGGTGGAAGCCGGTAGTGTGTCGAATATACAAGTTGCTCGCAAACTAACAACTGAAGGAGATGGGTAGGCCGGCTGATAAAGACTTCTGAGTGGTACTCCCAAAATCCCATCGTGAACATCTCTTTGAATGTCATCTTATAACATGCAGGTAAATACTTGATTTGGCAATGCCATGCATAACAAACCTAGAGCAATGGCATAGTCTCATGTCATATGTGAGGTCTTGGTTGCCATGCTCAAAGCCCGGGGTATCGACATGTGGTGCTTTGACACGGTGAAAGATCTTGAAAACCATTTGCATCATATCCAAGATCTTAATGGTCATGTATGCCATGATGTTGTCTATGCGGTGTAATCTGGGAAGCCAGTGGCGGATAGTCACCATCATATATCCAACGATTGGAGGGCCATGCAGTGATGCTAGATAGGGATAGTGTAGCCAATCTTGGCATTGCTTATTATTTTAAACTTTCATCGCAAATGCCTTCGAGGAGCGGCATTGCGGCATTGGACCCCACCACAGATTGTACTTTAGATGTAGCTGTGTTTTTGTCCATGTATGCATCATTTTTGGATATTCTTGTAACAGCTCCATGTGCCAATTTGGCTAAAAAATCTTTCTTTTCTTGGCTTCAGGGGGTAGGTCTTCAGGCTCAAATTGTGTAGCATGAGTTGCTTTTTTCCCCATTTCCTTTTCAATAGCTAATTGATACTCTACCATGTATAGAAAGTGGGGTTCATACTGAAGCTCATTAATAGAGATATATCATCGAGAGGCTAACTAAGCAAAACAGGGCGATTGTAAAATGCGTTCCTCGATTAGGGCCATGGCATGTATCTGTGCTTTGACACATGTGGAGTGAATCTTACCTAGCTCTTCCACTAACTTGAGCCATGTGGGAATCAGAATTTCAAATGTGTCTTGCCCTTCTGCTATGACACATCTGCCTGGGACCAGTTGTGGTTCATATGCTTCTTTGTATGTGTCCTCCACTAGTATAGAAATGGTTTCTTCTTTAGCAGGAATCTTGAGTGGGGAATCTCACCTTGGGGTTGTGAGTGAGCTACCACCTAAGCTTGAAGATCAAGTACACATGCCCGTAAAGTAGTGAGTTCATCTAGGATCTATGGGGGTGTGACTTCGAGAACACTTTGTGGCTGTGCCAGTTCGTTCAGTAGTAACACTGTAATCTACCTAGACCTCCTGATATTCTTCATTGATTCTATCATAGTCATTGAGTAATCACACGTATTCATCCAATAATACTTGCATGGTCTCCACGGGGACCGCTTTGAATCTACTAGGACTTAATGTTTCATCTAGTCGATCCATCGCAGCTTCAAAGTTCTCACGATTCTACTCTTGTAGCCTTTGGTTCTCTTCTTTGGCGGCTGTGAGATGTCTTCGTAATAGTCCCATATTTCATGTTAGTGTGGCGTTCTGTATTTTTTGAGCATGTAAAAGATTTTCTACATATGTGAGGGCTTCTTTAGTCTTTTTTTCTAATTCTAACTCTAATGAGTGGTAAACCTAACATAGTTCCTGATTGCATGCATTCAGGGAAGCATTCTTGATGGTCAAAGAATTTATCTGTGCCTGCAATTGTGTGGTACTGTGTTGCAATGCTTGGTGGCTGCTTCTGAGAGATGCAAAATTGTCTCTGACTTGAGTCATGAATGCAAACATTTGGCAAAAATGCGGTGTCAATGGTGGGTGATAATAACAATGGTGCGATGTGTGAAGATGATGCTAATGTGGGTGTAGATGTAGGGGGAAAGGGAAAGGGGAATGGGAGGGTGGATGTAGTGGTGACCGTAGAGAATTGTGTTGTGTTGATATGTTGTGGTGAAATGGTGGATATGAGTGGTGGTCAAATGTCCATGTCACTGGACGTGGCATCTAGTGCACTAACTGTGAATAGTGTTGTGAGTGCGGGTGCGTGAGTGGGGATGAACACGAGATTTACAAAAGTGGACGAATAAATTACAGATTGGGTCTCGTGGATGGCTTGGTGTAGAGGAGAAGATAGAGGTGATATAGTTGGGCAGGGAGGTGACACAGGCAAGAAGGTCATCACGGGGTGGAAATGGAAACATAGGTCATAGAGGAATAGGAAAAGAAGAAAGGGAAGGAGTGAGGAAAGGGTTAAAGGGCATGTGGGCTTCGGTAGTGGAGCGGATAGGTGCAAGGGTTTCAGGTAGAGTTTGGGGTGTTGGAGAGAATATGGCTTCTACAGCAGTACTTGCTATGAATGTGGGTAGTGGAGGTGAACTAGGGTGTACAGGGGAAGGTGGATGTACAGGAGAAGGAATAGTGTCGGTGGAAGTGAAGGTGATTTTGATGGTGGTTATTGGTATGGAGGTTGATGGTAGTGGTGGGGGGTCGATGATGATTGTTTCTTCTGCTGGCTAGGGCTATGTTGTGGTTTTAGGGATTAGCTGTGCTTTTTTTGGATGATGGGAAGATTGGGCATCTATTGGCATGCAGATATACTGACTTGGCTTGGACATCAAACGGATTCATCGAGGGTCGAATTGTGGTAAAGGTTTTCTCTTCAAAAAATGAAGTGCTTCCATTGTTCCCACAGACTTGACTAGTTCCTTGAAACCTTGAATGAAGGAGTCTTCATTCCTAACCCTAAACCTAAAAACTCATTACACACACCTCAAGAGTGTGAAGTAACAAGTGCTGAAGTGCTTGACTACTTTCCACTGAACAAATTCACCTCTACAAGTATGATTCCTTCACTCAAGAGCTATAACCATCACAAAGGCACCTTGGTTAGGTTTCTTCCCTAGCGACCGTGCCAAAAACATGTGTACCTAAGTCGTGAAGCCTTAGGGACTTGTATCAATGAGACTAAATCTCAATCACCTCACAAGTGCATATAGTGGTGGATCGATACACGCTTAATTATCAATCCGAGGAACCATATGAACCAAGTGTATGAAGACATGTGCGCACATGATGAAATGTGAAGTGGCTAAGCTATAATGCATGTGAAAAGACTTGACTACCTCTCTAACTCACTAATCCTCTGAAAATGCATGCCGCGATACCATTTACAGTAGTAGCACAAATTCGAACTTTTCTCCTAGCTCCAAACTCCGAATATGGTGAATGCCTGGTTCATTTCAAAGCTCTCAATGTGACACATCTATTAGTGTATATTCAATCAAATTTGACAAACGCTCTTCAAGTTATGAGCAAAATAGTGAATGGTGGGGACCACCAACACTCGCTCCACAACTCGTAATGGCTCACACACACACACTTTAGTAGTTCAAAAGCGATGGGAAGGGATAGACAATAGTCCTACACACACATTGCAAGCGTTACACACACAAATGCAAAAGATCATAGAGAAGGAGGAAATCAGCAGGAAAGAAGAAAATTCAAAATTCTTCTTCCACTCTTCACAATGGCAAAAGCCTCTTACAAGAGTCACAAAGTGCCTTATATACATGTGCCCTAAAAATGGTCCTTTCACACAAGAGACTGGCACTTTATTGACTAACTCTAATTTCCTACTATTTTACAAGAGTTATGTTACAAAGATTTGGGGCTTATGCATCTAGAGGACTCCTCTAGTGCATTTACATGGCTTTCATGAGATTTCCATAAGCATTTGAAGAAGAAAAATTGTGCCCATAATTTTCAAAATTTTGGGGCTCCTCTTTAGTGCTCTATTTTCTCTCCAACAATGAGCTATCTGAATCTTTGTAGACCTTTGAAAGTTCCAATTCATCTCCTAAATTATCTTCAATGTCTATACAAATCCGTACACATTGCTCTAAAGTTTTGGGTTCCTTCAAATATACATAGGATCGTAGTTTAGAGCTCAAGAGGCCATCCAAAAATAAAGACACTTGCTTGGCCTGAGAGGGAAGTTCTAGCATTGGGCATCTCTCAATATAGTGTCTAAACCTACGTCCTACGAGTTTGACAGTTTCCTGAGGAGTCTGTTTGAAGCTGTGAATCAATGAGGAAGTGTTATGTCTAATTCCACTTTTAGAGAATTTAGTGATGAAGGACTCTAATAAGTGATGGATGTCCCTAAATTGCCTTTGTTGCAATGGTTGGAGCTAGGTTAAGGCTGTGTTCTTCAAGGTGAGTCCAAAAGCATTATATTGTGTGAACATGTCTTCTATGTGCTCCGCGCGCAACACTTGCTTAACCTCTACAACATGGTCATAGGGATCTCCTGTCTCGTCAAAGTAATTTCTCATTGACTTCACCAACTAGGTAGGTCTCAATATTCTTGGATGTTCACGTGATCTGGGTAGAGGAAAATCATCTCTACCACCTTCTCTCAGCCATTCCACTCTATCGGTGTCCATGGTTGGTCTATCTCTCCCTATGGGGTGAGTGAAACTTACTTCTGGCCTTTCTTTGTTCTTCTCTCTTTGAGATCCATGGGTTGAGGATGTCCTAGCACCTTGATGAACAATGTTTACATTGGCTCATGATGGGGGGAATACTAACTCGCCTCTCCACATATAGGCATGTCGCGCATGGTCTGACACTACAAATACTCATTGTGAAGTGTTGTCCAAAGTATACCACCTTTCTAGGTGTATCAGGGTCCTTAAATTCATAAATGGTTATGGAGCCTACTTCACTTGGTTGTTCCATTCTTTATCTCCAAAATGCTTCATCAGTATCCTTATTCACGAACAATGCAATGCGTCTATTGTCCTGAGGGATCCACTTTGGGTTTAGTATTCTTGTCAATAATTATTTCCCTCTAGGTGTCCTAGGCTCATCTCCTAATGGTTCTTTTACTTGGGTTCCTGCTTCTGTATCGAGAATCACTACACCATATGCATGGTATGATTAGGCTGATTAGTTATGATGTACATGGTTCCTTCTTTGTCTAGGTATGCGTCTCTCTCGAATTTCACCATTGGATGTTTCAATCCAATGGGTTGGTCAGGGTTGTGCAATTGAACCACTGATCTTCTCAAACCATCCTTATAGATGCGAGCACCTAAGTGGTTGGTTCAGATGTATTCAATTGGGTTCTATAAGGTCCTTCAAGTCTTTCTAGATAAGCTATGTTTGACCCTTCTTCCGATCTTTCCGTGCTATAAGCCATTTGTGACTCACTAGTCTCTAAGCTCAAGTCGTAGGGGTAGCTATTCAATTGTTGTGCCTAGGAATGTGCAATAGTTCCCACACTTGCTTTCAATGATCTAAGGCTTCGTCGATCTAACTTACCTATATGCTTGCCCGATCTAAGGTTCATGAGTTTGTCTTCCTTGATCACTCAATACACACTCTGATCGCCAAGACTTCTTTGTTCTCAGTTACTTGTTTCGTTTTTAATTCTTTTAAACTCTAGTGTTATCGCAAAGTATGTATCAGGAATCGACTTTTAGTTGTATGTTTGAGTTCTCGTTCCATCAAAATTACGCTCCTTCCTTTATGGTTCTCATATCACAGTCTCTTATCTTACTCTTGGACTTGAGAAAATTAAGTCTCTTGGACTTGATGCATTCCTATCGCAGACCTAATTCAATCCACAATGCTACATGCTCTTAGCCTAAGCTAATAATTGACTGATGGGGATGAGTATTCTTCCAACCTTCAGTCACCTTCTTTGATCACTCTGGTGCCCAAGAAGTCATGCTTCCAGAGCCTTGCTTAATTTGCTTATTGCCGTGCCTTGGATGCCCTTGGATGACTCTTGCTAGACCTGTCAAAATCCAATGTTTAGACAAATCCTTAAGTTAATGATCAAACACTTTGATGTATACAATCTTAAGGGTCTCTCTTCCTTTGGAAAAATTCTCAAGTGCCCCATTACTTTCCTAATCCCATAGATCGGTTAACTTCAACTTATCCTCTCTGAATATCAGCATGTTATTCTTAAGAAAAATAGCTGAAGTCACGTACGATTTGAAACAAGCTTCCCAACGAGCTCAAAAGCTCAAAACATGGACTTTGTATGAAAAAGTTATGGGCATTCATGCTCTCATGGGTAAAAACAGTTAGCAGGCTTTTCTCCGAGTGTGAGCTAAAGGGCATCCAATATGCCTAATCACTCCAAAATTCACTCAAATTGGCCTTAAAGTGGCCCAAAAAAATGAAACCCTAAATTTGGCATTTTAGGTGAACAATCGTGATGGTCCGAGATAATCATGATGGCTTGGAACTGTCGTGATGGTCTACTTGAACCGTCGCGATGGTCTGGAACCGTCGTCATGGTCGACGAGAAATGAGGCGTCACGATGGTCTAAGGGTGGGTTGTCACGATGGTGTGGTCTACCAAAGCATCACGATCGCGTACCTGGATTGTCAGGATGGTTCAAATGACACATGGTGAGTGGATGAAGTGAACCATCACCATGGTTCAAATGACACATGGCGAGTGGATCGTCGTGATGGCATGAGCGAATTGCAATGGCATGGGGTCGGCGGGATCATTGCGATGGTCCGTGATTGTCGTGATGGTCCAACTGAACCATCGCAATGGTGTGAGACCATCCCGATGGTCCAATCGAGCCATTGCTATGCCGTCAGCCAATCACAATGGTGTGACACAATCGCGATGGCATGAGCCCGTCGCGATGGTCCACCAAAATGATGATTTCAGAGATGCGTCTATGGATTCGTGCAAGCGCAAGGGTCGCCTGTGTCGTGCTATAGACGTGTACCAAAAATGTCAAACTTTTCCTACATACAACACATCTGACAGAAAGTCTGAGTTTTTACCTTTTTGGAGCTTTCCTATTGTACTGGAGTGCTTTCCCTACAATAAAACTAAAACACACACACACACACACATATGCTAGCTCAATAGCTCTCTTTCTCTCTCTCTCTCGCACATGCAAATGAGGAAAATGAGGAGGATAGGTGGATATGGTGAATTTTCTAATTTTTTTGAGTGGAAGAAGATGATGCGGTGATGATGGAGGAGTGTAAGGGAGATGAAAAACACAAAAAACTATGCAAAAGGAGCAGCAAAGATTGAAATGATTACCTTCCAATGCCAATCCTTGCTATACTCTTACCATCAAGAGTTCATCTTAGAACTCGATCCCCGGCAATGGTGCCAAATTTGGTGTTGCTCTAGCACAATGGTAAGTACCACGTCAAGAAGCTCCACCTCCTTAATGTCAATCCACAGAATAGATAGGAGTGATATGAAGACCATGAACACAAGAAGTAGTGAGTGAAGGTGAGAAGCATAGAAATGCACACACACATATACACACACATGGAAGAGACAAGCAAGACACAATGGAAGGTAGAAAGTAGACTCTATTGCTCAAGAACACTATTACAAGCTCAATCTAGCTCTAATCTCTTCTCAACTCATATAAGCTAACACTATCTAACTCCAACAATGAGCTCTCTGGCTCTTTTTATAGATTCTAGACTAGTTTTGACCGGTTTCACATCTAGTGTTCGACATAGTTAAAAAAATAGGTTCTCGGGGTCATTTGGAGGTCTAAAAAAAGTCTAAAAATAACCAAAATTGGTATTCTTGTTCTACTTAAGCTCCTCAAGCTTGAGGACTCCTTGGCTTGAACAAAATGGAGCTAGTAAATACAAAATTGGGTATTTTTATGATACATATGTTAGAAAAGTGATAAAAATCATTGTTTGGAGTTTTGAAAAAGTAATATCAAATATACTTCTTTGGAAAACATGTTTGCATGGATCCCCATGACTCTTTATAGTCTGCCTCTACATACTTCCTCTGTGTCGATGCCTTTGGCTACTACCAACAAGCAGCTAACATGTAGCTAATCAATAAGTTACAATTAAAAGCTAACAAGAAGTAGCTACCATGGAGCTAATCGATAAGGAACTAACTATCAAGTAACTAAATTATAACTAAGTAGATAACAATTTACAATCAATAGCTAACAGGAAATCACTAATAGCTATGAGGAAATAAATAATTATGGCTAACAATTTACAACTATCAACTAACACGAAATAGCTAACATGTAAGATATAAGATAACTAGGATGGTTTCAGATAGAGTGGAGGCACTCGCCATCTTCTGTGTAACCTCTAGATGGCAAAAGTGTGGCGGCTTGCCTCCCTCAAAACAAAACTCGCACCCCTAGAATAAATGAAATCGATGATTGTAAAAGTTTCTTTTGTAACTCCAATCATCACAGTAAATTAGCATTTGAGTTCTAGCAGAACAAGGGTGAATCAAGAGGTGAAGGCACGATTTTGGAAGCAAATACCATCTATGTACCATGGAAATAGTTTTAAATCTACCCATGCACTTAAAGAAGTTAACATGTAAATAGCTAACAATTGACCAACACAGCTAACAATATTTATAAGATCAAAGTATTTAACATAATTCTATACACATATTCGTACACAATGTTCTCATTATCTCAATACTCAATGTCTTCGTCTATAGTGTCGACATATTCCATGATATATAGTTAAGTTGTCTTCATCAAGAGGAATAGCTCTAGAAATAATATCTACATACTCAGCCAAATTTGGGGCTATTAACCTTTTCCAAAGTTGACCACAGAGATTTCTAGACAAATAGTTATGTCTTTTACTGATTCTCAACTTTGGCAGTGCAAGACCACATCTTCTAATGTTGTAAAAAACATGTAAGTAACAGTATTAGTTACTAATGTATTTTCAAGCCCATACTCCACATTCGTGTCCCAAAAATGATCCACTCTCTAGAAATGGATTGAAAAATTCCATAAACACTTATCCATCCCCCAAATACCCATAAAACTCTTCCTGATCATATCAATATATTTTTTTTACCTCGTCCAGATCATATGCACTCCAAATCTAGACATTGAAATGTTGAAGGCACCATCGTAGAAAAGGCTTATTGTTAGGAAAACCTTGGTCACTTTGAGTGTTCATAAATACATCTACTTCTAGAATTAGAGCCCAAGGCTCAAAATCATTGTGAAGAATTTTTGTATCTCCTCCTCTATCAAGCCATGTTCAATCTTTGGGGGGGGGATCCCTTTCTAAAAAAATTCTTGTATCTCCTCCTCTATCAGGCCATGTTGAATCTTTTAGGGGTCCCTTTCTATCTCAATAGATCTAGGTTTCATTACCACAGGATCCAACCTCTTTTGTTTTTCTGACTTGCCCAATATCCATTTAGGCTCGTCCTTCCCTTATGGTGTAAATTGTGAAGAGATGGATAAGTATGTGTTTGAAGATGAAGAGGTGTTGCAAAATCCTTGATCTACACCAGCCAAATGAACTCCAGGAGTAGATGGTGGGCCCTTTTAGCTTGTCAATGGATGTATTTGACACCCTATGTACCTTGGAAGATCACTCTCAAAAAGATAGATCAAAACAGATAAGTTGGAGTTAGCTCAGAGGTGAAAACTTGCTATTCTTGGTTCATACACCTGTCCAGTGTTTTACATAATTCTCTGAGCACAGCAGCAATTAGCTTAATTCCTCTTGGAGAAGTCTAGGTAACGTAAAGAGCTAACTTTCAAGAGTAATCTCATCAAAAATAATGAACCACACACTGAGAATGAGTTTTAACAACTGATGACATCATCCCGATTTTCACGGGCTGCTACAGTTTGAGACCAGTGAGCAGAAAAATCAACATAACTCAAACTTTAGGAATCCAATGATTATGAACATTTGTATGGTTATACTAGACAGTAAGCTGAATCCAAAAAGCTTTAAATCACTGAATTTGGATAAGTAACCACTGAGGAATGGCTCTGACAAGATGAGTGAAAAAGTCAGGTACCTGACAGAGAAGTGAAGATCAACAGACCCTGTTGACTTCAAATGAACATAACTGAAGATTGCAACATTCAAATGACATGAAAATTTGTGAGCATATAGTAGACTTATAGATCTAACTTTAACAAGTTAAATCACTGAAAATGATGCACCAAGCTCAGAGAAAACATCTCTGCAAGCTGACTGAGAAAACTGAGAGTAATGGCAGTGAGTAGTACACTTCACAAGAACATGGAAAGATGAACTCAAATAATCATGAAAATGAAAGTATATTGCTTGTACAATACAATGACTTACTGATACATATGTGTGCCTTGTAATCACACCTTGATATGACATAAAGCTCAGCTCTTGGAGGTCTTCACATAGGTCTCTCTAACCACGACTAAAACTGCCATCTATTTATAGTTGAGTTTGGGAGGCTAACTTCCCTCAATCACTCTCCAATCAATCAATGATTGATTTGATTCTCTACCTACCACAAATCATGAATTCGTGGCTCCTCTTTCCATTCTTGATCAAGTGGACTCAACCACTTAAGATTCTCTTACTTTTACATTAAGTAAACTCTTCAAAAAATTACAAGAGGTAGTTCACAAGTGAAATTTACATAGTCTTCTTTTTAAAGCTTCTTCTAAGACTTTGTGAGACTCAAGACAATACTTAGGCTTGTCATAGACTTGCTCCAACATAAACACTAGTATAGGATTAATTTGAGTTGAAACTGATACTTTGTTCAAGTTTTTATCTTTTTTGGGCATCTTTGTGTTCACCTTCTACTGCAACAAGATTAGTTTGAGTTGAAAGTAAGACGTTGTTTAGTTTTTTATCTTCTTATAGATCTTTGTGCTCATCTTCTCTTGCAGCCTAACATTGATTTGCTCCAGATGGAGCATTATCTTTCACGGTAGTTGTGGATGGAACTTGTTCCCCTTTTGACCTATATCCAACCATCATGACAACTTACAATCAACGACATTGTTGATCTATCAAAAATTGTACACGGGTATATAATATGAAGCACATAAGACAAAATATTTTAATAAAATCGTTACAAAATAGGCTAAATACGAAATCTGATAAGAGCTAATAGATTTGGACAATGTCACAAATGAGGATAGTAATGATTACAAAGAAGTGTTGTAAGATGGTGAAGAACACTAGTACTATTCTCTCAGAAGATCCTCTAAACCAGGTACAATGCCTCCATTCAAGTGTGACTAAGTAGTTTGCCACCTTGTTATTCCCATTGAAGTAGAATGAATACTACCTCATGAACATCTTTTTGAGTTAATGAATATTATTGTGTATATTAAGTCAATATATGTTGGCATCATCTTGGAAGAAGCAGGGGCATACATGTAGATCTAGCACTGAGGCAACTAATCAATTTTTTTTTTCAATCCTCACATTATTTTAAAAGTGATTCTCATCACTGGAAACCATTGTAAATACCGTTTCACCTTTTTGTAGCTCCATTTTGTGCAAGCCGAGGAGTCCTCAAGCTTGAGGGGCTTTAGTAGTATTGGCCTACCAAGTTTCATAATTTGCAGAGCTCGTTTGAGCCTCCAAAATAGCTTAGGGACCTAATTTTTAACTAGGCCGGACACTACGTCTGAAAACAATCAAAGCTAGTCAAAAACTATAAATAGAGCCAGAGAGCTCATTTTTGGGCTAGCTAGTGGTAGTTTTGAACTTGTATGAGAACTTTGTTGTAATAGAAGTGATTCCATTGTCTTTCTCTCTTTGTTCTTGCCGTGTGTGCGCATGTGTGTGTATGTGTGTGCATGTTTGTGTGCTTCTCACTCACACATTTGTGCCTTCACTTGCTCGAGGTCTTCATACCATCCTCATGTCTTCCCGGATTGACATTAAAGGAGGTGCTACTCATCACTGAGCTACACCAAATTTTGGCGCCGTTGCCAGAGATCCGAGCTTTGAGGACGAGTGTGTGATGGTAAGACGTAGAGAGGACGCGTTGGAATGATAAGTAGTAGGTAATTTTCTTGTTTTTCACCATTTTCTCCATCTCCATCTCCATCTCCATATTCCTTTCATATTCCCACTTCCATTTCATTCTTCTCATTTGCTTGGTGAGAGTTTGAGAGAGAGCGAGTGTGCATTTTGTGTTTGTATGTTTTTTGCATGATTCTTGTAGGTTGCAGCATCATCACCATCTCTAGCAAGCTCATCAGGTACTAAAACTCTCTGTGCAAGCCCCTGAGGCGTTGAGCTTGAGCTATCGTGACACACCGAAAAGCTGGCCCTATCACGATCTTGAGTGCACCACAACACAACATAGCCTGAGAGCACCTAGAATCACTAGATTGATCAATAAAATTCACCATATCCTGGTCTATCACGACACACCCGTGTATCGCAACACACCCCACCTATCATGACGCCTCAATCTATCACGACACCATGATATATCGCGACACCTTGGTCTATCACGACACACCCGTGTATCGCGACACACCCCACCTATCGTGACACCTTGGTCTATCGGGACACCTCGGTCTATCTCGACACCACGGTCTCTCGTGACACTTTGGTGTATCGCGACACTTCCACCTATCGTGACACCTCGGTCTGTCACGACACCTCGGTCTGTTGCGACACTTCGATGTATCACGACACATCCACTTATTGCGACACATCGACCCGAGCTATCGCAATACACTGGCTTTACGAATAATTTTTTGGGGTGAAATAATTAATTGAATTGGGGCAATTTTGGGCTTGATTTTTGACACATTGGGACTACCTTAGAGCCTTAGAAGTGGGCAAGTATGTAGAAAAACATAGATGAATTCCCTGAACCCTGAGAGCCAGTCTTGACCCCTAAGTGCCTGAATGGTCATAACTTCACCATATGAACTTTGATTGATGAGATTTTGGTCTCGTTGAATAAGTATTTGGAGTTTTGGAACAAGTATTTTTAAGTTGGCCATTAGGTGGACTTAGGTAGCCATAGGATTTTGGGGGTGCAGAGAGTTAGTCTTAGGGGGACGTGTGCTTTTTGATGTGTGTCTATCAATTCAATGTAATCTAGGGCAATAATAACTGGTGAACCTTTGCAGGAACATTGTGCGCAATCAAGGCATCCAAAGCAAGCTAGAAAGGAGGAGTACCAAGCTTGGGAGAAGGCTACCTGGGCTTCTGCAGCAGTCTGAGCAACAAGTGAATTGAGGTTGGAAGTTCTCTCAACCCTCCTTCGTGAATTCCTAGCTTAGGCTAAGTAGGACTTAGGAGTGGTGATTAATTAGAGTAACGCTAAGCACAAATCAAGTCCAAGAGAACTAATCAAATAAGTACAAGCATTAAGTAGATCTTAAGTGCAAAAATTCTAAGGAACAAAAGTAAACTTGAATCGATCAAATATCAAGTGCGAAATTCACTTAAGTAATCCTGACGACATGATTCCAAACAAGGGCTTAACACAATATTCAACTAAAAAGAACAAAGTGATTGGTACAAATTAACCTGCAATGAGAGTGTACTTGGGACCAGGGGGCATAGAAACTAGGCATATGAAACTTAGGTCAGGAAGACACTTAGGCCGAGACAGACAAAGCCTCAGATCTTCTGAAGCTAGTGTCAATCACACTGCTAGGTCTTGGGCCCAACAGTTGAGTGATTACCCATACACTCCAAGATCATAAACAAGCGATTCTTAGATGTCCTATAACATGGAGAGACCAGTAGGTAGTTCAGGGGTGGCGTACCTAGAAAAGCCAGAAGGACCTTACAAGACTCAATTGGAATATATCAGGACTAATCGTCTAGGTGCTCGCATCTATGAAGATGGCCTGAGAAGATATGTGGTCCAAATTAAGAACCCCGATCAACCCCATGGACTAGAACATCCGGTAGTCAAGTTCGAGAATGGAGCATACCTAGATAAAGAAGGGACTATTTATGTAGTCACCACCCTTCTAGATAGGACCCACGAGTTCGGCAACATGATCGCAGAGACTGACATGGGTGACATAGAGCAAGGGAACTTAGGGAGAGAGCCGAGGACTCCCCGTGGCAAATCAGTCCTGACCAGAATCATGACTCCAGAGTGGGTTCCCTAGGACAATAAAAGCATAGATTTGATTTTAAACCGAGAAACCGATGAGGCTTTTTGGAGGTATAAGCCTGACCATCCTCATGAAGTAGGAGCTCTCACAATTTATGAGTTTAAAGATCCTGAGAGCCCAAGAAAAGTGACCTACTTAGACAATATGTCAGAGAGGATCTTCGTGGTTGTACTCAGCCTCTGTGGATGATAAAGCAACTGTGTGTTGCTTCTTTGAACACCAAGAAATTAACTTATCTCCCACATAACACAAGTATCCATAAGTTGATCTCCTATCATCAGGATTACCTGCCCAATCTGTATCACTATATATCTTGATGTTTGTATCTGATGTAAAACCATAATACAAACCTTTTTTGAGTGTACCTTTAATGTACCTCAACACTCTTTGTCTTGCAATCCAATGTTCTTTCCTAGGACAATGCATGAATTGAGATAATATTCCAACTGCATATGACAAGTGAGGCCTAGTTAATGTAGTATAGATCAGACTACCAACCAAACTTTGATATAGCTTCATATCTAGAATTCTTCTCCTCCATATCTGCTCAATTTGTGATTCACCTCCATTGGAGTAGGTGCTACCCCACAATCATTCATCTTAAACTTGATCAACAAGTTTTTCAAATACCTTTCTTGAGTTACATACACTCCATGTTGAGTGTATGAGATCTCCATGCCCAAGAAGTATGACAAGTCTCCCAAGTCACTAATCTTGAACTCTTTCTCCATTTGCTTCTTTAGGCTTTGAATACCTTTCTCATCTGTACCTGTAAGAGTTATATCATCAACATATATGCACATGTAAATGAACCCATCATCACTTGCTTTGACAAGCAAGCTACTATCTGCTTTAGATACTTGGAAACCAAGTTCTTTCAAGAACTTCACAAGTCTATAATTCCATGCCATTGGGGCCTGCTTCAAACCATACAAAGCTCTCCTGAGCTTACATACATAATCTAAATATCTTTCATCTCTGAATCCTTGTGGTTCTCCATGAAAACATCATCTGAAATATAACCATTTAGAAAAGCATTCTTCACATCTAGTTGACATAATTTCCAACCTTTACATGCAGCAATAGCTATGAGTGTCTTGATGGTTGTCATCTTTGCCACAGGACTATAGGTCTCATCATAATCTATACCATATGTCTGAGCAAACCCTTTCACAAAAAGTCTAGCTTTATACCTAAACACACTTCCATCTACAAATCTCTTTGTCTTGTAGACCCATTTGCATCCAATGATCTTCTGACTATTTGGTTTAGGAACCAAATCCCATGTCTGATTCTCCATCAATGCATCATACTCTTCCTACATAGATTTCTCCCAATTTTCCTTATCTTTTGCCTCTTCATATGTAGAAGGGTCTTCATCTGCCTTTATCATATAAGCATAATCTTTGGTAGCCAAAAGAGAAGTGTCATAGCTATACCTTGTAGGTTGCCATTTGTGTCTTGATGACCTTCTGAGTTCTCCACTTCTTGAGGTTTCTGGTTCATCACACTTTGGATCAAATCTTGGCACTTCTTCAACTTCAACCTATACTTCAATGTTCTCCTCTTCATCAAATATCTGAACCTTTGATTTACCTTTCTTTTGATTCACAACTTCTTCATCATCTGCATGAAAATTAAATGTACCTGCATACCAAGTACCTTGCACATCAAATGTAACATCCTTAGACACAAGGAATTGCTTTGTGGATGGACTCTAGAACCTATATCCCATCTGCTTATCATCATATCCAGTGAACACATATTTTTCAGCTTTAGGTTCCAATTTATGCCTCAATTGAGATGGCACATATGCATATGCCAAACATCCAAATACTTTGCAATGATCTAGAGTAGGTCTCTTACCCCAAAATGCCTCATATGGTGCCATACCCTGAAAAGCTTTACATGGTAATCTATTGACCAAATATGTGGCTGTATTTACAGCCTCAACCCACAGGTTATTTGGGCAATTTTTCTCCTTCAGCATGGATCTTGCAAACTCAACAAGAGTTCTATTTCTCCTTTCTGCTACACCATTTTGTTGAGGAGAGTAGGTGCAAGTAATTTCCCTTTTTATACCTACATTCCACAAGTAATCACTGAACTCATTAGAAAAATACTCTCCCCCTCCATCTAACCTTAGTCTCTTCAACTTTTGACCTGTAATTCTCTCTGCATACACATGATAATGTTTGAATGTATTGAATACCTCTGACTTATCTTTGATCACATAGATAGTGATCCATCTGGTAGCATACATAATACCTTGACCCATTCATACTGAAATCCTTTGATGGTCCCCACACATTTGTGTGTACCAACTCAAGCTTTTCTGAATACATAAAACCATGCTTGGAATAAGATTGCTTATGAGCCTTACCTAATTGGCATGCCTCACATCTGTATGTCATATGTTGACCTGCAACATTAGGAAATCCAAGCACTGAACCATTGTTAACCATATCTTTAATACCTCTTTCATTAAAATGTCCAAGCCTTTTGTGCCAAAGATCTAACTCTGAGATCTTATGTCCTCCATAAGTGAACAAGGCATGACCAACATTACCTTGAATCTTCAATGTGAACAATCTTCCTTCTTTCTTCCCTGAAACAATTTGTTTATACCCATTGCTAGGGTCTTCCACAAAAACTCCTTCATTAGTGAACCTACACATTATGCTTTGTATTGTCACGTGTTTGAACTACATGATTAGTAACCTTATTCTCCAAATCAGTCATCAAAGCTTTGTTTCCACTCAGGTGATTGCTACACCCTAAGTCAATGTAGAAGACTCTTTGATCTTCACTTTGCCTTTCACAAGTTGCATTCATTATCAATGTTGAATCCTCCTTCTGATCTGAAGCATAATTGTAGTAGGTATTGTTGTATTGCTCACTTTGGAATCCTCTACCTGCATTTCTTCCAAAGTAGCCTCTACTACCTCTACCTCTGAAATTACCTCTTTGATTTCTGCCACCTCTTCCTCTTGAATTAAAGTTTTGATTATATCCACCATTATTCTGAGTATTATGCCAATAATCATTAGCTAAATGATTTGTCTTACCATAAATCCAACAAGCTTTGAATCCATCTTTATTACTTCTACCTCTTCCTCTACCTTTGCCACCTCCTCTCCCTCTTAGGAAGTTAGCTTGGCTAGTTTTACCTTCACCTTCATTTGATTGTTGCTTCCCTTTGCTATTCTTCTTCTTATCCTTTGAATACATTGCTTGACCTGCACTTTTGTCACCTTCACCTTTGACATCCTGCTCAAAGGTTAGCATGTGTCATAGCAACTGATTTAAGTCAGGAGTAAAATGATCTAGTGATAATTCAATAGACAAAATGAATGGATTCCATTTGTCATCACCTCTCAAACTTGTAAGGATTTGCCTTACCAATTTATCCTCCTCAATATCTTCATCAACTGCTCCTAATGCATCTGCAATGTCCTTCATTCTTGTTACATAATCTGAGATGGATTGAGAGGCCTTCTTCTTGAATGTGGTAAATTCTGCCCACAAGGATGCCTTCCTTGACTTTGTGGTATTTTGGAAATGCTCCTCCAAAGCATTCCATATGTCATTTGAACTTTCAAGACCTCTGATGTGAGGTAGCAAGTAGTCATTATTTGCCATATAGATAATGCTCCTAGCTTGAGCATCTCTCTTCATCCAAGTCTTCAAATACTCTAATCACTCAAGTGCAAGTACATAGAAATTCCATTGGCGAAACAACCTAAGGAAAAAGAATTTAAATCAAGCGACCAAAGTCAAGTACGATAAAACCTAAGTGTTCCTTGTGACAAAGATTGATTGGACAAGAAGTGACATCCTAAGAAAATTAAAAAGAACAAGTGACTAATACAAAAGAACTCAGCAACAAAATTGTACTTGGGAAATTTGGGATTATTCAATTGGGCATATGAACCTTAGATCAAGATGACACCTAGGAAGAGATAGACAGAGTCTTAGGTCTTCAGAGGCTAGTGTCAATCATACTGCTGGGTCTTGGGCCCAACAATTGAGTCATTATTCACACTACCCTAGCTCTGAGACTAGTGAATCAGAGATGTCTCAAGGTATGGAGAGACCCACAAGAAGTTCAGGCGTGCCATATTTACACAAGGTGGAAGGCCCTTACAAGATGCAACTCGAATACCTTAGGACCAACCGATTAGGTGCTTGCATCTATGAGGTCGACCTAGGAAGATCTGTGGTCCAAATCAAAAACCCTGATCAACCCATTGGACTAGAACACCCAGTAGTCAAGTTTGAGAACGGTGCTTACTTGGATAAAGAAGGAACCATATACGTAGTCACCAGTCATCCAGATAGGACAGATGAATTTGGGAATGTGATCCCAGAGACAGACATAGGTGACCTAGTGTAGAGCCCAGAACCCCTCAAGGCAAATCAATTCTAACGAGAATCCTCAATCCTGAGTGGGTTCCCCAGGACAACAAGAGCATAGATCTAATCTTGAACTGAGAGACTGTTGAAGCCTTTTGGAGGTATAAGCCGGATCAGCCGAATGAGGTAGGAACGATCACAATCTACGAGTTCAAAGATCCTGATAGCCTAGGCAAGGTGACCTATTTAGACAATACTTCGGAGAGGATCTTTGTGGTCTCAAAACATGGTAGACATGCCTACACTTGGAAGGGTGAATTCATTTTTCCCCAACCAAGATCTAATGTCTCTTTTGGCCACCAAGGAGCTAGAACATCCCAAGCTCATGGAGCTCAAAGGGATAGAAGTAGAGACAGGCCAGAGGTAAGTTTTTCCAACCCCTTGGGTCGAGAAACGATGAGAACAAAGACGGATAGAGTGGAAAGTGAGAGACCTAGAGCCCCAAGAAACCAAAGAAATGCGGATGAATTCCCTTTACCAAGACCTTGAGAACACACGAGGACTTTGAGACCTACACAACTAGTTAAATCCATGAAGAACTACTTCGATGGTATAGGAGACCCATATGATCATGTGGCCGAGTTTAGGCAAGTCTTGCGAGCTGAACAAGTTGAGGATCTATTCACACAGTACAATGCCTTTGGTCTAACCCTTAGGAACACTACCCTTACATGGTTTCAACCACTAAATGAGAGACAGTTCAGGAACATAGACCAAATTCTAGAGGCATTCATTATTATATCGAATTCTCTAAGAGTGGCATAAGACATAATACTTCCTCACTGATTCATAGCTTCAAGCAGACCCCCCAAGAGACGGTTAGGCTTGCAGGAAGAAGGTTTAGGCAATATCTAGAGAGATGTCTTGTTCCAGAGTTACCCACACCAACCAAACAAGTGGCATTATTCCTAGATGGACTGCTAAGTACCAAACTCAGATCATATGTGTACTTGAAGGACCCCAGGACCATAGAAGAGTGCATACGTATGTGCATAGTTATAGAGGATAACCTAGGGGAGAAATTAGAGCTTTCAAAAATCTACAAAGATTCAAATAGTTCTACTAGCCTCTCTTCCTCGCAATCCACATCTATTGAGGAACTTGTTGAGAAAGTAGCTCAAAAACTAGGTGTCTCTAGCAAACAAATCCCAAGATTTGCCCTAGTAAAGAGATGCTATACTTGCGGTGGTGATCACATGGCGAATGTATGTCCCATTATGGCTCAACCCCAAGTGAATCCTAGTAGCCAGTACTTCACCATAGAACGGAGGTACACCAATCACACCATGCAAGATTGCCCCTACAATAAGCAAGCAGTTAGGCAAACATATGCACAACCATACCCTCAACAAGGAAGATACCAGAAGGAGTATCCACCACAGCAATACAATAGGCCCCAACAACCCTATCAGCAACCCTACCAAACCCAGCAAAAGCCTCAGCCTGTGTTAGCTCAGCAACCTCCAACCCCAACCAATGTGATTCCCGTAAAGTATGCAGCTGCAGAAGAAAATTTGAATAGAGCTATAGTCCCAGTAACTCCATTACTTTTGGAAAGTGACCCCAGTGACCATAGCTTTGACTCTACACATATTGATAGCCCCCAGGCTTACTACATGTAGTCTCCTGAACATGGTGAATCCTACTATAGTGAAGAACCGAGTGAACCTAGTTGGGATCCAGAATATGCAAATATCATGTACACAAATCCCAATCCTAGACCTCAACCTAGGCAAGTACGACCCCCACTCCCTAGAGGGCCATGCTATAGATGTCAGGGAGATCACCTCATTCGTGATTGCCCAATGCCTACCCCTACACAACCCCAATCAGTGACAATTCAAGGATTTTGTCAAGATTGCGGAAAGGAGCATCTCTTACGAGATTGCCCAAAGAACCCCAACAATATGCCAAAAATCACTCCTATCAACGTTATTGGGTTAGTAGTAGACTCTACAGGCAGTGTGACTTCTATTGCACCAGTGCAAGTGGTCACCAGAGCTCAGGCATTGCAGCAGAACCAAGGGTTAGGCCAAGAAAAGAGTTCCGAGGTTAGTGAAACTCAGAGCATAGCCAAGAAACGGACAAGAGCCTGGAAAGATAGCCGAGAGAGAATGAAAAGACAATGGTCTAAGAAGATGAGCGAATTAGAAGAAAGCATAAGAGAAACAAAAGCGAAAATTGTTGAGCTCACCTCTCAAACAAACTCTCATATACCACCACCACCTTCATCCCTATCACCATCAATTCCACCATCTTTCAACCCACCTCAGACAATTCCACCACCCCCTAGAGTAGGATCATTGTTAGCCGACCCCACTCCTGAGGACATAGACAAGATGCTTAAGGCATATCAGGCCACAATCCAAGAAGGGTCAAATGTGACGGATCATGACAAGTGCTACCCTAGAGCTGACCTAGAGATAGAAAGAACCAAGCTTTGTGTGAAAATGGTAGCATTGGCTCAAACCATGTTTGAAGCCAGTCGCCTCTTCAACTACTCTTGCTTAGCTAAGGCACAATTGCACTTGGATGGACTATTAGAGAAGTTAGAGAGCATAATTGCAAGATCTTCCAAGGAAGAAGACTCTCAAGGAAGAGATGAGGCAAGTAAAAGAATAAGCATTCCCCCACAGGAAGCTTATGTGCCTAATTCCACTGAACCTGACACCTCTTCTTCTATGAATAGGTATTCACCAGATTTCTTGCGAGGGATTCAAGAAGAGAAATGGGCTAAAGAAAGTGAAGTCCCTCCTCCCATTGAACTTGTGGATGACGCACATGATCAATTCCCAAAGACATTCCTTCTATTTATGGAGAGCAGGAAAGTACCCAATCTCGGGAGAGATTAGACTTTGAGTCTAACTCCTTATAGGAGCTACCCCATTTCACAGGCCCATGGGAAGCTAAGTCTACATATATGAGAACACCCACGGTCATGGTAAGAAACGAAGACTCAACCATACCTAGGAATACAGAGGTAGTGAAAAACACTAAAGTGCAGTGCAATCTCACCTTGGAAGAGCTACTCAAAGTTAGGCCAGAACTATGGAAGCATGTAGTCAATCAAGTGCCTAAAGTAGCAAAACCTCGTTCCCATGTAGGATCTCATAGAACAGTGCCAGAAATAGCCTTGGACAAGATAGGATACATGAGTGAAGGAGAAGAAGGAAACACCTATCTTCCCATTACCCATCAAGGGTACACCACCAAGGCAATTTTGGACTCATGTGCAGGAGTTGCGATTGCTACCACTTCCTTATGGAAGCAATGGGGCAACCCATCACTCAGGCCAACGAGAATGAAATTGCAGATGGCCTATGGTCACATAGAAAGACCCTTAGGATTGCTAGAAGGAATAACTCTCACTACATGTGGTGTTGAGTTCAAGCATATGTTGGTGCAGACCAATCACCAATTGAAGTTTGGAAGACAAAAGATGGAGATAAGATCAATTCTTGAAGCTTAGAAGATGGTTACATTCACAGATTGAAAGAAATGTATACATATGTACATTAGGTAAGACATAGCTTACATATACTTATGTTTTGACATAAGTCTATACATATTTGCCTATAAATACTATGAGAAATGTCGGGATATTTAGAGGAGACGAGAAGAGACTATGTAAGAGCATAGAAATATAGAAATGAGTGGTTGTAAGTGTCATTGGACACATGAAAAGTTAGTTGAAGTCTCTCTCTCATTCAGTTGTAGTCTTCTTCAGAAATGACAGAATTTTTGTGCCCGATGTTTCTGTGTTTTCTCCTCGTGTAGTAGATCTTTTGTGAATTCCTTTTGGAGATGTCTAAGTCCATAGTTAATCAATCTATGGCTAGAGTTTGAGAATCTAATTGTGACCAGGCTAAGAGAATTGTGTGTAGGAACATTTACATGTGAGAAAGTATTCACTGGTTCCTGAAACAGGCACAATTTTCGATCTTAATGATTTGATCATTTCTCACTCCACAGTTTAAAGTTTTGTGCAAGTAAGCACTTAATCTTTAAGTTGGAAGGTGTTGAAGCTCAAAGTCAAGGACAAAGCATGGAAGCACATCAAAAGGTGGACACACAAGGAAAGGGAGCAAGTAGGGAGCTCCAAGAAGTGTATGTCAAATTTTCAGAAGAATCCCCTACGAAAATAGTGATTTTCATCACTAAAAACCATTGTAAATACCATTATCTATTTTTAGTAACTCCATTTTGTTCAAGCCAAGGAGTCCTCGAGCTTGAGGAGTATTAAAAGTACCATCGTACCAATTTTCATAATTTTTAGACTTCGTTTGAGCCCTCAAATAAGCCTTGGAACCTAATTTTTAACTAGGCCGGACACTAGGTCTGGACAGGGCCAAAACTAGTCAAAAAACTATAAAAAGAGCTAGAGAGCTCATTTTTGGGGTTAGCTGGAGAGAGAATAGAGCTTTTGTAAGAGAACTCTTTGCAATCTAAGCTTTCCATTGTTCCTCTCTTTGATCTTACTTTGTGCGCGTGTGTGTGTATGTGTGTGTATGATTGTGTACTTTCACTCACGCACTTGTGCCTTCACTTGCTCGTGGTCTTCATACCGGTCCTCATGTCTCCGCGGATTGACAAGTAAAGGAGGTGGTGCTTACGCTTGAGCTACACCAAATTTTGGCGCCGTTGCCGGGGAGAGAGCTTCGAGGACGAGCGTTGTGATGGTAAGATCGTAGATTTGCGACATTGGAAGGTAAAAAAAACTGTCATTTCAGTTCATTTTTTGTTTTTTCCTCTTCATCTTCTTCATCATCATCATCTCCACCTTCTTCCATCTTCTTCTTCATAGAAATTTCTTGTTTTTTAGTGCATTCTCACCATTTTCATACCATTTTTCATGCATTATTGTGTGGGAAGTAGTTAGGAGAAGCAAGGGAGAGCAAGCGCTGTGTTTTTTTCATGATTTTCTGCTCATACGGAGCTCGCCATAGCCGGCGCTCAGAAATTTGAATTTCCCGCCAAAAAACACGATTCTGTGATGAAAATCGCGATTCTGTGAAAATTCAAAATTTTTTGAAAAATCACGATTTTCTGTTTTCCCACCTAAAAGTTGGCTGAAAAAATCACGATTCTGTGATTGTGCTCAAAATCACGATTCTCACAAATCACGATTCTCACAAATCACGATTCTCACAAATCACGATTTTTAGTCAAAAAACACGAATTTGAGAAAACACGATTCCCTACTCAAAATCGCGATTCTCAAAAAATCACGATTTTCAGTAAAAAACACGATTTTGTGAAAAAAGGCGATTCTGTGTAATCACGATTTTTTGCTCAAAATCGCGATTTTCTAAAAACACGATTTTGTGCTCAACATCGCGATTTTCATGCCAAAAACACGATTATGAGAAAATACGATTTTCAGTGGGCTCAAAATCGCGATTCTCACAAATCACGATTTTCAGCCAAAAACACGATTTCGTGAAAAAAAGGCAATTCTATGTAAACACGAATTTTTGCTCAACATCGCGATTTTCAAAAACACGATTTTGTGCTCAACATCGCGATTTTCATGTCAAAAACACGATTTTGAGAAAATACGATTTTCAGTGGGCTCAAAATCGCGATTCTCACAAATCACGATTTTCAGCCAAAAACACGATTTTGTGAAAAAAAGGCGATTCTGTGTAATCACGATTTTTTGCTCAAAATCGCGATTTTCTAAAAACACGATTTTGTGCTCAACATCGCGATTTTCATGCCAAAAACACGATTCTGAGAAAATACGATTTCAGCGGGCTCAAAATCGCGATTCTCAGAAATCACGATTTTTAGCAAAAAACACGATTTTGTGAATCACGATTCTCTGAGTCAAAATCGTGATTTTCAAAAACACGATTTTGTGCTCAACATCGCGATTTTCAGAAACACGATTTTGTGCTCAACATCGCGATTTTCTGAGTTCACAAAATCGCGATTCTCTGAAAGTTCACAAAATCGCGATTCTCTGAAAGTTCACAAAATCGCGATTCTCTGGAAGTTCACAAAATCGTGATTTTCTCCAAAGGTCCTGTTTGCCTGTTTTGACCCCGAGGAGCCTGAATTGGCATAACGTTTTCATCCAAAGTCCATTTTTTGAGCTCTATAGCTCGTTGGAAAGCTAGTTTCAGATCCTACACGACCTCAACTGTTTTTTTCAAAAATAATGCGTTGATTTTGAGATAGGATAATTTGAAGTTGACCCTCAAGTGGGACTAGGGAACCAAGGGGACTCCAAAGAATTTTGAACCATACCAAGGGGAAAATTTGGACTCTTGACTAAAGCTTATGAACCTGAGATCTGGTAGACACCTAGGCAAGGATAAACAAAGCATTAGATCTTCTGAGGCTAGTGTCAACCATACATCCAAGTCTTGGGCACAACAACTAAGTGGTCATCTTTTACTAAGTTCAGACACAAGTGATTCAGAAATGTCTTTTAGTATGGGAAAACCTGCAGGTGGCTCAGGGACTGCCCATCTACAAACACCAGAAGGTCCCTATAAGACCTAGTTGGAATATATTCGGACCAACCAATTAGGTGCTCGCATCTATGAGGATGGTCTGAGGCGATCAGTGGTCCAACTCAAAAATCCAGATCAATCCTTTGGACTTAAACACCCGGTGGTCAAGTTCGAAGAGGGTTCATACATTGATAAGGAAGGAACCATGTATGTGGTCACCAACCTACCAGATAGGACTGATGAGTTTGGAAATGTCATTCCTTAGAATGAAATAGGAGACCTAGAACAAGGAAATGTAGGACAAGGACCCCAGACTCCTAGAGGAAAGTCAGTTTTGACCCGAGTGATCACTCCAGACTGGATCCCTCAAGATAACAAAAGCATAGAACTATTTTTTAATAGAGAAACAGAGGAAGCCTTTTGGAGATTCAAGCCAGATCAACCTAGCCAATTGGGCATAGTCATCATCTACGAGTTCAAGGATCCAGAGATGCCAGGCAAAGTTGTTTACCTGGATAACACATCAGAGAAAATTTTCTTGGTAACAGAACATGATAGACATGCATATACTTGGAAGAATGAATTGATCTTCCCCCCACCAAGATCCAATGTTTCCCATGGCCTCCAAGGAGTAGGATCATCCCACGCTCATGAAGCCCAGAGAGAAAGAACTAGAGAGAGACCTGAGGTAAGTTTTGCACACACCGTGGGCAGGAATAGATCAGGATTTGAAAATGAAAGACTTGAAAGAGAAAGACATCAAGCACATAGGCAGAAAAGAGATGAACATGATTTTCCATTGCCTAGACCCCGAGAGCACCCAAGAACCCTTAGACCCACTCAAGTGATCAAGGCAATGAAGAATTATTTTGACGGGTCAGGAGATCCTTATGATCATGTGGCCGAGTTCAAACAAGTGTTAAGAGCTGAACAGGTTGAGGATTTATTCACCCAATACGAGGCATTTGGTTTGAATCTTAAGGGCACTGCCTTGGCTTGGTTTCAACCATTGAGTAGTCACAACTATCGCGATATAGGTCAACTGCTAGACGAATTCATTGTAGAATTTTCCAAGAGTGGTATCAGGCATAACACATCATCCTTGATCCACAGTTTCAAGCAGACACCCCAAGAAACAGTGCGACTAGCAGGTACAAGGTTCAGACAATACCTAGAAAGATGCCCTACTCCCGAGTTACCCACACCAGCCAAACAAGTGGCTTTGTTCTTAGATGGCTTACTGAGCACAAAGTTAAGATCATATGTATATTTGAAAGAGCCTAGATCCATAGAAGAGTGCGTGCAGACATGCATTGACATAGAAGATAACTTGGGTGAGGAGTTAGGATTGTCCAAAGTCTACAAAGATTCGGATAGTTCTACTAGTCATACTTCAAAGATCTCCACAGAAATAGAAGAGATAGCTGAGCAAGTTGCCAAGAAGCTGGGAGTCCAAAATAAACAAACACAGAGAGTCACTCCAGTGAATCGGTGTTATACTTATGGGGGCGACCACATGGCTAATGTATGCCCAATGCAAAACCAAAACATTAGAGAAAGGAATGCTCCATATTGCACTATTGAGAGAAAATACACAAACCACACGGCTCAAGATTGTCCCTACAATAGGCAGGCTGTTAGACAGAATTATCAGCAACCTTACCCACAAGGTAGGTATCAGAACTAATACCAATAGCCATATTATAGACCACAACAGCAATATCAGGTACCATATAGGCCACAACATGTCTTGGGAAACCAACCACCAGCTCCAGCCAACGTGATTCCAGTCAAATATGCTGGGGGAGAAGAAAATCCAAATAGAGCAGTGGTGCCACTAACCCCATTGATACCAGATAATGACTCTCATGCTCATTGTTCAGACTACTCCCATGAAGGTAGTCCACATGCTTATTACACAGAGTCACCTGAACATAGTGAGATTTACTCGTATCAGTATGAGGTACCACCTATGGAGCAGAATTGGGAGCCAGAATACTCCAATGTCATGTACACAAATCCTAACCCTAGGCCCCAGTTGAGACAAATGAGACCACAAGCCCCTAGAGGATCTTGTTTCAGATGTCAAGGTGACCATTTCATTCGTGACTGTCCCCACCCACCATCTCCGAGTCAAGGACAGGCTATCACAATACAGGCTTTTTGTCCTGATTGCGGCAAAGACCATCTCCCCAGAGATTATCCAAGAAACCCCTCCAGTGCACCCAAGATTACACCCATTAATGTGGTAGGCTTAGTGGCAGATTCAAGTTCAAGTAGTAGCAATGTGGCTCCTATACAAGCTGTCACTAGAGCACAAGCCTTAAAACAGGATAAACCAGTAGAACAATCAGAGTCGAGTGAATCGGGAGAGCCTAGTAAGAGGAAAACAAGAACATGGAAGGATACCAGAGAGAAGGCCAATCGCAAGTGGAATAAAAAGTTATCGGAACTAGAAGAAAGCTTAAAAGAAGCGAAAACAAAAATAGAAGACATTGCATCTCAAAGCCCCTCGCATGCCGAAACTCCATCCACTCCACCTCATCCCACCCCACCACCCATTGTAAATAGACCACAACAAGGGTCTGTTCTTGCAGATCCAACCCCAGAAGGCTTGGACATGATGTTCAAAGCCTACGAGGCTCGACTTCAAGAAGGGCCTACAGCTGCAAATCTAGACAAGAGTTACCCTAGAGTGGATTTAGAGATTGAACGAATGAAAATGTGCATGAAAATGGTAGAACAAGCTCAAGCTATACTTGAGACTAGTCAAAAGTTCAATCAGACAAACTCTGTCAAACCAGATTTGCATTTCCAAGGCTTACTAGAACGATTAGAGTAGTTGGTAAACAAACCACAAGTTTCTTTACCTCCACAGGCTCAACCAGTTATTGAAAGAGGAAGCTCACCACCAATGGGAGCTTATGTTCCTAATTCCACGGATCTAGGAATACCTCCTTCAATTCAACAGTACTCTCAAGAATTCTTGCGGGAAATACAAGAAGAGAAATGGGCCAAGGAGAAGGGTAATTCCCCTCCTATTCCTGAGATTGATGATCTTCATGATCAATTTCCCCAAGACATTCCATCTATTTACGGAGATGAAGCAGAACAACAAGAAGACGAAAGGTTAGATTTTGAATCTAATACCTTAAAAGAACTGCCTCAATTTCCAGGCCCATGGGAATCTGAATCTCTCCAGATTAGAGCTCCCACAATACTAGTAAGAAATGAAGACTCAGTGGTTCCAAGAAACACGGATGTCGTGAAGAACACTAAGGTTCAGTGTCATCTCACTGTAGAAGAGCTGATCAAAGCAAAACCTGAGCTTTGGAATCATGTGAAGGATCAGGTTCCAGAACTTGATTCCAACATGCCAAAAGCAGGCTCCAAGCAAAGGGTACCAGAGATACCTCTAGACAAAATAGGGGACATGTGTGAGGGTGAAGAAGGTAATACTTATCTTCCAATCACCTACCAAGGTTACACAACCAAAGCAATCATAGATTCAGGTGCTGGTGTTGCTATTGCGACCACCTCCTTGTGGAAGCAATGGGGCAAGCCCACATTAAGACCAACTAGAATGAAGCTTCAAATGGCTGATGGTCATTTTGAAAGACCTCTAGGATTGCTAGAAGGGATCACTCTAACCACTTGTGGTGTAGAGTTTGAGCACACATTTGCTATATGTGACTTTGAGAAAAATAATGTCTATGAGATGATCCTAGGAAGACCCTTCCTACGACAATTGCAAATAGTACAGGATTGGGGAACTAACTCCTTGTACTTACAGCACTTAGGGGTCACCACCAAGGTCAATTTGAAGGATTACACCTTCAGAGATGTACCACCCCTACAGTGGAATTCTATCCACAAAGCAAAAGAAGATTCCATCTCTGTGCATTCTGAAAGTTCACCTGATCCATCATGGCTGCATGAAGATACTCATTTGTGGATGTGCAAGGTCGCAAAGGAAGAGGAAAAACGTTTAAAGGCAAGAGAAGAAGGAACTTCGCTAGGAGATAGACCAGTTAGAGACCCAGCCTACACACCGATGATCTTTCCAGATGAGGAGTTTGAGCCTCATGGCTGGCCAGAAATCTTAGCCACCATGGACATTGCTGTCAATGAGGAACAGTGGACACCTCATTGTGATGAGGAGGGTTATGATATCTCAGTGTTCATGTGTCAACCCTTGCTAGAAGAATGTGACCCTAGTGATGTCATAGAAGAAGATGAGAATGACGATGATCTGGAGTCTATTGTGATGGATAGTTGCTTTAACTCAGAGCAGCACTATCTAGAAGATATAGGAGTGTTCACCCAGAAAGAAGAAGAACCTCTCACAAGTATTAAAACAGTAAACTCAAAGGATGGAAGTGAGAGTAGTCAAAAGAAAAAGAAAAGAAAAGCAGTGAAACAAGAAGAGGAGGAATCATTGTTTGAAGTACCAGAAAACTTCAAGAAATATGAAGTTGACGACCGCAAAATTTTGGTACGAATGCCTAAGAGAGAGGCCATCATAGGAGAATCATATGATAATAAAGAAAAGACCAAGAAGATTGTAGTGACCATTGAAGAGAACGAAGAGAGATGCACATATATAGGAGATGACCTAAGTGCAAGAGAAGAAATGGAGCTCATAGCTCTATTAAGGGAATATAGGGATGTGTTTGCATGGCACTATAGAGACTTGAAAGGGGTAGATCCAAGAATTTGCTCTCATACTATCCCCATGACTGCTGATGCTAAGCCCACCAAACAGAAGCCCTACACATATAATGATACCTATGCAGCCAAAATAAAAGAAGAAATTGATAGGTTGATTGAAGCTGGATTCATCTATGAGATTGAGCATACCGAATGGGTGTCCCCCATTGTTGTGGTACCCAAGAAGAACGGGAAGTTGCGAGTGTGTATTAACCTTAAAAAAGTTAATGCCGCTACGATTAGAGATAGTTATCCACTTCCAATCACAGAACACCTATTGGAGCGTGTTGCAGGCAAGGAAGTTTATAGCTTCCTTGATGGATTTTCAGGTTACAATCAAGTAGCCATTGCCCCAGAAGATCAACACAAAACAGCTTTTGCTACAGAGTGGGGAATCTTTGCATTTCGTGTGA
This sequence comes from Ceratopteris richardii, assembly GCA_020310875.1. Classification (NCBI taxonomy): domain Eukaryota; kingdom Viridiplantae; phylum Streptophyta; class Polypodiopsida; order Polypodiales; family Pteridaceae; genus Ceratopteris; species Ceratopteris richardii. The sequence goes on from CM035413.1 coordinate 24,705,606, forward strand.
TGCCATTTGGGCTCACCAATGCACCTGCAACATTCCAAAGGCTCATGTGTCATGTCTTCAAAGAGTTCTTGCGAAAGAGCTTAGAAGTGTATGTGGATGATTTATGTGCTCATTCCCAAGAAAGAAGGTTTCACATCCCTGAGCTCAGACAAATCTTCAACAAGTGTAGAGAATATCGAGTGTGTTTGAACCCAGAAAAGTGTGTGTTTATGGTGCGTCAAGGTAAAATCTTAGGTCATATTGTTTCTAAGAATGGAATCTCAACAGATGAAGATAAGGTACGAGCCATAGCGGAGCTACCAAGGCCAAGGAATAGTAAAGAGGTACAAGCCTTTATGGGCCATTGTGGATACTACCGTAGGTTTATCCACATGTACGCGATCATAGCTAGACCCCTTTATGCCTTGTTGTCTAATTTTGAGTGGAACGACGAATGCGAGAATTCTTTCAACGAACTAAAGAAACGTTTGTGCACGGCACCAATACTCACCACTCCTTATTGGAATAAACCATTCCATGTCCATGTGGATGCATCCAATCATGCCATAGGATGTGTGCTAGCACAACCCACAAGTGAAGGAAACTTAGATTTGCCCATAGCATATGCTAGTAGACAGCTCACTGTAGCTGAACGGAACTATACCACAACTGAGCGAGAGGGCTTAGGCATGGTATATGCTGTGAAGAAGTTTAGACACTATTTATTGGCCAACAAGTTCAAGTTTTTTACTGATCATCAAGCTTTGTTATATTTGGTCAATAAACCTTGCAATACTGGACGCTTAGTAAGATGGTTCCTCTTACTAATGGAATATGACTTTGAAGTTGTTGTCAGGAAAGGTAGAACCCACCTTCGGGCAGATCACCTTTCTTGCATCACTTCAGGAGAGTCACCGCAAGGAGTGTCTGACGAATTACCCGATGCTTATCTGTTCAATTTAGAAGTTGTTCCTAAATAGGCAAATAAGTTGGTACCAGTCCTAACCTTTGGCCCTGCAAATAAGAATGTGAAAACATCACAAGAAGAAATTGTAAAATCACAAAAATATCACATATTAGCAGGAAGCATGTACAAACAAGATACTGAGGGTGTATTAGCTTGTTGTGTGGAGGATGATGAACATAGTAGTTGGTTGCAACAAGCCCATGAAGGAATGCTAGGAAATCACTATTCTAAACAACGAACATTGCAGAATCTAAAGCGTTTAGGAGTGTATTGGCCTAGCATGGACAAAGAAATACATGAGTGGATTAAGAATTGTCCAAGGTGCAGAGAGAGACCCCCAGTGGAGCATGCGACCCTTTATCAAGTGTCATTAATTCCAGATTGGAGTGCTCCATTGGTAGAGTTTATGAGATCGAGAAGATTACCCAAAGAGGCTAGTCTAGCAAGAAGACGAAGCATGGAGCAAGAGGCTCAAGGCTATGCCTTAGTAGGGGACAACCTATACTGAAGAGGCAAAGATGGTTACTTAAGACTATGCGTTCATGAATCAGACTATTTAAAGGTCTTAGAGACCGCACACAGCGGTGTTGCAGGTGGACATTTTGGTCCTGACCGAGTGATCAAGACCATTCTATTCTCAGGACTTTGGTGGTCCACTCTTCATATGGACGCACATACCTATGTGAAGAAATGTGACACATGCCAACGTGCACAATATCTAGTGAGAAAAGACGAGATGCCCTTGAGGCCAATGATGGGAGGACGTGCATTTTCAAAGTGGGACATAGACTTCATAGGTCCTATTAACCCCCCAGCTAGAAACTCCCATGCAGAATACATCATTGTAGCCACAGATTACCTTACAAAGTGGGTAGAAGTCAAAGCCACAACAAAGAATGATGCTCAGACTACGGCTAAGTTCTTATTCGAGAATGTGTTCACGAGATATGGACTACCAATAGAGTTGGTGAGTGATAGAGGCACACACTTCTTGAATGAAGTCATTGAAAATCTTCTCCAAGAATTCTTGGTGATACATAAGAAATCTGCCCCCTATCACCCACAAGCCAACGGACAAGCCGAGAGTACCAATAAGATCCTCTGTAACGTATTGACAAAACTGGTAAATAATAAACGCTCTGATTGGGACAAACAACTTCATCATGCTGTTTGGGCTTATCGAGTTGCCTACAAAACGGTACTCAACGCCACCCCATTTCAGATGGTCTTTGGACAGAACGTTGTGCTACCATTAGATTTCTTAATCCCTGCCTTAAAAGTAGCACAAGAGTATGAGTGGAATGGGCATGAATTGTCCTCTAGGATCTTTGATCTCGAACGCTTGGGTGAGACGAGGCTATGAGCGGCAGCAGGCATCTACGCTGCAAAGAAGAGGCAAAAGGCATACTTTGATGCACACATCAAGGATAAGGGATTGAAAGAGGGAGATCTAGTGTTGGTATACACTCTAAAACAACATGCCCGTAAGTTGGAAAAAAGAGGATACGGACCCATGATCATTAATAGAATTTCCACTAGTGGTGCAGTTCAGTTGGCCACACTAGAAGGAGATATCTTGCCAAACTATATTAGTGGCTGTAGAGTCAAGCTATATCAAGAACCTCTTACTGAGGATATGCTAATGAGACTCAACACTGCTAAGAAGCGAAAAGATGAAGAGTTAAGAGTGAGAGAAGAAGCACAGGTAGAGGCCAGAGAGCGTATTAGGCGAAATAAGTTAAGGCGATTAGGCCTAGAAGTCAACTCAAAAGCCCCAAAATATCACATGGATATGTGTCAAAAGTCAGGCATAGCGACTTCTCAGGTCATTGACCGAAGACCCTTTGTGACCATAGAGATAGGACAAGGGAAGGGTGCAAGGACGGTGAAAGCATTGATTGACTCAGGTGCAGCAAGTAGTGCAGTTAGACTTTCCTACTGCCAAGACTTGGGGTTGAACATCAATCCCATAGAAGCTTATCTCATAGGATTGGGAGGTGTGGAAACCCCTTGTTTGGGCGAGGTGGAACTTCCCATCTACCTTCAAGATGTTCCAATGAAAGTCAAAGTGCTAGTATGTCAAGATGAGAACCTTACAGAACCACTTGTCTTGGGTCAAGATTGGATCTATGACCATGCAGTTAACTTAAACCTAAGAAGTCAAATTCTTCAAGTTTGGTTACATGAACAATGCATTACATTAGAATTAGAGAACTGCATGCTCCTAAATCATGGCACCACACACTCTCTTAGTTCTTCCAAGACTAATCATATGAAAGAAGATGTTGTATGTGTCAAAAGCTCTATGATGCAGAAGGAGTCAATCGTGGAAGACCAGGTTCGAAGGCGGGTGGATCTTTCTTCTTCTCCAAAGAATCAAGTAGCCACAGTAGTGAGTCCACCACACAAGCAAACACAACCGTTCACGACAACTGCTACAACAAATAGAAAGACACCATTCGATAAAAAAGCAGTTCCGAGCATGAAGCAGAGATGGGTACGCAAAGGAGAGCAACCACCAACCTTGCCCCCACAAATCCCATCCATGCAAACCAACCAGGCCAGAAGACGAAGGAAGCAGCTCAGACAAGCTCAATCACAAGGTATCCAACAAGTTTGGGTGCGTAAGAAGTTAGCTGCAGCTCAACAAGGGCAATTACAGATGTGGGTACCTAAGAAGCTCCTACATCCACAACAACATTTGTTCTCCCACATGCAAAAGGTTTCAACAAAGAAGCCCAAAAGAGAAAAGGGTAAGAACCACGTACAGAGACCAAAGGAAGATCAAATCAGCTCTTCAACATTAGTAGGAAGACATGCAAAAAGGATATGGGTTTGGAAGCCAAAAGTGCAAGTAGCCTCCACCGAACCAAAGCGTCAACCACACTGGATACCACAGTTCAGAAAGCATCCAAAGAGAAAGACGCCTGAATTGACCTCTACAGTGCCAAATGATGTTCTAAAAAGGACTCCCATAAGGAGGATTACATCAGTTCGAGACTCAATGGATACCTCCACCAAGGTCGGCATCAACCTCCGCAAATAACATCAAAAGCCTCGAACGAGCAACAACCATGTGCTCCTTGCACAACCCTGTCTTTTGCACCATTCAGGTCATGCATTTCCAAAGTATGCATTAATATAGGGCCACATTACATGGCCGTGCATAGACACACTTGAGAATCCCATGCACAAGAGCACAGTGACATATGTCAAATATTTCTATTGTGCTAACTTTTGTGTTCTTGTTTTGTGATATCCTATTCCTCCCAAAAAAAAAAAAAAAAAGAGGGAGAAAGAAAAGCGGGAGAGAGCTTGTTCCCATGTTTGGCTTATGAAACATGAATGAGTCATGCTTAGTTGAAGGTGGAACTGTTGATTACTAGGCATTTATCAATTTGGATAGAAGTGTGTCTCAGCCAGCAGTGAGATTATTGCTGCCTTATCTGGTAGATGACAAGCATTTGGCATGAACATGGCATCTACAACTATGATTTTCTCTTACCATGGTAGGAATGAAGAGCTTGAAGGTCCGCAACTTGAGTGATGCTTAACTTCTTCATGTACCAGAGCATCCAAGGAGATATCTGCAAAGGGTAGTTCTGGAGGAGAAGACTCCTGCATATGGTGAGCTAAAGAGAATATGTGAAACTCAGCTTGGTGTAGTTACCCGATGTTGCTTGCCAAGGAATATAAAGAAATTCAATTCTCAGTATTTGACAAATGTTGCTTTGAAAAGAGGAGAGAGGATCCACCACTCAAACGATCTCATCAGTGGACAAGCAACATGGACATTCATCAACAATGTTCCATCCCAAAGGCCGAGTGTACAACACGAAGAGACAAACATCCATCAACCTTCTCCATGGTAAGTATCTTTACTCTGGAAACACCATAACCATGATAGTTTAGGAAACCTCTTCGTCAGCATACCCTTGAGCACTTAGCTCAAGACCCGCAATTTTTGCACCATACTTCTTCCAATGCATTTTCCAAGTAAGCATGCGTAGGGCTACATTACAAGGCCGTGCACAAGGCACATACTTTTTTCAACCCAGGCACGAACACACTTACCCATAATTCATTATGGGTTATGAGTAATTGGCATGACTGCTCTCAACATCATCTTTGGAAGAGCTAGCGGATGTCATGGGAACAACATCCCTATCTCGGAAGCAAATTGAAGCCAGTAGTTGCTCCAAATCACTCTCGACAACCTCTTTTGAGCAACTTGCAGTTTTGAAAGCTCACAACGACACATTCTTGCTGGAATCCAAGGAACCTGCTCATACAACGGATGGACACCACCTCTCAAAGCGCTACATGGAACAGCCCTTCCAACAAGGGTCTGTCAGGGACGACAGACTCGAGAGGGGGGGGAGTGTTGAAGCTCAAATTCAAGGACAAAGCATGGAAGCACATCAAAAGGTGGACACACAAGGAAAGGGAGCAAGTAGGGAGCTCCAAGAAGTGTATGTCAAATTTTCAGAAGAATCCCCTACGAAAATAGTGATTTTCATCACTAAAAACCATTGTAAATACCATTATCTATTTTTAGTAACTCCATTTTGTTCAAGCCGAGGAGTCCTCGAGCTTGAGGAGTATTAAAAGTACCATCGTACCAATTTTCATAATTTTTAGACTTCGTTTGAGCCCTTAAATAAGCCCTGGAACCTAATTTTTAACTAGGCCGGACACTAGGTCTGGACAGGGCCAAAACTAGTCAAAAAACTATAAAAAGAGCTAGAGAGCTCATTTTTGGGGTTAGCTGGAGAGAGAATAGAGCTTTTGTAAGAGAACTCTTTGCAATCTAAGCTTTCCATTGTTCCTCTCTTTGATCTTACTTTGTGCGCGTGTGTGTGTATGTGTGTGTATGATTGTGTACTTTCACTCACGCACTTGTGCCTTCACTTGCTCGTGGTCTTCATACCGGTCCTCACGTCTCCGCGGATTGACAAGTAAAGGAGGTGGTGCTTACGCTTGAGCTACACCAGAAGGTAAGCTACTCGTGGTTAAAAGCATTTGCTTAAACGGGTTCTATACTGAGAGAACTAAAGCTAAGAAGTTAGGGGTGTCCAAATCGACTTCTCAGAAGTGCAGATTTAGACATAGGTATCTTGGTAAGTAGATTTCTCAAGATCTACTGAATCTTTTGGAGTGATTTGACTTGGAGAAGGTGCGCAATCTTTAGGCGACACCTTGTGCAAAGTTTCATAAAAAACTTTACACATTTACTCAGTCAATGAGCAAGATATATGCAGCAGACTTTCTGAGTAATTTCCTTCTTCACAGTTTGGTCAAGAAATTGATATTTGGTCATTGATCTCTTAAATTGGTGAAGGTTTTGACTTATTCTTGATATAGAGGTGTTCTAAATTCAAGAGTAGGTTGTTCTTTTGGAGATTAACACTCTCCATCAGTGGTATCAGAGCAGGAAGCATCAGAATTGTTGAAAGGAGGATCCAGACTGCTGCAGCTACAAAGAATTTGACATCTGAAGATTCAAAAGGTGAAATCTTGCAAGGAAATCTTGAGAAGGAGATCATACGACATCAAGAAGGACGAAAGGAGTGTCATTCGAAGTAAAGGTAACTTTATCCTTCATAAAGGTTGAAGAATTCAATATACAGGTGAAGGAAGGATGGGAGATTCTCTTCAAATAGAGAAGTTGGATAGAGAAAACTATCCTGCATGGTCAATGAGGATGGAAGCTCATCTAATGAGCAAAGATTTGATAGCTTACATTACAGGTGAAGAAGAAAAGCCACAATTCAGAGATCCTAGTGTTCCAACTAGGGAGGAATTAATAGATTTGAAGAATTGGATGAAGAAAGATGCTCAAGCTAAGAGTATCATTTATATGGCAGTCAATGATTACTTGCTACCTCACATTAGAGGTCTTGAAAGTGCAAGTGATATATGGAATGCTTTGGAAGAGCATTTCCAAAACACCACAAAGTCAAGGAAGGCATCTTTATGGGCAGAATTTACAACTTTCAAGAAGAAGGCCTCTCAATCCATTTCAGACTATGTAACAAGGATGAAAGACATTGCAGATGCATTAGGAGCTGTTGATGAAGATATTGAGGAGGATAAATTGGTAAGGAAAATCCTTACAGGTTTGAGAGGTGATGACAAATGGAAGCCATTCATTTTGTCTACAGAATTATCACTTGATCATTTCACTCCTGATTTAAATCAGTTGCTAGGTCATATGCTAACATTTGAGCAGGATGTTAAAGGAGATGGTGACAAAAGTATAGGTCATGCAATGTACTCAAAGGACAAGAAGAAAGCTAACAAAGGAAAGCAACAATCAGGTGAAGATGAAGGCACAACTAGTCAAGCCAACTTCCTAAGAGGTAGAGGAGGTGGCAAAGGTAGAGGAAGAGGCAGGAACAACAAAGATGGAGCCAAAGCATGCTGGATTTGTGGTAAGACAAATCATTTAGCTAATGATTGTTGGCATAATAATCAGAGTAACGGTGGATACAATCAAAACTATAATTCAAGAGGAAGAGGAGGCAGAAATCAAAGAGGTAATTTCAGAGGCAGAGGTAGTAGGGGTTACTTTGGAAGAAATGCAGGTAGAGGTTTCCAAAGTCAACAATATAACAATACCTACTACAATTATGCTTCAGATCAAAAGGAAGATTCAACATTGATAATGAATGCAACTTGTGAAAGGGAGAATGAAGATCAAAGAGTCTTCTACATTGACTCAGGGTGTAGCAATCACCTGAGTGGTAATATAGCCTTGATGACTGATTTGGAGAATAAGGTATCTAATCATGTTGTTCAAACAGGTGACAACACAAAGCACAATGTGAAGTCAATTGGATCAGTGAAGGCCAAGGATGGTAGCACCTTATTGAGTAAGGTCTTGTATGTTCCTACAATTCCTAAGAATTTGATAAGTGTAGGACAAATTGTGGAAAAAAGTTATGAAGTAAGGTTCACTAATGAAGGAGTGTTTGTGGAAGACCCTAGCAATGGGTATAAACAAATTGTTTCAGGGAAGAAAGAAGGAAGATTGTTCACATTGAAGATTCAAGGTAATGTTGGTCATGCCTTGTTCACCTATGGAGGACATAAGATCTCTGAGTTAGATCTTTGGCACAAGAGACTTGGACATTTCAATGAAAGAGGTATTAAAGACATGATTAATAATGGTTCAGTGCTTGGATTGCCTAATGTTGCAGGTCAACATATGACATACAGATGTGAGGCATGTCAATTAGGTAAGGCTCATAAGCAACCCTATTCCAAGCATGGGTTTATGTATACAAAGAAACTTGAGTTGGTCCACACAGATGTGTGGGGATCATCAAAGGACTTCAGTATCAATGGCTCAAGGTATTATGTGATTTATGTTGATGATGCTACCAGATGGATCACTATCTATGTGATCAAAGATAATTCAGAAGTATTCAATACTTTCAAACATTATCATATGTATGCAGAGAGAATTACAGGACATAAGTTGAAGAGACTAAGGTCAGATGGAAGGGGAGAGTATTTCTCTAATGAGTTCAGTGATTACTTGTGGAATGCAGGTATAAAAAGAGAGGTTACTTGCAGGTACTCTCCTCAAAAAAATGGTGTAGCAGAAAGGAGGAATAGGACTCTTGTTGAGTTTGCAAGGTCCATGATGAAGGAGAAAAATTGCCCAAATTATTTGTGGGCTGAGGCTGTAAATACAGCTACTTATTTGGTCAATAGGCTACCTTGTAAAGCTTTGCAGGGTATGACACCTTATGAGGCATGGTGGGGTAAGAGACCAACACTAGACCATTGCAAAGTATTTGGATGTTTGGCCTATGCATATGTGCCATCACAATTAAGGCACAAATTGGAACCTAAAGCTAAAAAATATGTGTTTATTGGTTATGATGATAAGCAGATGGGATACAGGTTGTGGAATCCATCCACAAAACATTTTCTTGTATCAAAAGATGTTACATTTGATGAGCAAGGTACTTGGTATGCAGGTACTATCAATATTAATACAGATGATGAAGAAATTGTGAGCCAAAGGAAAGGTAAATCAAAGGTTCAGATATTTGATGAGCAAGAGAATAATGATATTTGATGAGCAAGAGAATAATGAAGTACAGGTTGAAGTGGAAGAAACACCAAGATTTGATCCTGAATGTGAAGAACCAGAAACCTCAAGAAGTGGAGAACTTAGGAGGTCTACAAGGAACAAATGGCAACCTACAAGGTATAGCTATGATACTTCATTTTTGACTACTAAGGATTATGCATACATGGTTAAAGCAGATGAAGACCCTTCTACATATGAAGAGGCAAAAGGTAAAGAAAATTGGGAGAAAGCTATGCAGGAAGAATATGATGCATTGATGGAGAATCAAACATGGGAGTTGGTTCCAAAGCCAAATAGCCAGAAGATCATTGGATGTAAGTGGGTTTATAAGACAAAGAGATGGAAGTGTGTCTAGGTACAAAGCTAGACTTGTTGTCAAAGGGTTTGCTCAGACATATGGTGTTGACTATGATGAGACTTATAGTCCAGTGGCAAAGATGACAACCATCAGAACACTCATAGCAATTGCTGCATGCAAAGGTTGGAAATTGTGTCAATTAGATGTGAAGAATGCTTTTTTGAATGGTTATATTTCAGATGAAGTTTTCATGGAGCAACCTCAAGGATTCAGAGATGGAAGATATCCAGATTATGTGTGTAAGCTCAAGAGAGCTTTATATGGCTTGAAGCAGGCCCCAAGGGCATGGAACTATAGACTTGTAAAGTTCCTAAAAGAACTTGGATTTCAAGTATCAAAAGCAGATAGTAGCTTGCTTGTCAAAGCAAGTGATGATGGGTTTATTTACATGTGCATATATGTTGATGATATCATTCTTACAGGTACAGATGAGAAAGGCATTCAAAGCTTAAAGAAGCAAATGGAGAAAGAGTTCAAAATCAGTGATTTGGGAGACTTGTCATACTTCTTGGGCATGGAGATTTCATACACTCAACATGGAGTGTATGTGACTCAAGAAAGGTATTTGAGGAACTTGTTAATCAAGTTTAAAATGAATGATTGCAGGGTAGCACCTACTCCAATGGAGGTGAATCACAAATTAAGCAGATTTGGAGGTGAAGAGTTCAAGGACATGAAGCAATATCAGAGTTTGGTTGGTAGTCTTATCTATGCTACATTAACTAGACCTGATTTATCATATGCAGTTGGGGTTTTGTCTCAATTCATGCATTGTCCTAGGAAAGAGCATTGGATTGCAGGTCAAAGAGTGTTGAGGTACATTAAGGGTACACTCAAGGAAGGTTTGTATTATGGTTTTACATCAGATACAAATATCAAAATCTATAGTGCTGCAGATTGGGCAGGTAATCCAGATGATAGAAGGTCAACCTATGGATACATGTGTTATGTGGGAGATAAGTTAATCTCTTGGTGCTCAAAGAAGCAACATATAGTTGCTTTGTCATCTACAGAAGCAGAGTACAAAGGCATGGTTGAAGCTGCAAAAGAAGTGATTTGGCTTAAGACTCTCATGAAGAGTTTTGACACTATACAGAGCATACCTATCATTTATGGTGATAACATGAGTTCATTATATCTAGCTGCTAATCCTGTTTTTCATGCCGGGACCAAACACATTGAGATACAGTATCACTTTCTAAGAGAGAAGGTGATGGATAAAGAGATTGAAGTTATACATACTTCAACAAAAGATCAGATAGCTAATATGCTTACAAAGAGCTTGGATGGACCAAAGTTACAGAAGTTTAAAGACATGGCAGGCATAAAGAAGATAAGAGAAACCTCAATTGATGATTGAGGGGGAGCTGTTGGTGCAGACCAATCACCAATTGAAGTTTGGAAGACAAAAGATGGAGATAAGATCAATTCTTGAAGCTTAAAAGATGGTTACATTCACAGATTGAAAGAAATGTATACATATGTACATTAGGTAAGACATAGGTTACATATACTTATGTTTTGACATAAGTCTGTACATATTTGCCTATAAATACTATGAGAAATATCGGGATATTTAGAGGAGACGAGAAGAGACTATGTAAGAGCATAGAAATATAGAAATGAGTGGTTGTAAGTGTCATTGGACACATGAAAAGTTAGTTGAAGTCTCTCTCTCATTCAGTTGTAGTCTTCTTCAGAAATGATAGAATTTTTGTGCCTGATGTTTCTGTGTTTTCTCCTCGTGTAGTAGATCTTTTGTGAATTCCTTTTGGAGATGTCTAAGTCCATAGTTAATCAATCTATGGCTAGAGTTTGAGAATCTAATTGTGATCAGGCTAAGACAATTGTGTGTAGGAACATTTACATGTGAGAAAGTATTCACTGGTTCCTGAAACAGGCGCAAATTTTGATCTTAATGATTTGATCATTTCTCACTCCACAGTTTAAAGTTTTGTGCAAGTAAGCACTTAATCTTTAAGTTGGAAGGTAATCTACTCGTGGTTAAAAGCATTTGCTTAAACGGGTTCTATACTGAGAGAACTAAAGCTAAGAAGTTAGGGGTGTCCAAATCGACTTCTCACAAGTGCAGATTTAGACATAGGTATCTTGGTAAGTAGATTTCTCAAGATCTACTGAATCTTTTGGAGTGATTTGACTTGGAGAAGGTGCGCAATCTTTAGGCGACACCTTGTGCAAAGTTTCATAAAAAACTTTACACATTTACTCAGTCAATGAGCAAGATATATGTAGCAGACTTTCTGAGTAATTTCCTTCTTCACAGTTTGGTCAAGAAATTGATATTTGGTCATTGATCTCTTAAATTGGTGAAGGTTTTGACTTATTCTTGATATAGAGGTGTTCTAAATTCAAGAGTAGGTTGTTCTTTTGGAGATTAACACTCTCCATCAGCATACGTTTGCTATATGTGACTTTAGCAGGAATCATGCCTATGAGATGATTTTGGGAAGACCATTCATGCGATAGTTGCAAGTAGTACAGGATTGGGGAACCAATTCCTTGTACTTGCAACACTTAGGTGTCATGACCAAGGTTAATCTCAAGGATTACTCTCATAGAGATGTCCCTCCCATCCAATGGAATCTCATCCATAGAGCCAAGGATGATACTAGGTCGGTGCATTCCATAGGATCAGGATCCTCATGGATGCATGAAGACATTCACTTATGGATGTGTAACGTAGCAGTAGAAGAAGAGAAGAGAGAAAAGGCCAGAGAGATAGGTGCAAAGGAAACCCATAGATCAGTTCAAGACCCGGCCTATGCACCTGTAGTATTCCCTAACGAAGAATTTGAACCTCACGGCTGGGCGGAAATTTTAGCAACAATGGATGTGGCCATCAATGAAGAACAATGGACACCTCACTGTGATGAGGATGGCTATGACATTTGAGTCTTCTCCATAGAGCCAATCATGGGAGATTCGGTTCTGGAAGAATGTGAACCTAGCATTGATGCATTCGAGTATGCAAGTGACTCCGATCTCGAATCAATCATTATGGACCTCCCTTTTGCATCAGATGAAGAATACTTCCATGAGGTAGAAGCGCACCCTCAGAGATATGAAGAGCTCATAAATGATGTAAGGTTAACCACGCAAGTGACCCCTAAGAATGAAGGCAAGAAAAGGAAGAAGAAAGAAGTCACTGTTAGCAGTAGCCTTGGCACACCAGGACTTACAAGACGTGAAAGTCAAAGAAGGGAGTCAGAGCGAAGGGACAGCACAAGCAAACAAGGTAGTCAAAGAAGATCTGGCAAGTAGGCCAATATTTTTTCAAGACATTAATGCAAATCAAGAGATGGACATGCAGGGAGGAAGAGCAAGTAGGGAGCTCGAAGATATGTATGGCAGATCACTAGAAGAAATCCCTACAACAACAGTGATTTTTATCACTAACAATCATTGTAAATATCATTTCACCTTTTTGTAGCTCCATTTTGTGCAAGCCAAGGAGTCCTTGAGCTTGAGGAGCCTTAGAAGTAGTTGCGTACCAATTTTCATAATTTTTAGATCTCGTTTGAGCCCCCAAATAAGCCCTGGAACCTAATTTTTAACTAGGCCGGACACTAGGTCTGGACAGGGCCAAAAGCTAGTCAAAAACTATAAAAGGAGCTAGAGAGCTCATTTTTGGGGTTAGATTGTAATTGAAACGAACTTGTAAGAGCATTTTGAAAGTAATCTGAAAGCTCCATTGATTCTCACTCTTTGTCTTACCTTGTGTGCGCGTGTGTGTGTATGTGTGTGCATGCTTGTGTGCTTCTCACTCACGCACTTGTGTCGCCACTTGCTCGAGGTCTTCATACCATCCTCACGTCTTCCCGGATTGACATTAAAGGAGGTGCTACTCATCATTGAGCTACACCAAATTTTGGCGCCGTTGCCGGGGATCGAGCTTTGAGGACGAGCGTGTGATGGTAAGACGTAGAGTTGACGTGTTGGAGTTGTAGGTATTTTCTTCACTCTCATCGATTTTCTTTTACTTTCTTCACCATCTTCATCACCATCATCATCATCACCATCTTCCACCTCCATCTCCATCATCGCGAAAATTTCAGTCTTTTGACTATATCCCCATCTCCACCTCATTTCCCTCATTTCACTTGTGAGAGAGAGTGAGAGAGCGAATTTGCATGTGCTGTTTTTTGCATGTTTTGTGAGCATTCTGCAGGTACAGGCCGCATCATCATCCCCAGCACCCTGCGCAGGTACGGAAATCTGTGTAACTGTCTGTGTGTCGCCGAGCTCTGTCAATCGCGACCGACTGAAAAATTGCTCTAATTGCTAAACAAAGTGCATATCCATGACCTACAGGCCTAGAGCTTCCCAAAAATGTGTTTAGTTTTTTGAAATTCCACAGATTTCTGTCAATCGTGATCGCTCTGTCAATCGCGATCGACAAACCACGACGGACAGACCTATCAATCGCGATCGACACGTCAATCGCGACCGACAGCCCACGACGGCTCTGTCAATCGCGACCGACAGAGTCAACGACCGATTGACCACGACCGACTGACCATACGCGTGACACGTGTCAACCGCGATCGAGCCATCAATCGCGATCGACTCATAAATCGCGACCGACACAGTCAACGACTGTTTGACCACGACGGACAGACCACGACGGCTCTGTCAATCGCGACCGACACGGTCAACGACTGTTTGACCACGATCGACAGACCCTCGCGACCGACCTGTCAATCGCGATCGACTCATCAATCGCGACCGACAGAGTCAACGACGCTTTGACCACGATTGATTGACTTTTCGGCCACGTGTCAATCGCGACTGACCAGTCAATCGCGACTGACAGCCACGACGGACCTGTCAATCGCGATCGACACGTCGATCGCGACTGACCTGTCAATCGCGACCGACAGACTTTGCGAACGCGTTAGAAGGGCAAATTAGGTCAAATTTTCAAGGCAAAATTATTGGTCTAAATTTTGATTGAGTGTGGGACAAACACTAGGGTGTAGTATTGCATCGCGAGGCCGTGCCACAAGCTACTCGAGTATTCCTGTTTGACTGTTAGCTTGTATTGAATTCTGATTTAACTCCCTAAACCCTGAACAGTCCTAACTTTTTCATACGAAATCCAATTTTAGAGCTCTTGGGCTTGTTGGAAAGCTCGTGGCATACACTTGAAAGCTTGTTGGAAAGCTTGTTGGAAAGCTTGTTGGAATGCGTTGATTTTCAGAGAGGTTATTTTGAAGTTGACCATACCCAGGGGGATCAAAGTCAGGGGTCCTTAGAATTATGTTCCTAAAAGTCACAATGCAGATGTGTGTTTGTGTCACATGAATGAAAGTGGTTGGTTTTGTTCTTTGAATATAAGCATTGAGCTAACCGTGGGTCCTTTATAGGTCCATTGAGAGCAACTGAGAGCGTACAAAGCAAGGTTTCTTGCAAGCTTGAGAACCGGGTTCTTGAGCACCATAAAGCAAGGGATCAACAAGTAAGGTTGGATTATTCTCAACTCCCTCTGTCATTTCCTAGCTCAAGCTAAGAACGAGTAGAGATAGGAGTAAGTCAGGGCGACGATAGGCAGTTATCAAGTTGAAGACTACCTAAAAACTCAAGTTCAAGTTAAAAACATAATCTCTGTACTGTCGATAACCTAAAGAAAAAGAACCTAACGTGGAACGATCAACCTGAAAGTACGAAGAACATTCAAGTGTTCCTGACGACGTGATATCAGACAAGACCATAAACACAATAATTAACTCAAAAGAATCAAGTGACTGGTACCAATTGATTGGCAACGAGGTGGTACTCGGAAAAAAAATTGGGATAATCGGTTAGGCATATGAACCTTCGATCAGGACGACACCTAGCCAGGGAGAGACAAAGCCTTAGGTCTTCAGAGGCTAGTGTCAATCATACCGCAAGGTCTTGGGCCCAGCAGTTGAGCCACCACTCATACTACCCTAGCTCTGAGACCAGTGAGTCAGAAATGTCTCAAGGCATGGACAGACCTACGGGAAGTTCAGGAGTGCCTTATTTGTACAGGGTAGAGGGCCCTTACAAAACACAGCTGGAATACCTTAGGACCAACCGATTAGGTGCTAGCATCTATGAGGACGGCCTAGGAAGATCTGTGGTCCAGATTAAAAACCCTGACCAATCCATAGGACTAGAGCACCCAGCTGTCAAGTTTGAAAACGGTGCATACCTGGACAAGGAAGGAACCATATACGTAGTCACCAGTCATCCAGATAGGACAGATGAATTTGGAAATGTAATTTCAGAAGCGGACTTAGGTGACTTGGAACAAGGAAACATGGGAGTGGAACCTAGAACCCCTCGCGGTAAATCAGTTCTCACTAGGATTATCACGCCTGAGTGGGTCCCCCAAGATAACAAGTGCATAGATTTGCTTCTCAATCGAGAAACGGACGAAGCCTTTTGGAGATATAAACCGGATCACCCAACTGATATAGGAACAATCATGATCTATGAGTTTAAGGATCCGGATAGCCCAGGCAGAGTGACCTACTTAGATCATGCTTCAGAACGGATCTTTGTGGTGACAGAAAATGATAGGCATGCCTACACGTGGAAGGGTGAATTTATTTTTCCCCAACCAAGATCAAATGTATCCTATGGTCACCCTGGGGCGGGAACTTCCCAAGCTCATGGTACGCAAAGAGACAGAAGTAGAGATAGACCGGAAGTAAGCTTTGCCAACCCTGTAGGCAGAGAAAGAACGAGAACGGAGACGAATAGGGTAGAACCTCCTGAGATACATAGAGCCCACAGGAACCAAAGAAATGTAGATGGATTCCCTCTACCGAGACCTAGAGAGCACGCAAGAACTTTGAGACCCACCCAGCTAGTTAAGTCCATGAAGAATTACTTTGACGGCACAGGAGATCCCTATGATCATGTGGCAGAGTTCAAGCAAGTCTTGAGAGCTGAACAAGTGGAAGATCTCTTCACGCAGTACAATGCCTTCGGTCTAACCCTTAGGAACACGGCACTTACATGGTTTCAGCCATTAGATGAGCGTCAGTTCAGGAGCATAGACCAACTCCTAGAGGCATTCATTGTAGAGTTCTCTAAGAGCGGCATAAGACACAATACCTCCTCACTGATTCACAGCTTCAAGCAAACCCCTCAAGAGACTGTGAGACTTGCAGGAAGAAGATTTAGGCAATACCTGGAAAGGTGCCCTATTTCGGAGCTACCCACATCTGCTAAACAAGTAGCCTTATTCCTTGATGGATTGCTGAGTACGAAATTGAGATCCTATGTGTATCTGAAGGACCCTAGGACTATAGAAGAGTGTGTACGCATGTGCATTGACATTGAAGATAACCTAGGGGAAGAACTAGAGCTCTCCAAAATCTACAAAGATTCAGATAGTGCATCTAATCACTCTTCCACGCAGTCCACATCAATTGAGGAACTTGCCGAAAAGGTAGCTCAGAAATTAGGTGTATCGAGCAAACAAATCCCAAGGTTTGCCCCTGTGAAAAGATGCTATACATGCGGTGGTGACCATATGGCTAATGTCTGCCCCATTATGGCTCAACCCCAAGTAAACCCTAGTAGCCAGTACTGCACCATAGAACGGAGATACACCAATCACACCGCACAAGATTGCCCATACAACAAGCAGGCAGTTAGGCAACCCTACCCTCAACCCCACCAACAAGGCAGATACCAGAACCAGTATCCTCCACCACCACAATATGCTAGACCCCAACAAACCTACCAACCACAATATCAGGCCCAACAGAGACCCCAACCGGTGCTAGCTCAACAGCCTCCAAACCCCTCTAACGTGATTCCAGTAAAGTATGCTGTTGCAGAAGAAAACCTGAATAGGGCCATAGTTCCAGTAACCCCATTGATCTCAGAAAGTGACCCGAGTGACCATAGCTTTGATTCTACACATATCGATAGTCCCCAGGCTTACTACATGCAGTCTCCAGAACATGGTGAGTCCTACTATAGTGAAGAACCAAGTGAACCTAGTTGGGAGTCAGATTACACGAACGTCATGTATGCAAACCCCAACCCTAGGCCTCAACCTAGGCAGGTACGACCACCCTTTCCTAGAGGACCATGCTACCGATGTCAGGGGGATCACTTCATTCGTGATTGTCCCTTACCTCCACCTACACAACCCCAGTCAGTGACTATCCAAGGTTTCTGCCAAGATTGTGGAAAAGAACATCTCTTACGAGATTGCCCTAAGAACCCCAATAATATGCCAAAAATCACTCCTATCAATGTGATTGGTTTGGTTGTAGATTCCTCAGGAAGCGTCACTTCCACTGCACCAGTGCAGGTAGTCACTAGAGCTCAGGCATTGCAGCAAAACCAAGAGACAAGCCAGGAAAAGGGCCCAGAGGCTAGTGAAACCGAGAGCGTAACAAAGAAAAGGACTAGAGCATGGAAAGATAGTCGAGAAAGAATGAAACGACAATGGGCAAAGAAGATGAGTGAGCTTGAGGAAAGCATAAGAGAAACCAAAGCGAGGATAACTGAACTCACAGCTCAAACTCCCTCTCACATCACCCCGCCTCCACCACTCCCATCTCCATCCGACTCACCACCTTCCCCACCGCCTCATCAAATCCCACCACCCCCTAGAGTAGGATCAGTTCTAGTAGATCCCACTCCTGAAGACCTAAACATGATGCTTAAAGCATATCAGGCCAGAATCCAAGAAGGGCCAAACGTCACGGATCATGACAAGTGCTATCCTAGAGCTGACCTAGAGATAGAAAGAACCAAACTGTGCGCGAAAATGGTCGCATTGGCTCAGACTATGTTTGAAGCCAGTCGCCTTTTCAATTACTCGGGCTCAGCCAAGACGCAAGTACACTTGGATGGATTCCTAGAAAAGTTAGAGAGGATAATTGCCAGATCTGACAAGGAAGAAAAAAATCAGGAGAAAGAAAAAGCAAGCAAAAACCTGAGCCATTCCCCATCGGAAGTTTATGCAGCCAAGTCCACCAAACCAGACAACTTCCCCTCCTTAGAAAGATTAGAGAGGCTAACTGCACAATCAGAAAAGGAGCCTATCCCTCAAAAAAAGGAAAGGACAAGAGAACGGATAAGCCGGCCTCTTCAGGAAGCTCATGTGCCTCCTCAAGGAGCCTATCTTCCTCCCCAAAGGTCACAGGTGCCGCCCTCGAAAGCTTATGTACCTCCACAGGTAACCCACATTCCTTCCCAGAGAGCGTATGAGCCTGTGCGAAAAAGTAATAGCATAAGTAATCCTCCCCAAGAAGCTTGTGCTTCAGCTATCTATGACAACGAGGAAAGAGCCAACGATAGGATAAGCCCTCCTTCCCAGGTAGCATATGCACCTAATTCTACGGAGCCAGACACTTCTTCTTCTATGAATCGGTTTGCACCAGACTTCCTACGAGAGATTCAAGAAGACAAATGGGAAAACGAAAGCGAGGTCGCCCCTCCTTTTGAACTTGTGGACGATGCACACGACCAATTCCCACAAGACATCCCATCAATTTACGGGGAACATGAGAGTGCTCAATCTCATGAGAGATTGGACTTTGAGTCTAATTCCATACAGGAGCTACCCCACTTCACAGGCCCATGGGAAGCAAAGTCCACATGTATGAGAGCACCCACAGTCATGGTAAGGAACAACGACTCAGTCATACCGAGGAACACGGAGGTAGTAACGAACACCAAGGTGCAACGCGATCTCACTTTGGAAGAGCTGCCTGAGGAGAGACCAAACGCGCGGAAATATGTAGCTAGTCAAGTAACTGAAACTGCAAAACCTCGTTCCCGGGTAGGATCCCATAGGACAGTACCGGAAATTCCCCTGGATAAGATAGGAGACATGTGTGAAGGTGAAGAAGGGAACACCTACCTTCCCATCACCTACCAGGACTACACCACCAAGGCAATTTTGGACTCAGGTGCAGGAGTTGCAATTGCCACCACTTCCCTATGGAAGCGTTGGGGCAAGCCGGCACTCAGGCCAACGAGAATGAAATTGCAGATGGCCGATGGTCACATAGAGAGACCCCTAGGATTGCTAGAAGGAATAACTCTCACCACTTGTGGTGTCGAGTTTGAGCATACATTTGCCATATGTGACTTCAGCAAAAATCATGCCTATGAGATGATTTTGGGAAGACCATTCATGCGGCAGTTGCAAGTGGTACAGGATTGGGGGACCAATTCTTTGTACCTGCAGCACTTAGGTGTTACAACCAAAGTCAATCTCAAGGATTATTCTCATAGAGATGTCCCTCCTATCCAGTGGAATCCCATCCATAGAGCCAAAGATGATACAGAATCTGTGCATTCCATAGGATCAGGATCCTCCTGGATGCACGAAGACACTCACTTATGGATGTGCAAAGTAGCAGTGGAGGAAGAGAAGAGAGAAAAGGCTAGAGAAATCGGTGCAAACGAAACCCATAGACCCATTCAAGACCCAGCCTATGCACCTGTAGTTTTTCCAGACGAGGAATTTGAACCCCATGGCTGGGCAGAAATTTTAGCAACAATGGACGTAGCCATCAACGAAGAACAATGGACACCTCACTGTGATGAGGATGGCTATGATATTTCAGTCTTCTCCATAGAGCCAATCATGGGAGAGGCAGTTCTAGAAGAATGCGAACCTAGCCCTGATGCATTTGAGGATGCAAGTGACTCCGATCTAGAGTCAATCATTATGGACCCACCATTTGCATCAGAGGAAGAATACTTCCATGAGGTAGAATTTCAAACCCAGAGGCATGGAGAGCTGACAAAAGACGTAAGATTAGCAACACATGTGACCCCTAAGGAAGAAGGAAAGAAACGAAAGAAGAGAGAAGCCTTACCAGAAGAGGAAGAATCTTTGTTTGAGGTCCCAGAAAATTTTAAGAAGTATGAGATAGATGACAGGAGAGTCATGATTAGAATGCCCAAACGAGAGGCACAATCAGGAGAGGCCTATGATAACAAAGAAACTACCAAGAAAATCGTAGTGGCCCTAGAAGAAGGAGAGGAGAGATGTACGTATATAGGCCATGACCTGACAGAAGAAGAAGAGTACGAATTGATTACCTTGCTAAGAGAATACAGAGATGTATTCGCTTGGAGTTACAAGGATTTGAAAGGGGTTGACCCAGACATATGCTCACACACTATTCCCATGACCTCAGATGCTAAACCCTCGAAGCAAAAGCCTTATACATATAACGATAATTATGCGGCTAAGATCAAAGAAGAGATAGATAGACTGGTTGAAGCTGGATTTATCTACGAAATTGAGCACACCGAATGGGTATCCCCCATCGTAGTGGTGCCCAAGAAGAATGGCAAGCTGCGTGTGTGCATTAACTTGAAAAAGGTTAATGCCGCCACGATTCGAGATAACTATCCGCTTCCCATCACAGAGCATCTCTTAGAAAGAGTGGCAGGCAAGGAAGTGTACAGCTTCCTTGATGGATTTTCGGGCTACAATCAAGTAGCCATAGCTCCAGAGGATCAGCATAAGACAGCCTTTGCCACAGAATGGGGCATTTTTGCTTTTAGAGTAATGCCATTTGGGCTTACCAATGCACCAGCTACCTTCCAGAGGCTGATGTGCCACGCGTTTAAGGAGTTCTTGAGGAAGAGTTTAGAAGTCTACGTGGACGATCTCTGTGCTCATTCCAATGTTAGGCAAACCCATATTCCTGAACTCAAACAAATCTTTGACAAATGTAGAGAATATCAAGTCTGCCTGAACCCCGAAAAGTGTGTTTTTATGGTCAAGCAAGGCAAGATCCTAGGACATATAGTGTCGAAGAATGGCATATCTACTGACGAAGAAAAAGTGAGAGCCATAGCAGAGCTACCTAAGCCAAAGAATGTCAAGGAAGTACAAGCTTTCATGGGGCATTGCGGTTATTATCGACGATTTATACACATGTATGCTGTCATTGCAAAGCCCATGTACGGACTTCTGACAAACTTTGAATGGACGGATGAATGCGAAAATTCCTTCCAAGAGCTTAAACGAAGATTATGTTCAGCACCAATCTTGACCACACCAGATTGGAGTAAGCCATTCCATGTTCATGTGGATGCATCCAATTACGCTATTGGATGTGTACTTGCACAACCTACTGGTGAAGGTAATATGGATCTTCCAATTGCCTATGCCAGTAGACAATTGAATGCGGCTGAACGAAATTATACCACTACTGAACGAGAAGGATTAGGCATGGTATATGCAGTTAAAAAGTTTAGACATTATTTACTTGCAAATAAGTTTAAATTTTTTACTGATCATCAGGCATTGTTATATCTCGTAAACAAGCCATGCAATACAGGAAGATTAGTGAGATGGTTTCTTTTGTTAATGGAATACGATTTTGAGGTTGTGGTAAGAAAAGGTAGGACTCACTTGAGAGCAGATCACCTCTCTAGGCTCACATCGGGAGAAGCCCCACAAGGAGTGTCAGATGACCTTCCTGATGCTTACTTGTTTAATTTGGAAGTTGTACCGCATTGGGCTAAGCCATTGGTACCAGTATTGACATACGGGCCTAATCATCCAGTCGTAAACACACGGAATAGAGAGGTTGTAAAAGCCCAAAAATACCACATCATGGCAGGAAGCATGTACAAGCATACAGATCAAGGGATCTTGGCTTGTTGCGTAGAAGAGGATGAGTACGCTAAATGGTTGCAATTAGCACATGTAGGTGCACTAGAGCAACACCATTCAAAACAACGAACTTTACAGACTCTAAAGAGATTCGGAGTGCATTGGCCAACCATGGAAGCGGATGTCCAAAAGTTGTGCAAGGAATGCCCAACCTGTTGCACTAAACCACCTGTGGAACATGCCACTCTCTATCAAATATCCATTGTGCCAGATTGGAGTGAACCTCTAGTATCATTCTTAAGGACAAACACATTCCCCCCAGACATGACTCTAGCTAGGAAAAGGAGTTTAGAACAAGAAGCCCTGGATTATTCACTCATAGGTGATAATCTATATAAGCGCGGTAAAGATGGTTACCTGAGATTATGTGTCCATGAGAGTGAATATCTTAAGATCTTAGAAACTGCTCACCAAGGTGTAGCAGGAGGACACTTTGGACCAGATCGGGTGATCAAGGCAATATTGTTTGCGGGCTTTTGGTGGCCTACTCTTCACATGGATGCACATACCTATGTGAAACGGTGTGATGTCTGTCAGAGGACTCAGTATCCTATACGCAAAGATGAGATGCCACTGAAACCTATGATGGGTGGACGTGCATTCTCTAAGTGGGGAATAGACTTCGTAGGTCCTATTAATCCCCCAGCTAAGGGGTCTCATGCGGAATACATCATTGTGGCAACAGATTATCTCACCAAGTGGGTAGAGGTAAAAGCTACAACCAAGAACGATGCTCAAACAACTGCCAAATTCTTGTTTGAGAATGTATTCACGAGATATGGGCTACCTATAGAGCTTGTAAGCGATAGAGGCACTCATTTCTTGAACGAAGTGATTGAAAATCTGCTCCAAGAATTCTTGGTAATACACAAGAAGTCTGCCCCTTATCACCCTCAAGCTAATGGACAAGCTGAGAGCACTAATAAGATTTTATGCAATGTATTGACGAAACTAGTGAACACTAAACGCTCTGATTGGGACAAACAGCTACACCATGCTGTTTGGGCATACCGAGTTGCCTATAAAACGGTACTCCAAGCCACCCCCTTCCAGATGGTTTTCGGCCAAAACGCTGTGCTACCCTTGGACTTCCTGATCCCCACATTGAGAGTAGCACAAGAGTACGAATGGACAGGTCATGAGCTCTCCTCTAGGATCTTTGACCTTGAACGATTAGGAGAAACAAGACTGAGAGCTGCTGCAGGGATATATGCAGCCAAGAAGAGACAGAAGGCATACTTTGATGCCCACGTGAAGGATAAAGGCTTGAAAACGGGAGATCTAGTCTTAGTCTATACACTGAAACAACACGCAAGGAAGCTAGAAAAGAGAGGCTACGGACCTATGATCATCAATAGGATCTCCACAAGTGGAGCAGTACAATTGGCCACATTAGAGGGTGATGTTCTCCCTAACTATATTAGCGGATGCAGAGTCAAGTTGTACCAGGAACCCCTCACGGAGGAAATGCTCAGCCGACTCAACACTGCTAAGAAACGCAAAGAGGAAGAAAAGAGAATTAGAGAAGAAGCTCAAGCAGAGGCTTTAGAACGCATCAGAAGGATGAAATTACGAAGGCAAGGTAGAGATCAGCCTGGAGCGAATGACTATGCAGACCAAGGATTCCCCATAGCCATGTGTGAAGTTGCAGGAACAAGCTCGAATAGAATAATTGATAGACGTCCTTTCATAACCATAGACATAGGACAAGGAAAGAGTACAAGGACCGTAAGAGCCTTGATTGACTCAGGTGCTGCCACTAGCGCTGTTAAGTTGTCTTACTGTCAAGAGTTACAGTTAACTATCCATCCTGTGGAAGCATACCTCATAGGATTGGGAGGCGTGGAAACCCCTTGCATGGGTGAGGTGGAACTTTCCCTCTACATTCACGAGGAGGCAATGACCGTTAAAGTACTAGTGTGTCAAGATGAGGATCTCACTGAACCTCTCGTCTTGGGTCAGGATTGGATCTATGACCGAGCAGTCAATCTAAACCTAAGAAGTGGACTTCTCCAGGTTTGGGTCAATCATAGCCGAGTTACAGTAGAATTAGACAATGGAGCACTCAAGGAACTAGGAAAGGCACAGACTCCTGGTCCTTCCAGGGGTACACATGAAGATGACCATGCTGTTCTTGTCCAAAACTATGTGTTGCAGAGGAATGATAATTGCAAAAAAGGAGTCAGGAATGCAACGGAACTCCCTTCTTTTCCAAAGGCTAGAAGGAGGCAGCAACCCAAGGTGGATCAAAGGCAGAAGGAGCAAGGTACTACCTATGTCAGAGATCAAAAGTACCTGCGCAGCAGAACAGCCCAGAAAATAGACCAGGTATGGGTGCGGAAAGGCGAACGACCAGTTGCACCACCGTCAACTACAGGGGCAAAGCCTCTTATTAGTGACCAACAACGCAACGCTAATAAGAAGTCTTTCAGAAATTCTTCTGCTAAAGTAAAATCTATTTGGGTGCCCAAGAAGTCGATGAAGGCAAGCCCACAATCAAGACAAATTTGGGTGCCTAAGGCTTGCTTGATGGCACAAGTAGCTACGCTGAGGCCACAACTTAAACAGCATAACGCAGCGACGCATGCTGCCAGATTTCACTCGTTCTCGACACTCATGTACACACCAAAACCCAAGAACGTGCATGCAATCAATTGTATATGGGTCCCAAAAAGGCCTCGTTTTCAAACCACGACACCGAGAAAGCTCTGTAGAGACTCTCCGAAACCGAAAGCAAAGCCCATTCACTACATGTGGCAGCCTAGGGCCTGTAATAAACCCCCCGACCCCAATTTGTAAATTCATAACCCACTTACTAACTGCAATAGTTTCCTAGGACAACACAATCAGAACTACACACACAGTCTTCATGCACTTACTAACCATTAACTCACCATCTACCTTATGTTAATGTTGTAACGGGGACAATAACGGATTTATTTTGTCCATTAAAATGTTAACACTTGGTTCTATATTCTCACAGAACCAATCAGCAAACAGGGCCATGGCAGAAGCAGGTACCAGCTCTCAAGCTGGATCTGGTCCCCAGATCGTGGACATCGAAACACTTCTCCTTGAGCCACATCTCACCGCAAGACCGCAAGAGCTTCAAGAAGTGCATGTGCTCCCCATCCAGGATCCTCCTCAAGGACACACTTCTCAAGTAGGTAAGCATGCGCATTGGTTCAGTGATGTTGCTGGACCACTGGGCGATGGAACCTACTTCTGGGAAGCAGAATTGGAGTTCAATGGCAAATGGGGTCGATACCACTTTTTCACACGCGAATTTGAAAGCTACCAAAATGCCGAAGTCATGAGATCAGTTTGGGTCAAAGCAGGTGTGGAAAGTTATTTCAGGACTCACTTACCAAAGCCGGATTTTTTACGATGCTCTTATCTGATCAGTACCATCACGCCAAGCAGAGCCAAGGGCGGCGACAGCACCTTTGTGTTGCCATCACTGCTGCCGGGTAATGAGCTCAAAAGATTCAAGTTGACCCTCAATCTGGTAAGAGAAGCGTTGGGTATGTATGGCATGCACATCCCAACAGAAAAGGAAACCATGGTTCCAGGTCGAATGAAGCACAAGGATCTTAATAAGCTCAAGGACATGGTGGCGATGACACCCACCATTGCGCTTCACCTGCGAACCATCATGCAACATTTTGCGTTTCCCGCCCAAGAACGATTCACAATGCCCCCGAAAAAAATATGGTTCAGTTTATATCTAGCAGAAACCGAAAGCCTGCCCATCAATGTACCGCACTGGATCATAGATCAGATCCACCTAGCGCATCAAAGGTGGAACAAAAAGCAGAAGAATGTGCTCCACGGGTGTTGTGCTTTGACCAGAATAATCTATAGATGCTTGGCTTATGACGTGCCTGTTCAGCGGGCACTCGTATGGTCCCGAGTCCAAGAATTCCAAAGAAGACTATCAGCAGCAGGTCCCCCATCAAAGAAGATGAGGGGGGGAGTCTAACTACCCTGTGCCCAACCAAGGGGAGCTACCGCTACACCAGAAATCACTCCTCCCCAGACACGACGAGTTAGGCCATTCACAATCCGGTTACCAAGACCAAGTACAGAGGGGTCTAATCTGGTGTTTCCACCCATTCCATCCGATTTGGAATTTCCACAGGGATTTACTCTTGAGGACCTCACGGATGAAGAAATTGCCAGATTAATCTATGACTCTAACCTCGAAGCCGAAGCAGCGCGAGCTCAGGAACCGCGACCCCAAACAACATCGGCCCCCACCCAACCACAAACTGTAGAAGTCGATGTAGATGAACAAGAGGCAGGAGGAGATGAAGAAGAAGCCGACGAAGAACAACATCAAGATTATGACGAACTCTCCGAGTTAGCAAGTGCCCCAGCATATTCGGCACAAATCAAGAGACTATATCGAACCATGCGACTGGTTCAGGAACAGCATAAGATGTCTCTAGAACAGGGCAAAAGACTCATGAACGACTTGCTAGCTGAGGAAGGTGTGGATGAGTTGTTCATTGAGTCCATGAACCTTCATGCCGACGCTGTAGGACTGGACGAGGCCATCCATGAGGCAATGGCCTACATCCACAGGTTTGAAAAAAGAGTTCCTACTCGTCCCAGGAGGTCCGGAAAGCAAATTCACATCAATACATCAGCACCAGGCGAGTCAGCGCAAGCAGAAGAATATCACGAAGCACCGTTGTCACCACCATCCCCACCTCACACTACACAATTCACTCCACCACAGGACACTAGCACTACCACATCCACTACCACTACCATTGTCATGGGCATCCCACTCTCTCCGGGAATCCAATACGGGGGTGTCACCATGCCCACCTTCACCACCCTGTTCACCGATGTCACATCCACTCCACCAACGATTCCCATCTACACCGTCACTCAAACAGTTGACACGATGGAAACATCACCTGCCACAGCACCGCTCCCTACCCCCATGCCACCTTCATCACCCATACCCCCTCCACCCACATCTCCACGTACATCCACATCATTCACCTCTCCCATCCCCGCCCCCGTTCCCCCTGCATCTTCACCCCTCCCAGCATTATTTAATGTAAATAACATATTTTTAGCATTAAACCAATGTGTATACCAGCTCCAGAATGAGTACAAAGCTCTGGACAACCGGTACCAGCAACTGGAGACGCACCATCAGAACGTACAAAGACAGTTTCACATTCTACAAACAGAAAATGCAGAACTAAATCAACGCTACACGACGCTTGAGCAGGCTCACCAAACATTATTGGCGGCACCCCAACCATCGACCGAATCAGGTGCCAAACAACTAGAAGCTTTGCTCGAGGTATACCAAGCCGATAATCTCAAAGTCCGGCGTAACCTGGCACTTCTCAGAAAACACATGGCGGCCGCCCTTGAGGAAAACAAGAGACTGCAGCAGCAAAATGAAGCAAATCTAGAGGCAGCAATGGAAGGCTCTCCACACGAAATTGATCCAGAGCAGTTTAAAGCTGTGCCCTCAGAGACAATGAAGACCATCTTGGACAGCTATGCAGATCTATTAGAAGCTCATGATGACTTGGAAAAGGAACGTGATGCGCTGCGCAATCAACTCCAAGAGCAACAGACAGCACCCAAAGTCACGGAAACGACCACGGCTTCAGAGGAAGTCAAGGCATTGAAAGAGCAGGTGGCCGAATTACAGGCAAGATTACTCACACATGAAAGGCAACCCTCTCCAGTTGTCGAACCTGAACCCGAGGATTTGGTCCCCATCGAGGTAGATGAGACGTATGAGGAACCTTACGTTCCTATGCCAATGCCAGGTGGTGAGCAAACCGCAGAAGGAATGGATACGTTAGAAATCGAAGTACCTGAGTGGCTCCAAACACTAGAGAAAACGGCATCAACTCATGAAGATCGAGTGGCAGTTCAGATCCAATCTATGGCAAAGATAGAGGACACTATTATTAAATCAGAATACTTCCGCAGCATGTCCCACCATAGATGGATCGGAACAAATGATGATCAATACGTGCCCTATTGTATACTCCTGGCGGACTACAATGCAGAAATCCAACATAGATGTGGCAAACCTCCAACGTGTGCTACACAATTTGGGCCAGATGATATCCCAGAGAGCGCCAAAAAAGGATCCATTCATCAACCCACTTGGAGGATCCGACTCCTCGAAACCTACCCGGAGATGGTTCGCACTTGGACGAATATGCCTCTTTTTATTAAATATAACCCTTGTTATGTTCCTGTACTCCGCAGACGCACATGGCCAGAGTTTACCATTGCAGTCAAGACTATCAAGGGATGCGCCAAATGGTTAAACTACGTCTATCTAGCACCCCCTCAAGGGCCTCCCACCGTCAATTACATGATTTCCACTATACGGCACTGGAGCATCCGATTAAGGAATACCCCTGATGTAATGGCCCAGATGTGCATGAAAATTTTTGAGTTAATGCTTATTACATTCAGGACATTCAAGAATATCAAGGACCCACACTTCTCAAGCGTCGGATTCCTTACCGGAAACCAAGATTTAGTTTATGACATGAGCACCACTCCTTCCATAGAGGTGATATACGCTTGGCACGCCAGAATAAAATACCTCCCAGCCTGCTTTAAACAAACATTCGAAGAGATGTTCATAACAGGGTTCTGGGAATACCACTCAGAAATATTTGTACCCAGACCCTCACATCTCCTCCATTTATTTGCTGTGGAGCGAACCATTCACTCAGAGCAGTTACGGGTGCCACATCCAGATGTCCCAGGGCCAGTCAATTGGGATGCATTGCTGACAGATCTAGCAAAGGGACTCAGGATAGAAGAACACCACCTCGCTGCCGATGTTGTACAATACTACGTCCAAAAAGCAGCTAGACAAGGGTCTGTCAGGGGCGACAGACGCGAGAGTGGGGGGGGTGTTAGCAGTAGCCTTGGCACACCAGGACTTACAAGACGTGAAAGTCAAAGAAGGGAGTCAGAGCGAAGGGACAGCACAAGCAAACAAGGCAGTCAAAGAAGATCTGGCAAGTAGGCCAATATTTTTTCAAGACATTAATGCAAATCAAGAGATGGACATGCAGGGAGGAAGAGCAAGTAGGGAGCTCGAAGATATGTATGGCAGATCACTAGAAGAAATCCCTACAACAACAGTGATTTTTATCACTAACAATCATTGTAAATATCATTTCACCTTTTTGTAGCTCCATTTTGTGCAAGCCAAGGAGTCCTTGAGCTTGAGGAGCCTTAGAAGTAGTTGCGTACCAATTTTCATAATTTTTAGATCTCGTTTGAGCCCCCAAATAAGCCCTGGAACCTAATTTTTAACTAGGCCGGACACTAGGTCTGGACAGGGCCAAAAGCTAGTCAAAAACTATAAAAGGAGCTAGAGAGCTCATTTTTGGGGTTAGATTGTAATTGAAACGAACTTGTAAGAGCATTTTGAAAGTAATCTGAAAGCTCCATTGATTCTCACTCTTTGTCTTACCTTGTGTGCGCGTGTGTGTGTATGTGTGTGCATGCTTGTGTGCTTCTCACTCACGCACTTGTGTCGCCACTTGCTCGAGGTCTTCATACCATCCTCACGTCTTCCCGGATTGACATTAAAGGAGGTGCTACTCATCATTGAGCTACAGTCACACTGGAGGAAGAAGAATCGTTGTTTGAGGTCCCTCAAAACTTCAAAAAGTATGAGATAGACGATAGGAGAGTCATGGTAAGAATGCCTAAACGTGAGGTGCAATCAGGGGAGGCCTATGATAACAAAGAAACCACCAAGAAAATAGTTGTAGCCATAGAAGAAGGAGAAGAAAGATGCACGTACATAGGCCATGACCTGACTGAGGAAGAAGAGCATGAGTTACTAGCCTTGCTAAGAGAATACAGAGATGTATTCGCTTGGATTTATAAAGATTTGAAGGGTGTAGACCCTGACATATGCTCACACACAATTCCCATGACCTTAGATGCCAAACCCTCTAAGCAAAAGCCATACACATATAATGATAATTATGCTGCCAAGATCAAAGAAGAGATAGATCGCCTGGTGGAAGCTGGATTTATCTATGAAATTGAGCACACTGAGTGGGTATCACCCATTGTAGTGGTGCCCAAGAAGAATGGAAAGTTACGTGTGTGTATTAACTTGAAGAAGGTTAATGCAACCACCATTCGAGATAACTATCTGCTTCCCATCACTTCACATCTCCTAGAAAGAGTAACAGGTAAGGAAGTGTACAGCTTCCTTGATGGATTTTCTGGTTACAATCAGGTAGCCATAGCGCCGGAAGATCAACATAAGATGGCTTTTGCCACAGAGTGGGGCATATTCGCCTTTAGAGTAATGCCCTTTGGTCTCACCAATGCACTTGCTACCTTCCAGAGACTAATGTTTCATGTATTTAAAGAGTTCCGTGGATGATCTCTGTGCTCATTCCAACATTAGACAGAAACATATACTTGAACTCAGGCAAATCTTTGACAAATGTAGAGAATATAAAGTCTGCTTGAACCCAGAAAAGTGTGTTTTCATGGTCAGGCAAAGCAAGATTCTAGGACACATAGTGTCAAAGAATGGCATATCCATGGATGAGGAGAAAGTAAAAGCTATAGCAGAGCTACCTAGGCCAAAGAATGTCAAGGAAGTGCAAGATTTCATGGGGCATTGTGGTTATTACCGGCGCTTCATACACATGTATGCCATCATTGCAAAGCCTCTGTATGGACTTTTGACCAATTTTGAGTGGACTGAGGAATGTGAGAATTCCTTCAATGAGCTTAAACAGTGATTATGTTCAGCACCAATATTGACCACACTAGATTGGAATACGCCCTTTCATGTTCATGTGGATGCATCCAATTATGTTATTGGATGTGTGCTAGCACAACCTATGGGCGAAGGTAATATGGATCGTCCAATTGCCTACGCTAGTAGACAGCTAAATGCAGTTGAACGGAATTATACCACTGCTACGAGAGAAGGATTAGGCATGGTATATCCAGTTAAAAAGTTTAGACACTATTTACTTGCAAATAAGTTTAAATTTTTTTACTGATCATCAGGCACTGTTATACTTGGTAAACAAGCCATGCAATACAGGCAGATTAGAAAGATGGTTCCTCTTGCTAATGGAGTACGACTTTGAGGTTGTGGTGAGGAAGGGAAAAACTCATTTGAGAGCAGACCATCTCTCTAGGCTCACATGTGGAGAGGCCCCACAAGGAGTATCAGATGATCTTCGTGATGCTTACTTGTTTAATTTGAAAGTGGTACCTCAGTGGGCTAAGCCATTAGTGCCAGTATTGACATACGGGCCTAACCACCCAGTAATAAACACACAGG
This sequence comes from Ceratopteris richardii, assembly GCA_020310875.1. Taxonomy (NCBI): domain Eukaryota; kingdom Viridiplantae; phylum Streptophyta; class Polypodiopsida; order Polypodiales; family Pteridaceae; genus Ceratopteris; species Ceratopteris richardii. Next base: position 24,737,024 of record CM035413.1, read on the forward strand.
ATAGGGAGATAGTAAAAGCCCAGAAGTACCATATCATGGCAGGGAGTATGTACAAGCATACAGATCAGGGGATATTAGCTTGTTGTGTGGAAGAGGATGAGTATGCAAAATGGTTGTGATTAGCACATGTAGGTGCATTAGAGCAACATTACTCAAGACAACGAACCCTACAGACACTAAGGAGACTCGGAGTGCATTGGCTGACTATGGAGGCTGATGTCCATAAGTTGTGCAAGGAATGCCCGATTTGCTGCACTAAACCACGTGTGGAACATGCCACTCTTTATCAAGTGTCCATAGTGCCAGATTGGAGTGAACCACTGGTAGCCTTCCTGAGGACGAAAACATTCCCTCAAGATATGACATTGGCCAGACAAAGAAGTCTAGAACAAGAAGCCCTAGATTACTCACTCATTGTTGACAATCTATACAAGCGTGGTAAAGATGGTTACCTCATATTATGTGTCCATGAGAGCGAATACCTCAAGATATTGGAAATTTCTCACCAGGGTGTAGCAGGAGGACATTTTCGACCAGATCGGGTGATCAAAGCTATACTATTTGCAGGTCTTTGGTGGCCGACCCTTCACATGGATGCACATACCTATGTGAAGAGTTGTGATGTCTGTTAGTGAACTCAGTATCCTATACGCAAAGATGAGATGCCATTGAAACCTATGATGGCTGGACGTGCATTCTCTAAGTGGGGAATAGACTTTGTTGGTCCTATTAATCCCCCAGCTAAGGGGTCACATGCTAAATATATCATTGTGGCCACAGACTATCAAACCAAGTGGGTAGAAGTGAAAGCCACAATGAAGAACGATGCTCAAACGACCGCTAAGTTCTTATTTGAGAATGTGTTCACCAGGTACGGGCTACCTATAGAGTTAGTTAGTGATAGAGGGACTCACTTCTTGAATGAAGTCAGGAAAATCTTCTTCAAGAGTTCTTGGTGATACACAAGAAGTCTGCCCCCTATCACCCACAAGCTAATGGCCAGGCTGAGAGCACAAATAAGATTCTATGCAATGTACTGAAGAAATTAGTGGATAATTAACGCTCTGATTGGGACAAATAGCTACACCATGATGTTTGGGCTTATAGAGTTGCTTATAAAAAAGTACTCCAAGCCACCCCCTTTCAGATGGTGTTTGGCCAAAATGTTGTGCTACCATTGGACTTCTTGATACCTACATTGAAAGTAGCACAAGAGCGTTAAAAAACTAACAGCTCTACTAGAACTTTATTAGTCAGAACATGTTAAAAGCCATCGCAACCTGAGTTTACTCAGAAAGCACATGGCCACTGCCCTCGAAGAGAACAAGGAAATTTAGAGGCAGCCATGGGGGGCTCCCCCCAGGAGATCGACCCTCAAAGATTCAAAGCTGTTCCATCCGAGACTATGAATACAATTCTAGAAAGCTATGCGGATCTACTGGAAGCGCATGATGAGTTGGGCAAAGAACGAGATACTCTCTGTCAATAGCTAACGATGCAGGAAGCCCAACCCAAGATCACCGATTCTACCACCACTACAGAAGAGGTAAATGCACTGAGAGAACAGGTTGTGGAATTGCAAAGCAAGTTACTCCAATATGAAAGAAAACCCTCCCCAGTCATCGAGCCCGAACCAGAAGAACTGGTACCCATAAAAGTGGATGAGTCATATGAAGAGCCATATGTTCCTATGCCAATGTTGGGTGGTCAACAAACCTCTGAGGGATTGGACACACTAGAGGTAGAAGCCCCATAATGGATGCAAAAACTCAAAAAAATGGCCAATACACATGACGATCGAGTAGCGGTCCAGATTGAGTCCATGAGGAAGATTGAGGACACCATTATCAAATCAGAATATTTCTGAAGTATGTCTCATCACAGATGGATAGGCACCAATGACGACCAGTATGTGTCTTATTGTGTGCTCTTGGCAGATTACAATGCAGAAATTCAACGACGATGTGGCAAGGCTCCAACCTTTGCCACTCGATTCGACCCTGATGATATCCTTGAGAGCGCTAAACAAGGATCAATTCATCAACCTACCTAGCGGCTACGACTCTTAGAAACTTACCCTGAGATGGTTCAAACTTGGAATAACATGCCACTATTCATTAAGTATAATCCTTGTTATGCTCCCATACTTAGAAGACGCACATGGCCTGAGTTTGCCATCACTGTGAAGAATGTCAAAGGCTGTGAAAAGGGGCTCAATTACGTATACCTGGCCCCACCACGAGGACAAGCTACGGTGGCCTACATGATCTCTACCATCCGCCACTAGGGAGTCAAATTGCAGAACATTCCAGACGTAATGGCTCAGATGTGCATAAAGATATTCGAGTTGATGCTGGTTACCTTCAGAACCTTCAAAAATATTCAAGATCCATACTTCTCAGGTGTCAGATTCACAACAGGTAACCTTGACTTGGTCTACGATATGAGTACAACCCCCTCCATCCAGGAGATATATGCATGGCACGCACGAATTAAATACCTCCCCGCTTGCTACAAGCAAACATTTGAAGAGATGTTCATCACGAGGTTCTGGGAATACCACTCTGAAGTCTTTGTTCCTAGACCCTCCCATCTACTCCACCTCTTTGCAATGGAGCGCACATTACATTCAGAACAACTGTGTGTGCCACATCCGGATGTTTCAGGTCCATTGGATTGGGATGCCCTCCTAACTCACTTAGCACGAGGGCTGCAGTTGGAAGAACACCACCTAGCTTCATGTTGGTGCAGATCAATCACCAATTGAATGTTTGAAGACTAAAGAATGAAGGATGAGATCAGTTCATGAAGCTTGGAAGAAGGATACATTCAAAGGATATGAGGAATGTACACATATGTACATTAGTATAGTCATAGTTCACTCAGATCTTTCATTAGTCATAGACTTGTACAAATTTCTCTATAAATACCTTGAAAATGTCGAGGCGTGATATGAGAACATATGGAAGAATAGATAGAAGTCAAGAAAGATGAAGTTAGATGTCATGAGACATGAGAAAAGTTAGTTGAGTTTTCTCTCATCACTCAACTGTAACTTTCTGAGTAATTGAAGAAATATTGCGCCCGATCTTTTCGTGTCTGCTCCATCTGTCTTAGATCATTTGTGAAATCCTTTTGAGGATATCTAAGTTCATAGTTAATGAGTCTATGGCTTAAGTTTCAGAGTCTAATTTGTAAACAGGTTAGGAGAATTGTTAGTAGGAACATTCATATGTGTTGAATGTTCACAGTTCTCTGAAACAGGCGCAAATTTTGATCTTGATCTTTTGGTCTGTTCTCACTCCACAGTTTAACGTTTTGTGCAAGCAAGCACTTAATCTTTAAGTTGGAAAGTAATCTACTCGTGGCTAGAAGCATTTGCTTAAACGGGTTTTGTACTGAGAGAATTGAAGTTAAGAAGTTAGGGGTGTCAAATCGACTTCTCAGAAGTGCAGATTTGGACATAGGTAACTTGTGAAGTTGATTTATCAAGTTATACTAAACCTTTTGAAGAACTTTAACTTGGAGGAGGTGTGCAACTTCTAGGCGACACTCCATACAAAATTTCATAGAAAACTTTGCAGGTTTGATAAGTCAATGAGAAGAAATTGTGCAGCAGACTTTCTGTGTTTCATCTTCTTCACAGAATTTTTCAACTTTTGATAATTTGGAGATTGGACCTCTAATTTGGTGAAGGTTTTGACTTACTCTTGGTATAGAGGTGCTCTAATCACAAGAGTAGGTTGTTCTTTTGGAGATCAACACTCTCCATCAGTGGTATCAGAGCAAGAGACATCAAAATCAAGGAAAGGAGGATCCTGACTGCTGCAGATTCAAGAAATTCAACAATTGAAGAACTAGAAGGTGAAAGTTTGAAGGCAGAGCTTGTGGAGGAGACCATACGACATCAAGAAAGACAAAAGGAGTCTAATTCGAAGTAAAGGTACATATATTGTTCATAAAGCTTGAAGATTTCAATACACAGGTGGACACAAGATGGGAGATTCTCTTCAGATAGAGAAATTGGATAGGGAAAACTATCCTGCATGGTCAATGAGGATGGAAGCTCATCTTATGAGCAAAGATTTAATAGCTTATATCACAGGAGAAGAAGAGAAGCCAGTTTTCAGAGATCCTAGTGTTCCAACTAGGGAAGAGTTAGCAGATTTGAAAAATTGGATGAAGAAAGATGCTCAAGCTAGGAGCATTATATATATGGCAGTCAATGATTACTTGTTACCTCATATTCGAGGTCTTGAAAGTGCAACTGATATTTGGAATGCTTTGGAAGAACATTTCCAGAATACTACTAAGTCAAGGAAGGCATCCTTATGGGCAGAGTTTACCACCTTTAAGAAGAAGGCTTCTCAATCCATTTCAGACTATGTGACAAGAATGAAAGATATTGCAGATGCTTTAGGAGCTGTTGATGAAGACATTGAGGAGGATAAATTGGTAAGGCAAATTCTTACAGGTTTAACAGGTGATGACAAATGGAAGCCATTTATTTTGTCTACAGAGTTATCACTTGATCATTTCACTCCTGATTTAAATCAGTTGCTAGGTCATATGCTAACATTTGAGCAAGATGTTAAAGGAGATGGTGATAAGAGTGCAGGTCATGCAATGTACTCAAAGGACAAGAAGAAAAATAGCAAAGGAAAGCAACAAGCAAATGAAGATGAAAGCACAACTAGTCAAGCCAACTTCCTAAGAGGAAGAGGAGGTGGCAAAGGTAGAGGAAGAGGCATAAATAACAAAGATGGAGGCAAAGCTTGTTGGATTTGTGGTAAGACAAATCACTTAGCTAATGATTGTTGGCATAATACTCAGAGTAATAATGGATATAGTCAAAACTATAATGCAAGAGGAAGAGGTGGCAGAAATCAAAGAGGTAATTTCAGAGGCAGAGGTAGTAGGGGTTACTTTGGAAGAAATGCAGGTAGAGGTTTCCAAAGTCAACAATATAACAACACCTACTACAATTATGCTTCAGATCAAAAGGAGGATTCAACATTGATAATGAATGCAACTTGTGAAAGGCAAAGTGAAGATCAAAGAATCTTCTACATTGATTCAGGGTGTAGCAATCACCTGAGTGGTAATATAGCCTTGATGACTGATTTGGAAAATAAGGTATCTAATCATGTTGTTCAAACAGGTGACAACACAAAGCACAATGTGAAGTCAATTGGATCAGTGAAGGCCAAGGATGGTAGCACCTTATTGAGTAAGGTCTTGTATGTTCCTACAATCCCTAAGAATTTGATAAGTGTAGGACAAATTGTTGAAAAGGGATATGAAGTAAGGTTCACTAATGATGGAGTATATGTGGAAGACCCTAGTCAAGGGTATAAACAGATTGTTTCAGGGAAGAAAGAAGGAAGACTATTTACATTGAAGATTCAAGGTAATATTGGTCATGCTATGTTCACATATGGAGGACATAAGATCTCTGAGTTAGATCTTTGGCACAAGAGGCTTGGACATTTTAATGAAAGAGGTATTAAAGACATGATTAACAATGGTTCAGTGCTTGGATTGCCTAATGTTGCAGGTCAACATATGACATACAGATGTGAGGCATGTCAATTAGGTAAGGCTCATAAGCATTCCTACTCCAAGCATGGTTTTATGTACTCAGAGAAGCTTGAATTGGTACACACAGATGTGTGGGGACCATCAAAGGATTTCAGTATAAATGGGTCAAGGTATTATGTGATTTATGTTGATGATGCTACTAGATGGATCACTATTTATGTGATCAAAGATAAGTCAGAGGTGTTTAATACATTTAAACACTATCATGCATATGCAGAAAGAATTACAGGACACAAGTTGAAAAGACTAAGGTCAGATGGAGGGGGAGAGTATTTCTCTAATGAGTTCAGTGATTACTTGTGGAATGCAGGTATAAAAAGGGAAGTTACTTGCAGGTACTCTCCTCAACAAAATGGTGTAGCAGAAAGAAGAAATAGAACACTTGTTGAGTTTGCAAGATCCATGATGAAGGAGAAAAATTGCCCTAATTATTTGTGGGCTGAGGCTGTAAATACAGCTACTTATTTGGTCAATAGGTTACCATGTAAAGCCTTGCAGGGTATGACACCATATGAGGCTTGGTGGGGTAAGAGACCTACCTTGGATCATTACAGAGTTTTTGGATGTGTGGCATATGCATATGTGCCATCACAATTAAGACACAAATTGGAGCCTAAAGCTGAAAAATATGTTTTAATTGGTTATGATGATAAGCAGATGGGTTATAGATTGTGGAGTCCATCTACGAAGCAATTCATGGTTTCCAAAGATGTTACATTTGATGAGCAAAGTACTTGGTATGCAGGTACAATCAATATCAATACAGATGATGAAGAAGAAGTAAGCCAAAGAAAAGGTAAATCGAAGGTATAGATATTTGATGAGCAAGAGAATAATGAAGTGCAGGTTGAAGTTGAAGAGAGGCCAAGACTTGATCCTGAATATGAAGAACTAGAAACCTCAAGAAGTGGAGAACTTAGGAGGTCTACAAGGAACAAATGGCAACCTACAAGGTACAGCTATGATACTTCTTTTTTGGCCACAAAAGATTATGCTTATATGATGAAAACAGATGAAGACCCTTCTACATATGAAGAGGCAAAAGGTAAGGAAAAATGGGAGAAAGCTATGCAGGAAGAATATGATGCACTATTGGAAAATCAAACTTGGGATTTGGTTCCTAAGCCAAATAATCAGAAGATCATTGGATGCAAATGGGTTTACAAGACCAAGAGATTTGCAGATGGAAGTGTGTCTAGATACAAAGCTAGACTTGTTGTCAAAGGGTTTGCTCAGACTTATGGTGTTGACTATGATGAGACCTATAGTCCTGTGGCAAAGATGACAACCATCAGGACACTTATAGCTATTGCTGCATGTAAAGGTTGGAAGTTATGTCAACTTGATGTGAAAAATGCTTTTTTGAATGGTTATATTTCAGATGATGTGTTTATGGAGCAACCTCAAGGGTTCAAAGATAAAAGGTATCCAAATCATGTGTGCAAGCTCAAGAGAGCTTTGTATGGCTTGAAGCAGGCCCCAAGGGCATGGAATTATAGACTTGTAAAGTTCTTGAAAGAACTTGGATTTCAGGTGTCTAAAGCAGATAGTAGCTTGCTTGTCAAAGCAAGTGATAATGGTTTCATATACATGTGCATATATGTTGATGATATAATCCTTATAGGTACAGATGAGGAAGGAATACAAAGACTCAAGAAGCAAATGGAAAAGGAGTTCAAAATAAGTGACTTGGGAGACTTGTCATACTTCTTGGGCATGGAGATTACATATACCCAACATGGAGTATTTGTGACCCAAGAAAGGTATTTGAAGAACTTGTTAATCAAGTTTAAAATGGATGATTGCAGGGTAGCACCTACACCAATGGAGGTGAATCACAAATTGAGTAAATTTGGAGGTGAAGAATTCAAGGACATGAGACAATATCAGAGTTTGGTTGGTAGTCTTATCTATGCTACTTTAACTAGACCTGATTTATCATATGCAATAGGGGTTTTGTCTCAATTCATGCATTGCCCAAGGAAAGAGCATTGGATTGCAGGACAAAGAGTGTTGAGGTACATTAAGGGTACACTCAATGAAGGTTTGTATTATGGGTTTACATCAGATACAAATATCAAAATTTATAGTGATACAGATTGGGCAGGTAATCCAGATGACAGAAGGTCAACCTATGGATACATGTGTTATGTGGGAGATAAACTTATCTCATGGTGTTCCAAGAAGCAACATACAGTTGCTTTGTCTTCTACAGAAGCAGAGTACAAAGGCATGGTTGAAGCTGCAAAGGAAGTGATTTGGCTCAAAACCTTGATGAAGAGTTTTGACATTGTGCATGGGATACCAATTATATATGGAGATAACATGAGTTCATTGTATTTAGCTGCTAATCCTGTTTTTCATGCCAGGACCAAACACATTGAGATTCAGTATCACTTTCTAAGAGAGAAAGTGATGGACAAGGAGATTGAAGTCATTCATACTTCAACTAAAGATCAGATAGCTGATATGCTTACAAAGAGTTTGGATGGACCAAAGTTACAGAAGTTTAAAGACATGGCAGGTATAAAGAAAGTAAGAGAAACCTCAATTGATGATTGAGGGGGAGCTGTTGATGCAGATCAATCACCAATTGAATGTTTGAAGACTAAAGAATGAAGGATGAGATCAGTTCATGAAGCTTGGAAGAAGGATACATTCAAAGGATATGAGGAATGTACACATATGTACATTAGTAAAGTCATAGTTCACTTAGATCTTTCATTAGTCATAGACTTGTACAAATTTCTCTATAAATACCTTGAAAATGTCGAGGCGTGATATGAGAACATATGGAAGAATAGATAGAAGTCAAGAAAGATAAAGTTAGATGTCATGAGACATGAGAAAAGTTAGTTGAGTTTTCTCTCATCACTCAACTGTAACTTTCTGAGTAATTGAAGAAATATTGCGCCCGATCTTTTCGTGTCTGCTCCGTCTGTGTTAGATCATTTGTGAAATCCTTTTGAGGATATCTAAGTTCATAGTTAATGAGTCTATGGCTTAAGTTTCAGAGTCTAATTGTAAACAGGTTAGGAGAATTGTTAGTAGGAACATTCATATGTGTTGAATGTTCACAGTTCTCTGAAACAGGCACAAATTTTGATCTTGATCTTTTGGTCTGTTCTCACTCCACAGTTTAAAGTTTTGTGCAAGCAAGCACTTAATCTTTAAGTTGGAAGGTAATCTACTCGTGGCTAGAAGCATTTGCTTAAACGGGTTTTGTACTGAGAGAATTCAAGTTAAGAAGTTAGGGGTGTCAAATCAACTTCTCAGAAGTGCAGATTTGGACATAGGTAACTTGTGAAGTTGATTTCTCAAGTTATACTAAACCTTTTGAAGAACTTTAACTTGGAGGAGGTGCGCAACTTCTAGGCGACACTCCATACAAAATTTCATAGAAAACTTTGCAGGTTTGATAAGTCAATGAGAAGAAATTGTGCAGCAGACTTTTTGTGTTTCATCTTCTTCACAGAATTTTTCAACTTTTAATAATTTGGAGATTGGACCTCTAATTTGGTGAAGGTTTTGACTTACTCTTGGTATAGAGGTGCTCTAATCACAAGAGTAGGTTGTTCTTTTGGAGATCAACACTCTCCATCACTTCAGACGTGGTTGAATTCTATGTCAAATGCTTAGCCAAACAAGGGTCTGTTAGAGACCATAAACGCACATTTATTGACTCAAGTGCAGCAAGTAGTGCAGTTAGATTGTCCTACTGTGAAGACTTGCAGTTGAACATCAATCCCGTAGAAGCTTATCTCATAGGATTGGGAGGTGTGGAAACCCCTTGTTTGGGCAAGGTGGAACTTCCCATCTACCTTCAAGATGTTCCAATGAAAGTCAAAGCTCTAGTTTGTCAAGATGAGAACCTTACAGAACCACTTGTCTTGGGTCAAGATTGGATTTATGACCATGCAGTTAACTTAAACCTAAGAAGTCAAATTCTTCAAGTTTGGGTACATGGACAATGCATTACAATAGAATTAGGGAACTGCATGCTCAGAGTTCATGGCACCACACACTCTCTTAGTTCCTCTAAGACTAATCTTCACGAGCAAGATGTTGTTTGTGTCAAAAGCTCTATGATCCAAAACTGGTACTTGTGCCACGTGCGGTTATCAAAAGTCAAGTTGGCTTCAAAAAGGAAGTCTACATCCGCCAATGGGCCTACTAGACCTTAGAACCAATGAGAATTGCGATGAATCTTTTCAGTATACCCCCTAGGAGGATCGTCAATTGGCATAGGTCCTGGAAATCCCTAAAGTTCTGGTGGTTGAGCCGTAGGATGTGGCTCTGCCAGTAATTCACCAATAGTTGCCGTGGGTACACTGGTGCGAGCTTTAGATGGTCCTTCTGCCTGCATGATGAGTGATGCGAGTGTGTAGCAGATCTGCTATAAAAGATTAACACATTAGTATGGAAATTAATCATGATCCCATTAAAGTGAGACTGCAATCCCTTTCCATAACCGATGTGTAACCCGTGTAGTCGAGTGTTGTGACGTGGTTTATGGAATTCTGTTTTGCAAGACTAATGCAGGTCTATAGACACCTACATGCTTTAGATGATGCATACATTTCTTGATGAGATGTTATTACAAGTGATGTGGGTTATAGTGTGAGGATTTATACAAGGTTCAATCGTGAATGAGTTATTACAAGGATGGTTGCTAGTCGAGGTGGGAGTAATGTTAGAGAAGGGGGTCGGAGAAGACATCTGGATACGTTTTGGTATCCATTTCCTAAGAGTTTCTGAGCGGGTGATATGTTTCTGCTGAGGGACAAAAGGTGATATTGGATGGGGTGGTATTGAGGGGTGAAGAGATTTCTGAGGGGTATATATTACATGGCTTGAGGGTTGAGCTATGATACATTGTTTGGGTACCCAAATCTCCATGGGTGTGGGTCGATGCATAAAGTACTTCTTGGCGATCCAAATCTACCGAATGTTCATACTTGTAGAGGCTTTGGATATTGCTTCTGATTCTGCCATAACTTCTTCTTGTCCTTGTCTACATTGTTGCAAACTGTTGGGGGTTTATGTCCTTTTGGCACCCATACTTGTCTTGGGTTGCTTGCTCTCTGATGCTGGTACTACTACCTATTTTGTGTCCTCTGGTAGGGTCGTCTGTTTGGGTTCCTCTGTTGTGATTGACTCCTTTGTGGTTGAGGTTGAGAAGTTGGATGGACACTCTGCTTTGGAAAAGAAGGGAGGTCCAACACTTGCGAAACCTGCCCATTAGGAAGTGCTCCATTTTGTACTATTAATCTAAGCCAGTCCGCAGTAAGTGTGGAAGGATGGGCATTGCAGGGTGTTTTGCCCATGTGGCTGCTAATGCAGTCCACCTGACCGTTGATGTAACCCACCTGACCTGCAATCGTCCCCATTTGTCTGCTACTGGAAGGCTAGGGGAAAATCTCCTGACGTCCTTTTGTCTGGCCCCTATCCATCTACAAGCTCTCATGGGTTGACTTTGGAAGGGTCATTCTTAGCCGAGGGATCTGCCCAAAGATCTTCTTGTCCTCTGTCGCAAGCGTTTCATAGGGTCTAGGGTTACATACCTCAGGCGGAGGGTTGTTAGGGAAGTCGAGCGGTATAACTGGCTGCTGATCTAAGGTTCCAATCTGTAAGGAGCCTTGTCTAAGCTTTAGGTCCGCTAAGTGATCATATAGCCAATCTTGGCCAAGGATTAGGGGTTCTATCAGGTCGTCATCATGGCACACTAGTAGCTTCACTGTCAAGGTCACTTCGTGTATGAGGATAGGAAGGTCCACCTCACCCATGCAAGGCATTTCCATGCCTCCTAGCCCTATGAGGTATGCCTGAATTGGCCGCATTTCTATTCCTGAGTCCTTATAGTGGGACCATCTAATCGCACTAGTCACAACACCTGAGTCAATTAAAGCCCTGAGCTCTTGGCAAGGGTTGCCATGCGCTAGCCTAACTGTAATGAATGGTCTCCGATCCAGTATGCTAGGATGAGTACTTGACTTTGCTTGACACATGGCCATGGGATATCTGGGTGTTGTTTCCAGATGGTTATAATGTTCTCGCCCTAGTCCTTGTCTTCTTAGCTTCATGCGCTTAATGCGTTCGATAACTTCTGCCTGAGCTTCAACACATATCCTATTTTCTTCCTCCTTGCGCTTCTTTGCCAACGTGAGTCGTCTAAGCATATCCTCAGTAAGAGGTTCCTGATATAACTTGACTCTACAACCACTAATGTAATTAGGCATTATGTCTCCTTCTAAGGTGGCTAATTGTACTGCTCCACTTGTCGAGAGTCTGTTAATGATCATAGGTCCATAACCTCGCTTTTCTAACTTCCGTGCGTGTTGTTTCAGTGTATATACTAAGACAATCTCCTTCTTTTAAGCCTTTATCTTTCACATGTGCATCAAAATATGCTTTCTGTCGCTTCTTTGTTGCGTATATTCCTGCTGCTTCTTTTAGCCTGGTTTCTCCTAATCATTCCAAGTCCATTATTCTTGTGGATAATTCATGCCCGGTCCACTGATGTTCTTGTGCAACCTTCAGGGTCGGTATCAAGAAGTCCAAAGGAAGCACAACATTCTGACCAAAAACCATCTGAAAGGGAGTTGCATTGAGTACAGTCTTGTAGGCCACTCGATATGCCCAAACAACGTGGTGTAACTATTTGTCCCAATCTAAACGTTTGTTGTTCACGAGTTTCGTCAATACGTTACATAGGATCTTGTTAGTACTTTTAGCCTGACCATTGGCTTGAGGATGATATGGTGCAGATTTCTTGTGAATCACCATAAAATCTTGTAACAAATATTCAATGACTTGGTTTAGAAAGTGAGTTCCTCGATTGCTCACTAACTCCATGGGCAATCCATATCTTGTAAAGACATTTTCAAATAAGAATTTTGCAGTTGTGTGTGCATCATTCTTTTTTGTGGCTTTTGCCTCTACCCATTTGGTAAGATAATCTGTGGCAACAATAATGTATTCAGCATGTGTACCTTTTGCAGGGGGTTAATGGGTCCTACAAAGTCTATACCCCACTTAGAAAATGCATGTCCACCCATCATGAGTTTCAATGGCATTTCATCTCTGAGAGTAGGAAATTGAGTTCTTTGGCACACATCACATCTCTTAACATAGGTATGTGCATCCATGTGAAGAGTGGGCCACCATAATCGTGCAAAGAGGATGGCTTTGATGATCCTATCGGGTCCAAAATGACCTCTTGCAACACCTTGGTGTGCAGTCTCTAGTACGCTCAAGTAATCGCTTTCATGAACACACTGTCTTAAATATCCATCTCGTCCTCGTTTGTATAGATTGTTGCCAATAAGTGAATAGTCTTGAGCTTCCTGCTCTAGACTTCGTTATCGTGCTAAGGTCATTCCTTGAGGGAATGTTTTCGTCCTCAAGTATGTCACTAAGGGTTCATTCCATTCTGGTGTGAGAGACACGTGATATAATGTAGCATGTTCTACTGGTGGTCTTCCACAACAAACAGGGCATTCTTTACACAACTTGTAGACATCTGCTTCCATAGAAGGCCAATATACTCCTAGTCTATGCAGAGTCTGCAATGTACAATGTTTTGAGTGATGTTGCGTTAATGCACCTACATGTGCTAATTGCAACCAATTTGCATGTTCTGATTCATCTACACAACAAGCAAGAATCTTTTGATTATTCTGTTTATATATGCTTCCTGATATTATTTGATATCTTTGAGACTTGGTAATCACTCCTTCCTTGATCCTTATCCTAGGATTCTTGGGTCCATATGTTAGAATAGGAACAATAGGCTTAGCCCATTCTGGTACTATCTCAAGGTTAAACAAATATTCATCCGGTAATTCATCCACTATTCCTTGAGGAGCTTCTCCTGTGGTTAGTCTTGAAAGGTGGTTAGCTCGGAGATGTGTCTTTCCTTTCCTGACTACTACTTCAAAATCATACTCCATGAGTAATAGAAACCAACCTATTAATCTTCCTATGTTACATGGCTTATTGACTAAGTTTAATAACGCTTGGTGATCTGTAAAGAACTTGAACTTGTTCGCCAACAAATAATGCCTGAATTTCTTTACTACGTAGATCATTCCTAATCTTTCTCTTTCCGTAGTGGTGTAATTTCTTTCTGCTGCGTTCAATTGTCTGCTCGCGTAAGCTATGGGGAGATCTACATTACCTTCATTCGTGGGTTGTGCTAACACACATCCTATGGCATAGTTGGATGCATCCACATGTACATGGAATGTCTTGCTCCAATCTAGGGTTGTCAATATAGGTGCTGAGCACAAACGTTGTTTAAGTTCATTGAATGAATTCTCACATTCATCTATCCATTCAAACTTGGTTAAAAGAGAGTACAGAGGCTTGGCTATGATTGCATACATGTGTATGAATCGTCTGTAATAACCACAATGACCCATAAATGTGTGTACTTCTTTTACGTTATTTGATCTAGGTAGATCGGCAACTACTTTCACCTTCTCTTCATCCGTAGAAATTCCATTCTTTGACACAATGTGTCCTAGAATTTTGCCTTGTCTGACCATGAAAACACATTTTTTTGGGTTCAGACAAACTTGATATTCTGGACATTTGTCAAACACTTGTCTCAGCTTTGGGATATGTGTTTGTCTCATATTCGAATGAGCACATATTTCATCGACATAGACTTCCAAATTCTTGCATAAGAATTCCTTAAAAACATGACACATGAGTCGCTGGAAAGTAGCGGATGCATTTGTGAAGCCAAACGGCATCACACGAAATGCAAATATGCCCCATTCTATGGCAAAAGCTGTCTTATGTTGATCTTCTGAAGCAATCGCTACTTGATTATAGCTTGAGAACCATCAAGAAAGCTGTAAACTTCCTTGCCCGCAACTCTTTCCAATAGGTGTTCCGTGATAGGAAGAGGATAACTGTCTCTAATCGTGGCCGCATTAACTTTTTGAAGGTTAATACACACACACAATTTTCCATTCTTCTTGGGCACAACCACACTGGGGGATACCCATTCGATATGCTCAATCTCGTAAATGAATCCTCCTTCTATCAAACGATCTATTTCCTCTTTAATCTTCGTAGCGTAGTTATCATTGTATGTGTATGGTTTCTGTTTCGTAGGTTTTGCATCTGGAGTCATAGGGATTCTATGAGAACATATATCGGGGTCTACTCCTTTCAAGTCTTTGTAACTCCAAGCGAACACATCTCTATATTCTCGCAATAGGGCAACTAATTCTTCCTCTTCTTCATTTGTCAAGTCATGCCCTATGTATGTACATTTTTCTTCTCTCCTTCTATGGCAACTATTATTTTTTTGGTTTTCTCTAGATTATCATATACTTCTCCATCATAGGCTTTTCTATTAGGCATTCGTACCATGATTCGTCTGTCTTCTATTTCATATTTCTTGAAGTTCTCAGGAACCTCGAACAAAGATTCTTCTTCTTGTGACATGGTTTCTTTCTTCTCTCTTTTCTTTCCTTCACTTTTGGCCGTCACTTGTGTAGCTAACCTCACCTCATTTGTAGTTTCTTTATGTTTCTGAGGATGAGTTTCTACTTTATAGAAATATTCTTCCTCTGATGCAAAGGGTGGTCCATAATAATCGACTCTAAATCGAAATCACTCGCATCCTCAAATGCATCATTGCTTGGTTCACATTCTTCTATATTAATTGAATCACACATGATTGGCTCTATCGTGAAAACTGAAATGTCATAGCCATCCTCGTCACAGTGGGTGTCCATTGTTCTTCATTAATGGCTACATCCATGGTTGCTAATATTTCTGCCCAACCATGAGGTTCAAACTCCTCATCTGGAAATACTACAGGTGCGTAAGCTGGGTCTTGAAGAGTTTGTGGATGTTGTTCTGAACCTAATGTCCTGGCTTCTATCCGTTCTTCCTCTTGTTTTTCTACCTTACACATCCATAAATGAGTATCCTCATGCAACCATGAGGTGTCTGATTCTAATGAGTGTACTGATTCTGTTTCTTCTTGTGTCTTATGGATGGTGTTCCATTGTATTGGGGGTACGTCTCGATGTGAATAGTCTTTAAGATTGACTTTAGTAGATACTCCTAAATGTTGCAAGTACAAAGAATTAGTTCCCCAATCTTGTACAATTTGTAACTGACGCATGAATGGTCGTGCTAAAATCATTGTAAGCCTAATGGTTTCTCTATATGTCCATCAACCATTTGTAGCTTCATCCTAGTGGGTCTTAATGCTGGCTTACCCCAATGTTTCCATAAAGCGGTGGTAGCGATGGCTACTCCGGCTCCTAAATCTAAGATGGCTTTGGTGGTATAGCCCTGATGGGTTATCGGAAGATAAGTGTTACCTTCCTCTCCTTCGCTTACATCTCCGATTCTTTCTATGGGTATCTCTGGTACCTTCTTGAGTGATCCTGTCTATGAGGGAGTAGTAGCAACCTCGGGGAATTGATTTGCTACATGCTTCCATAATTCTGGTTTAACCTTTAGCAACTCCTCTAGAGTGAGGTGACATTGGAGTTTGGTGTTCTTGATCACTTCCGTGTTTCTAGGAATTACTGACTCTTCATTCCTCACTATTATCGTGGGTGCTCTCATGCTAATAGACTTTGCTTCCCAAGGTCCTGTGAACTGAAGTAATTCTTGCAAAGAATTGGATTCAAAACCTGTGTGTTCACTCAGCTGTTCCTCCTCTACATCATCATAAATAGAGGGGATGTCTTGGGGGAATTGCTCCTGCAAGTCGTCTATTTCTTGAATAGGAGGATGAGTTCCTTTTTCTTTTCTCCACTTCTCTTCTTGGATTTCTCTCAGAAATTCATGTGAATACTTATGTATGGAAGATAGGTTGTCTTGACTTTCTGTGTTTGGTACTTGAGACAGGGATGGTGCATTCCTTTCTTGTGTCTCTAAGGTGATAGGGTTCCTATGTTGATTCTTTTTCTCCTTGCTATGAATCAAGTATTCTAGCCTCTCTATTAATCCTTGAAAGTGTAATTCAGGTTTTGCCATGTTATTCCAATTAAGATATCTAGAGGCTTCAAACATAGCTTGTGCTAATTCTACCATCTTCATGCAGAGTTTAGTTCTCTCAATTTCTAAGTCTGCTGGAGGGTAGTTCTTACTCATTTCAGCTATTTGGGGTCCTTCTTTTAATCTGGCTTGATATGCATGAAACATCATGTCTAAGTTTTCCGGTATGGGTTCTGCTAAAACTGATCCTGATCTTTGAGCTGGGTATTCTTGGTTTGATTCTTGCAAAGTTAATTCTAGGATTTTGGCTCTCAATTCCTTTAAACTTCCTTCCAACTCAGTTATCTTTTTACTCCACTTTCTCTTGATCCTTTCTCTGGAATCTTTCCAAGATTTCGTCTTTTTACTGCTAGATTTTCCAACTTCGCTAGTTCCGGCTACTTTCTCAGCATTAAGCTGTAGATTTTGTAAGAGCGCCTGGGCTCTTGTTATAGCTTGGATAGGCACGTATGTAGGGTTGGTTCCATCTGTGTTGTGCACAATACCTATCACGTTGATCGGTGTCACATTCGAAGAACTCGTAGGGTTCTTAGGACACTCTTTGATGACATGCTCTTTACCACACTCGGCGCAAAAGCCTTGTATGTTATAGTATTGTGACTGTCATGCTATAGGAGGATGTAGACAATCCTTTATGAAATGATCTCCTTGGCACCTAAAGCATGGTCCTCTAGGGCCTTGTGGTCTCTATTGTCTCAATTGGGGTCGTGAATTTGGGTTTGTGTACATCACATTAGCATAGTCGGGCTCCCAATTGGGTTCCAATGGTGGACTATCGTATTGATATGTCTCCACGTGTTCTGGTGACTCCGTGTAATACGTGGGTGGACTATCTACATGAGTAGAGTCAAAACTATTTGAGTTCAGGTCACTTTCGGTAATTAGGGGTGATGAAGGCACTAAAGCCCTACTTAGGTTCTCTTCTGCAATAGCATATTTAACTGAGATGATATTGTTGGAGTTTATTGATCTCCAAAGTACAGCTAGAAGTAGGTGAAACCCAACAGGACCTAGTTGACTTTTTCACAAACTTGTATGCACAGACCAATTTTCTTGCAGAGCAAATTTCTCTTTACTCACTTTGAATTTTCCAAAACTGTTTCCCACACATAAACTAGACTCTAAGAGCTTTCCAACAAGATATAGAACACCTCAAATGGATAAATACACAATGAGCTATGACCTCTGCAATATGCAGCTTTAATGGAGACCTTGAAACAGAGATGAACCTGAGGACACACATCACTTGTAGAGACTACTGCTCTTAACTCACAACTCCAATGACTTTGAAACTTTCCAGAATAGAAGTAGACTTAAAGAGCTTTCTAACAAGCCAAAGAACACATGATTTGGATACATACACAAGGAAATATGACCTCTGCAAGTTTGCGGTTTAATGGAGACCTTCAGCAGGGATAAAAAACAGAGAACACACACTACTTGCAGAGAGTATTGCTCTCAGCTCACAAATCCAATGATTATGAAAATTTACAGAAAGAAAGTAGACAGTAAGAGCTTTCCAATGAGCTATCAAACATGTAATTTGGATATATAATGAGGGAGATACAAGCTCTGCAATCTCTGCATACAAAACTACAGCAGTGTAGAGATACACATATGACTCTCTTGGACATCCCACAAGATCACGACTTTTCTCCTCTTTTTATAGCATGGGAAACTAATCTAAAACCTTCCTAATACATCTAAATTCGTGGTAGACACTTGGATGGAGGTATTACATGACTCAAGTGCTCAAATAAGCAAAGTATTGATGGACTTTGAGAACTAGCCACATCGACCTTCCACTAGGACACCACTGAAGCTCCCTTGTGACTCACTAATTTGACTCACCATGTTCTAGAACTCACGTGGTATTTTTGCTACATTTTATGAATAATATGAGCCTTCTTGAAGTATTTGAAGACTTCCCAAAGGTATTTACATAATTTGAAACTTGTACCCTACATAAAACAAATGTTCGCAACATTCTCCCCCTCAAGTTTCAAAGGGTATTTCCTTCATGCCAAGAATATAGTTGAATCTTTGAAGCTTTGGTCCATCCAAGGATTTGGTGAAGATATCTGCAACTTGATCCTTTGTTCCAACAAAAGAAACCTGCACTTCATTGTTCATGGCCTTCTCTCGAACATAATGATAGTGAACCTCTATATGCTTTGTTCTAGCATGAAAAATAGGATTTGAGGTCATATGAATGCTGCTCAAGTTATCCCCATATATCAGTGGTACATCAACCTGCACATTCAAGTCATGAAACAACTTTTTAAACCACATAACCTCAGTAGTAGCCAATGCTAAACCTCTATACTCAGCCTCTGTAGAAGATAAAGCAACTGTAGGCTGTTTCTTTGAACTCCATGTTAATGTCTTGTTTCCTGCTATTACCACATATCCACTTGTGGATCTTCTGTCATCTTTGCTTCCAGCCCAATCTGCATCACTAAAGACTTTAAGAGTTAGATCAGCATCATGACTATAAAATAATCCTTCGTTCATGGTACCTTTCAAATATCTAAGCACTCTTTTCGCTGCATGCATATGAGGTACTCTAGGTTCATGCATAAACTGTGACAATACTCCCACTGCATAACATATATCAGGTCTAGTTTTTGTTGCATAAATCAAAGATCCTACCATGGATCTATATACATTCATATCATGCAACTCATCACCTTCCTTTGCGCTTAGCTTTACATTACATTCCATTGGAGTAGAAACAAATTTACATTCCTGCATACCAAACCTTTTCAGCATATCACATATATACTTTCTTTGTATCAACCACATACCTTCATCGCTATACACAATTTCAATCCCAAGAAAGTATCTGAGCAAACCAAGATCTGAAATTTTAAATTCCTTTCCCAAATTACCTTTTATCTCATCAATTGCTTTTGCATCATTCCCTGTAATCAACAAGTCATCCACATAAATGCATACATAGACACACATGCCATCTACATGTTTTACATAAAGTGAAGGATCAGCATGACTCGCTGTGTATCCTTGCAGCATAAGATACTTTACCAACCTTGCATTCCATGCCCTTGGTGCCTGCTTAAGACCATACAATGCCTTCTTTAACCTGCATACATGATTAGGACATTTTGCATCCACATAACCATCTGGTTGTGACATATACACTTCTTCATTTAACTCACCATTAAGAAAGGCATTCTTTATATCGAGTTGATATATATTCCACCTTTTACTTGCAGCTAAAGCCAACAAAGTTCTCACCGTTGCTATATTTGCTACTGGACTAAATGTTTCCTCATAGTCCACACCTTGAGTTTGATTATATCCTTTTGCTACAAGTCTAGCCTTATATCTAGACACACTACCATCACTATTTCTTTTAATCTTAAAAACCCACTTGCAACCAATTACCTTTTGCTTTGGTGTACTTGGAACTAAATTCCAAGTCTTGTTATCCTGTAGTGCTTCCATTTCTTCTCTCATTGCTTTCTCCCACTTTTCATCTCCTTTGGCCTCATCATAACATGTGGGTTCATTTTCCTGCTCAACTTTTGTCATAAAAGCATAATGAGTATTCATGAAAGATTCATAAGTATACCTTTGAGGTTGCTTACTTACTCTTGAAGTTCTTCTTACCTCCAATGTAGATGCTCTTCCTTTCTTATTAGGAACCTTTGATGATTCTCCATACTCACATACATCACTAATTTCCTCTCCTTCATCATTAACTTCAACAAGTTTGAGTTTACCTTTACTTTTAACACTTGGAGGTGACTCTTGCCTTAATCTTCCATTGAAAGGTGATCCTCTTTCTTCATCTAAACCACTCCTTTCATCATTTAAACTTCCTGATGGCTGAACTATGCATTCTTCTCCTTCAACCACACCTTCTTCATTTTCATCCATGACCTGCAAACAATTCTTATCTGCATACCATGAAAGTGATTCATCAAAGTTTACATCTCTTGACACAACAACCTTATTGGTATGAGGATTATAGCATCTATATCCTCTTTGAGTATCTGCATAACCAATAAATATACATTTTTCTGATTTCGCATCAAGTTTAGATCTCACCTCACTAGGTACATGTACATAACATACACAGCCAAATACTTTCAAATGACTTACACTTGGTTTCCTTCCATGCCATACCTCATATGGTGTCAAATGATGAACTCCAGCAGTCGGAACTCTATTCATAATGTAAACACTTGTGCTAACAGCTTCAGCCCAAAAATAATTAGGCAAACACATATCATTAAGCATGCTTCTAGATGCTTCTGCTATGATTCTATTTCTTCTTTCTGCGACTCCATTTTGTTGTGGAGTATACCTGCATGTAACTTCTCTTTTGATACCTTCATCATACAAAAAATCAGTAAAAGCTTGAGAGAAATACTCTCCTCCTCCATCGGATCTTAGCTTCTTAATATACCTTCCTGTTTGCTTTTCGACATATGATTTGAACTTCTTGAAACAATCAAAGACCTCACTCTTATGTTTAATAAAATACACAAATGTCATTCTACTATGATCGTCAATGAATGATACATAGTACTTATTACCAACCAAGGATGCCTCTTTAGTAGGTCCCCACACATCTGTGTGTATGAGATCTAGCAAACCATCACTTACATAGCTTGAATGCTTGAAAGGTTGTCTACTCTGCTTACCCATTTGACATGCTTCACAAAGATGCACCATATGTTGCTTAGTAAGATCAGGTAATCCTTCAACAATCCTCTTCTTTGATAGCTCCTTTAACCTATGTACATTCATGTGTCCAATCCTTTTGTGCCATAGATCAAGCTGTGCTATTCGATGCATACCATAAGAGAAATAGTTTGTATGATTTGGGTTTACCTTGAATGTAAACAATCTACCTTGTTTTTGACCTCTAGCAATTAACCTCCTTTGCTTTGGATCCTCAATGAAGCAACCTGCATGATTAAATCTCACTTGTAGACCTTTTTCTACCATTTGACCAACCGACATCAAATTCCTAGTGATCGTTGGCACATAAAGTACATCCTTCAAGCAATTTGTCTTGCTCTTATCCTGCATAACAACATCTCCAACCTGCATAATCTTATGTGTTGTATCATCTCCGGTTTCAACATGACCTTTGCATGATGGATTATGCATATTAGAAAACCATGAAGCATCATGAGACATGTGATTAGAACAACCACTATCTATGTTGGCAGTAGCCTTGGCACACCAGGACTTACAAGACGTGAAAGTCAAAGAAGGGAGTCAGAGCGAAGGGACAGCACAAGCAAACAAGGCAGTCAAAGAAGATCTGGCAAGTAGGCCAATATTTTTTCAAGACATTAATGCAAATCAAGAGATGGACATGCAGGGAGGAAGAGCAAGTAGGGAGCTCGAAGATATGTATGGCAGATCACTAGAAGAAATCCCTACAACAACAGTGATTTTTATCACTCACAATCATTGTAAATATCATTTCACCTTTTTGTAGCTCCATTTTGTGCAAGCCAAGGAGTCCTTGAGCTTGAGGAGCCTTAGAAGTAGTTGCGTACCAATTTTCATAATTTTTAGATCTCGTTTGAGCCCCCAAATAAGCCCTGGAACCTAATTTTTAACTAGGCCGGACACTAGGTCTGGACAGGGCCAAAAGCTAGTCAAAAACTATAAAAGGAGCTAGAGAGCTCATTTTTGGGTTAGATTGTAATTGAAACGAACTTGTAAGAGCTTGTGAAAGTAATCTAAAGAACTCCATTGATTCTCTCTCTTTGTCTTGCCGTGTGTGCGCGTGTGTGTGTATGTGTGTGCATGCTTGTGTGCTTCTCACTCACGCACTTGTGCCGCCACTTGCTCGAGGTCTTCATACCATCCTCACGTCTTCCCGGATTGACATTAAAGGAGGTGCTACTCATCATTGAGCTACACCAAATTTTGGCGCCGTTGCCGGGGATCGAGCTTTGAGGACGAGCGTGTGATGGTAAGACGTAGAGTTGACGTGTTGGAGTTGTAGGTATTTTCTTCACTCTCATCGATTTTCTTTTACTTTCTTCACCATCTTCATCACCATCATCATCATCACCATCTTCCACCTCCATCTCCATCATCGCGAAAATTTCAGTCTTTTGACTATATCCCCATCTCCACCTCATTTCCCTCATTTCACTTGTGAGAGAGAGTGAGAGAGCGAATTTGCATGCGCTGTTTTTTGCATGTTTTGTGAGCATTCTGCAGGTACAGGCCGCATCATCATCCCCAGCACCCTGCGCAGGTACGGAAATCTGTGTAACTGTCTGTGTGTCGCCGAGCTCTGTCAATCGCGACCGACTGAAAAATTGCTCTAATTGCTAAACAAAGTGCATATCCATGACCTACAGGCCTAGAGCTTCCCAAAAATGTGTTTAGTTTTTTGAAATTCCACAGATTTCTGTCAATCGCGATCGCTCTGTCAATCGCGATCGACAAACCACGACGGACAGACCTATCAATCGCGATCGACACGTCAATCGCGACCGACAGCCCACGACGGCTCTGTCAATCGCGACCGACAGAGTCAACGACCGATTGACCACGACCGACTGACCATACGCGTGACACGTGTCAATCGCGATCGAGCCATCAATCGCGACCGACACAGTCAACGACTGTTTGACCACGACGGACAGACCACGACGGCTCTGTCAATCGCGACCGACATGGTCAACGACTGTTTGACCACGATCGACTGACCCTCGCGACCGACCTGTCAATCGCGATCGACTCATCAATCGCGACCGACAGAGTCAACGACGCTTTGACCACGATTGATTGACTTTTCGGCCACGTGTCAATCGCGACTGACCAGTCAATCGCGACTGACAGCCACGACGGACCTGTCAATCGCGATCGACACGTCGATCGCGACTGACCTGTCAATCGCGACCGACAGACTTTGCGAACGCGTTAGAAGGGCAAATTAGGTCAAATTTTCAAGGCAAAATTATTGGTCTAAATTTTGATTGAGTGTGGGACAAACACTAGGGGGTAGTATTGCATAGCGAGGCCGTGCCACAAGCTACTCGAGTATTCCTGTTTGACTGTTAGCTTGTGTTGAATTCTGATTTAACTCCCTAAACCCTGAACAGTCCTAACTTTTTCATACGAAATCCAATTTTTGAGCTCTTGGGCTTGTTGGAAAGCTCGTGGCATATACTACACGCCCTCAACTGTTTTTTATAAAGATAATGCGTTGATTTTCAGAGAGGTTATTTTGAAGTTGACCATACCCAGGGGGATCAAAGTCAGGGGTCCTTAGAATTATGTTCCTAAAAGTCACAATGCAGATGTGTGTTTGTGTCACATGAATGAAAGTGGTTGGTTTTGTTCTTTGAATATAAGCATTGAGCTAACCGTGGGTCCTTTATAGGTCCATTGAGAGCAACTGAGAGCGTACAAAGCAAGGTTTCTTTGCAAGCTTGAGAACCGGGTTCTTGAGCACCATAAAGCAAGGGATCAACAAGTAAGGTTGGATTATTCTCAACTCCCTCTGTCATTTCCTAGCTCAAGCTAAGAACGAGTAGAGATAGGAGTAAGTCAGGGCAACG
The DNA here is from genome assembly GCA_020310875.1 of Ceratopteris richardii. Taxonomy (NCBI): domain Eukaryota; kingdom Viridiplantae; phylum Streptophyta; class Polypodiopsida; order Polypodiales; family Pteridaceae; genus Ceratopteris; species Ceratopteris richardii. Next base: position 24,761,230 of record CM035413.1, read on the forward strand.
ATAGGCAGCTATCAAGTTGAAGATTACCTAAAAACTCAAGTTCAAGTTAAAAACATAATCTCTGAACTGTCGATAACCTAAAGAAAAAGAACCTAACGTGGAACGATCAACCTAAAGTACGAAGAACATTTAAGTGTTCCTGACGACGTGATATCAGACAAGACCATAAACACAATAATTAACTAAAAAGAATCAAGTGACTGGTACCAATTGATTGGCAACGAGGTTGTACTCGAAAAAAAATTGGGATAATCGGTTAGGCATATGAACCTTCGATCAGGACGACACCTAGCCAGGGAGAGACAAAGCCTTAGGTCTTCAGAGGCTAGTGTCAATCATACCGCAAGGTCTTGGGCCCAGCAGTTGAGCCACCACTCATACTACCCTAGCTCTGAGACCAGTGAGTCAGAAATGTCTCAAGGCATGGACAGACCTACGGGAAGTTCAGGAGTGCCTTATTTGTACAGGGTAGAGGGCCCTTACAAAACACAGCTGGAATACCTTAGGACCAACCGATTAGGTGCTAGCATCTATGAGGACGGCTTAGGAAGATCTGTGGTCCAGATTAAAAACCCTGATCAATCCATTGGACTAGAGCACCCAGCTGTCAAGTTTGAAAACAGTGCATACCTGGACAAGGAAGGAACCATATACGTAGTCACCAGTCATCCAGATAGGACAGATGAATTTGGAAATGTAATTTCAGAAGCGGACTTAGGTGACTTGGAACAAGGAAACATGGGAGTGGAACCTAGAACCCCTCGCGGTAAATCAGTTCTCACTAGGATTATCACGCCTGAGTGGGTCCCCCAAGATAACAAGTGCATAGATTTGCTTCTCAATCGAGAAACGGACGAAGCCTTTTGGAGATATAAACCGGATCACCCAACTGATATAGGAACAATCATGATCTATGAGTTTAAGGATCCGGATAGCCCAGGCAGAGTGACCTACTTAGATCATGCTTCAGAACGGATCTTTGTGGTGACAGAAAATGATAGGCATGCCTACACTTGGAAGGGCGAATTTATTTTCCCCCAACCAAGATCAAATGTATCCTATGGTCACCCTGGGGCTGGAACTTCCCAAGCTCATGGTACGCAAAGAGATAGAAGTAGGGATAAACCAGAAGTAAGTTTTGCCAACCTAGTGGGCAGAGAAAGAACGAGAACCGAGACGAATAGGGTAGAACCCGAGATGCATAGAGCCCACAGGAACCAAAGAAATGTAGATGGATTCCCTCTGCCGAGACCTAGAGAGCACACAAGAACTTTGAGACCCACCCAGCTAGTTAAGTCCATGAAGAATTACTTTGACGGCACAGGAGATCCCTATGATCATGTGGCAGAGTTCAAGCAAGTCTTGAGAGCTGAACAAGTGGAGGATCTGTTCACGCAGTACAATGCCTTCGGTCTAACCCTTAGGAACACAGCACTTACGTGGTTTCAGCCATTAGATGAACGCCAGTTCAGGAGCATAGATCAACTTCTAGAGGCATTCATTGTAGAGTTCTCTAAGAGCGGCATAAGACACAATACCTCCTCACTGATTCACAGCTTCAAGCAAACCCCTCAAGAGACTGTGAGACTTGCAGGAAGAAGATTTAGGCAATACCTGGAAAGGTGCCCTATTTCGGAGCTACCCACATCTGCTAAACAAGTAGCCTTATTCCTTGATGGATTGCTGAGTACGAAATTGAGATCCTATGTGTATCTGAAGGACCCTAGGACTATAGAAGAGTGTGTACGTATGTGCATTGACATTGAAGATAACCTAGGGGAAGAACTAGAGCTTTCCAAAATCTACAAAGATTCAGATAGTGCATCTAATCACTCTTCCACGCAGTCCACATCAATTGAGGAACTTGCCGAAAAGGTAGCTCAGAAATTAGGTGTATCGAGCAAACAAATCCCAAGGTTTGCCCCTGTGAAAAGATGCTATACATGCGGTGGTGACCATATGGCTAATGTCTGCCCCATTATGGCTCAACCCCAAGTAAACCCTAGTAGCCAGTACTGCACCATAGAACGGAGGTACACAAACCACACTGCGCAAGATTGCCCATACAACAAGCAGGCAGTTAGGCAACCCTACCCTCAACCCCACCAACAAGGCAGATACCAGAACCAGTATCCTCCACCACCACAATATGCTAGACCCCAACAAACCTACCAACCACAATATCAGGCCCAACAGAGACCCCAACCGGTGCTAGCTCAACAGCCTCCAAACCCCTCTAACGTGATTCCAGTAAAGTATGCTGTTGCAGAGGAAAACCTGAATAGGGCCATAGTTCCAGTAACCCCATTGATCTCAGAAAGTGACCCGAGTGACCATAGCTTTGATTCTACACATGTCGATAGTCCCCAGGCTTACTACATGCAGTCTCCAGAACATGGTGAGTCCTACTATAGTGAAGAACCAAGTGAACCTAGTTGGGAGTCAGATTACACGAACGTCATGTATGCAAACCCCAACCCTAGGCCTCAACCTAGGCAGGTACGACCACCCTTTCCTAGAGGACCATGCTACCGATGTCAGGGGGATCACTTCATTCGTGATTGTCCCTTACCTCCACCTACACAACCCCAGTCAGTGACTATCCAAGGTTTCTGCCAAGATTGTGGAAAAGAACATCTCTTACGAGATTGCCCTAAGAACCCCAATAATATGCCAAAAATCACTCCTATCAATGTGATTGGTTTGGTTGTAGATTCCTCAGGAAGCGTCACTTCCACTGCACCAGTGCAGGTAGTCACTAGAGCTCAGGCATTGCAGCAAAACCAAGAGACAAGCCAGGAAAAGGGCCCAGAGGCTAGTGAAACCGAGAGCGTAACAAAGAAAAGGACTAGAGCATGGAAAGATAGTCGAGAAAGAATGAAACGACAATGGGCCAAAAAGATGAGTGAGCTTGAGGAAAGCATAAGAGAAACCAAAGCGAGGATAACTGAACTCACAGCTCAAACTCCCTCTCACATCACCCCGCCTCCACCACTCCCATCTCCATCCGACTCACCACCTTTCCCACCGCCTCATCAAATCCCACCACCCCCTAGAGTAGGATCAGTTCTAGCAGATCCCACTCCTGAAGACCTAAACATGATGCTTAAAGCATATCAGGCCAGAATCAAAGAAGGGCCAAACGTCACGGATCATGACAAGTGCTATCCTAGAGCTGACCTAGAGATAGAAAGAACCAAACTGTGCGCGAAAATGGTCGCATTGGCTCAGACTATGTTTGAAGCCAGTCGCCTTTTCAATTACTCGGGCTCAGCCAAGACGCAATTACACTTGGATGGATTCCTAGAAAAGTTAGAGAGGATAATTGCCAGATCTGACAAGGAAGAAAAAAATCAGGAGAAAGAAAAAGCAAGCAAAAACCTGAGCCATTCCCCATCGGAAGTTTATGCAGCCAATTCCACTAAACCAGACAACTTCCCCTCCTTAGAAAGATTAGAGAGGCTAGTTGCACAGTCAGAAAAGGAGCCTACCCCTCAAAGAAAGGAAAGGGTAAGAGAACGGAAAAGCCAGCCTCTTCAGGAAGCCCACATGCCTTTCCAAGGAGCCTATCTTCCTCCCCAAAAGTCACAGGAGCCTCCCTCGAAAGCTTACGTACCTCCACAGGTAACCCACATTCCTTCCCAGAGAGTGTATGAGCCTGCTCGGAAGAGTAATAGAATAAGCAATCCTCCCCAAGAAGCTTGTGCTCCAGCCATTTATGAGAGCAAGGAGAGAGCCAACGGAAGAATAAGCCCTCCTTCCCAGGTTGCTTATGTGCCCAATTCTACGGAGCCGGACACTTCTTCTTCTATGAATCGGTTTGCACCAGACTTCCTACGAGAGATTCAAGAAGACAAATGGGAAAACGAAAGCGAGATCGCCCCTCCTTTTGAACTTGTGGACAATGCACACGACCAATTCCCACAAGACATCCCATCAATTTACGGGGAACATGAGAGTGCTCAATCTCATGAGAGATTGGACTTTGAGTCTAATTCCATACAGGAGCTACCCCACTTCACAGGCCCATGGGAAGCAAAGTCCACATGTATGAGAGCGCCCACAGTCATGGTAAGGAACAACGACTCAGTCATACCGAGGAACACGGAGGTAGTAACGAACACCAAGGTGCAACGCGATCTCACTTTGGAAGAGCTGCCTGAGGAGAGACCAAACGCGCGGAAATATGTAGCTAGTCAAGTAACTGAAACTGCAAAACCTCGTTCCCGGGTAGGATCCCATAGGACAGTACCAGAAATTCCCCTGGATAAGATAGGAGACATGTGTGAAGGTGAAGAAGGGAACACCTACCTTCCCATCACCTACCAGGACTACACCACGAAGGCAATTTTGGACTCAGGTGCAGGAGTTGCAATTGCCACTACCTCCTTATGGAAGCGTTGGGGCAAGCCGGCACTCAGGCCAACGAGAATGAAATTGCAGATGGCCGATGGTCACATAGAGAGACCCCTAGGATTGCTAGAAGGAATAACTCTCACCACTTGTGGTGTTGAGTTTGAACATACCTTTGCCATATGTGACTTCAGCAAAAATCATGCCTATGAGATGATTTTGGGAAGACCATTCATGCGACAGTTGCAAGTGGTACAGGATTGGGGAACCAATTCTTTGTACCTACAGCACTTAGGTGTTACAACCAAAGTCAATCTCAAGGATTATTCTCATAGAGATGTCCCTCCTATCCAATGGAATCCCATCCATAGAGCCAAAGATGATACAGAATCTGTGCATTCCATAGGATCAGGATCCTCCTGGATGCACGAAGACACTCACTTATGGATGTGCAAAGTAGCAGTGGAGGAAGAGAAGAGAGAAAAGGCTAGAGAAATAGGTGCAAACGAAACCCATAGACCCATTCAAGACCCAGCCTATGCACCTGTAGTTTTTCCAGACGAGGAATTTGAACCCCATGGCTGGGCAGAAATTTTAGCAACAATGGATGTAGCCATCAATGAAGAACAATGGACACCTCACTGTGATGAGGACGGCTATGATATTTCAGTCTTCTCCATAGAGCCAATCATGGGAGAGGCAGTTCTAGAAGAATGCGAACCTAGCCCTGATGCATTTGAGGATGCAAGTGACTCCGATCTAGAGTCAATCATTATGGACCCTCCATTTGCATCAGATGAAGAATACTTCCATGAAGTAGAATTTCAACCTCAGAAGCATGGAGAGGTTACAAATGATGTAAGATTAGCAACACATATGACCTCGAAGGAAGAAGGAAAGAAACGAAGAAAGAAAGAAGCCTTACCAGAAGAGGAAGAATCTTTGTTTGAGGTCCCAGAAAATTTTAAGAAGTATGAGATAGATGACAGGAGAGTCATGATTAGAATGCCCAAACGAGAGGCACAATCAGGAGAGGCCTATGATAACAAAGAAACTACCAAGAAAATCGTAGTGGCCCTAGAAGAAGGAGAGGAGAGATGTACGTATATAGGCCATGACCTGACAGAAGAAGAAGAGTACGAATTGATTACCTTGCTAAGAGAATACAGAGATGTATTCGCTTGGAGTTACAAGGATTTGAAAGGGGTTGACCCAGACATATGCTCACACACTATTCCCATGACCTCAGATGCTAAACCCTCGAAGCAAAAGCCTTATACATATAACGATAATTATGCGGCTAAGATCAAAGAAGAGATAGATAGACTGGTTGAAGCTGGATTTATCTACGAAATTGAGCACACTGAATGGGTATCCCCCATCGTAGTGGTGCCCAAGAAGAATGGCAAGCTGCGTGTGTGCATTAACTTGAAAAAGGTTAATGCCGCCACGATTCGAGATAACTATCCGCTTCCCATCACAGAGCATCTCTTAGAAAGAGTGGCAGGCAAGGAAGTGTACAGCTTCCTTGATGGATTTTCGGGCTACAATCAAGTAGCCATAGCTCCAGAGGATCAGCATAAGACAGCCTTTGCCACAGAATGGGGCATTTTTGCTTTTAGAGTAATGCCATTTGGGCTTACCAATGCACCAGCTACCTTCCAGAGGCTGATGTGCCACGTGTTTAAGGAGTTCTTGAGGAAGAGTTTAGAAGTCTACGTGGACGATCTCTGTGCTCATTCCAATGTTAGGCAAACCCATATTCCTGAACTCAAACAAATCTTTGACAAATGTAGAGAATATCAAGTCTGCCTGAACCCCGAAAAGTGTGTTTTTATGGTCAGGCAAGGCAAGATCCTAGGACATATAGTGTCGAAGAATGGCATATCTACTGACGAAGAAAAAGTGAGAGCCATAGCGGAGCTACCTAGGCCAAAGAATGTCAAGGAAGTACAAGCTTTCATGGGGCATTGCGGTTATTATCGACGATTTATACACATGTATGCTGTCATTGCAAAGCCCATGTAGGGACTTCTGACAAACTTTGAATGGACGGATGAATGCGAAAATTCCTTCCAAGAGCTTAAACGAAGATTATGTTCAGCACCAATCTTGACCACACCAGATTGGAGTAAGCCATTCCATGTTCATGTGGATGCATCCAACTATGCCATTGGATGTGTGCTCGCACAACCTACTGGTGAAGGTAATATGGATCTTCCAATTGCCTATGCCAGTAGACAATTGAATGCGGCTGAACGGAATTACACCACTACAGAGCGCGAAGGATTAGGCATGGTATATGCAGTTAAAAAATTTAGACACTATTTGCTTGCAAATAAGTTTAAATTTTTTACTGATCATCAAGCATTGTTATATCTCGTGAACAAGCCATGCAATACAGGAAGATTAGTGAGATGGTTTCTCTTGCTAATGGAATATGATTTTGAGGTTGTGGTAAGGAAAGGGAGGACTCACTTGAGAGCAGATCACCTCTCTAGGCTCACATCGGGAGAAGCCCCACAAGGAGTGTCAGATGACCTTCCTGATGCTTACTTGTTTAATTTGGAAGTTGTACCGCATTGGGCTAAGCCATTGGTACCAGTATTGACATACGGGCCTAATCATCCAGTCGTAAACAAACGGAATAGAGAGGTTGTAAAAGCCCAAAAATACCACATCATGGCAGGAAGCATGTACAAGCATACAGATCAAGGGATCTTGGCTTGTTGCGTAGAAGAGGATGAGTACGCTAAATGGTTGCAATTAGCACATGTAGGTGCACTAGAGCAACACCATTCAAAACAACGAACTTTACAGACTCTAAAGAGATTCGGAGTGCACTGGCCAACCATGGAAGCGGATGTCCAAAAGTTGTGCAAGGAATGCCCAATCTGTTGCACTAAACCACCTGTGGAACATGCCACTCTCTATCAAGTATCCATTGTGCCAGATTGGAGTGAACCTCTAGTATCATTCTTGCGGACAAACACATTCCCCCCAGACATGACTCTAGCTAGGAAAAGGAGTTTAGAACAAGAAGCCCTGGATTATTCACTCATAGGTGATAATCTATATAAGCGCGGTAAAGATGGTTACCTGAGACTGTGTGTCCATGAAAGTGAGTATCTTAAGGTCTTAGAAACTGCTCACCAAGGTGTAGCAGGAGGACACTTTGGACCAGATCGGGTAATCAAGGCAATACTATTTGCGGGCTTTTGGTGGCCTACACTTCACATGGATGCACATACCTATGTGAAACGGTGTGATGTCTGTCAGAGGACTCAGTATCCTATACGCAAAGATGAGATGCCACTGAAACCTATGATGGGTGGACGTGCATTCTCTAAGTGGGGAATAGACTTCGTAGGTCCTATTAATCCCCCAGCTAAGGGGTCTCATGCGGAATACATCATTGTGGCAACAGATTATCTCACCAAGTGGGTAGAGGTAAAAGCTACAACCAAGAACGATGCTCAAACAACTGCCAAATTCTTGTTTGAGAATGTATTCACGAGATATGGGCTACCTATAGAGCTGGTAAGCGATAGAGGCACTCATTTCTTGAACGAAGTGATTGAAAATCTGCTCCAAGAATTCTTGGTAATACACAAGAAGTCTGCCCCTTATCACCCTCAAGCTAATGGACAAGCTGAGAGCACTAATAAGATTTTATGCAATATATTGACGAAACTAGTGAACACTAAACGCTCTGATTGGGACAAACAGCTACACCATGCTGTTTGGGCATACCGAGTTGCCTATAAAACGGTACTCCAAGCCACCCCCTTCCAGATGGTTTTCGGCCAAAACGCTGTGCTACCCTTGGACTTCCTGATCCCCACATTGAGAGTAGCACAAGAGTACGAATGGACAGGTCATGAGCTCTCCTCTAGGATCTTTGACCTTGAACGATTAGGAGAAACAAGACTGAGAGCTGCTGCAGGGATATATGCAGCCAAGAAGAGACAGAAGGCATACTTTGATGCCCACGTGAAGGATAAAGGCTTGAAAACGGGAGATCTAGTCTTAGTCTATACACTGAAACAACACGCAAGGAAGCTAGAAAAGAGAGGCAACGGACCTATGATCATCAATAGGATCTCCACAAGTGGAGCAGTACAATTGGCCACATTAGAGGGTGATGTTCTCCCTAACTATATTAGCGGATGCAGAGTCAAGTTGTACCAGGAACCCCTCACGGAGGAAATGCTCAGCCGACTCAACACTGCTAAGAAACGCAAAGAGGAAGAAAAGAGAATTAGAGAAGAAGCTCAAGCAGAGGCTTTAGAACGCATCAGAAGGATGAAATTACGAAGGCAAGGTAGAGATCAGCCTGGAGCGAATGACTATGCAGACCAAGGATTTCCCATAGCCATGTGTGAAGTTGCAGGAACAAGCTCGAATAGAATAATTGATAGACGTCCTTTCATAACCATAGACATAGGACAAGGAAAGAGTACAAGGACCGTAAGAGCCTTGATTGACTCAGGTGCTGCCACTAGCACTGTTAAGTTGTCTTACTGTCAAGAGTTACAGTTAACTGTCCATCCTGTGGAAGCATACCTCATAGGATTGGGAGGCGTGGAAACCCCTTGCATGGGTGAGGTGGAACTTTCCCTCTACATTCACGAGGAGGCAATGACCGTTAAAGTACTAGTGTGTCAAGATGAGGATCTCACTGAACCTCTCGTCTTGGGTCAGGATTGGATCTATGACCAAGCAGTCAATCTAAACCTAAGAAGTGGACTTCTCCAGGTTTGGGTCAATCATAGCCGAGTTACAGTAGAATTAGACAATGGAGCACTCAAAGAACTAGGAAAGGCACAGACTCCTGGTCCTTCCAGGGGTACACATGAAGATGACCATGCCGTTCTTGCCCAAAACTATGTGTTGCAGAGGAATGATAATTGCAAAAAAGGAGTCAGGAATGCAACGGAACTCCCTTCTTTTCCAAAGGCTAGAAGGAGGCAGCAACCCAAGGTGGACCAAAGGCAGAAGGAGCAAGGTACTACCTATGTCAGAGATCAAAAGTGCCTGCGCAGCAGAACAGCCCAGAAAATAGACCAGGTATGGGTGCGGAAAGGCGAACGACCAGTTGCACCACCGTCAACTACAGGGGCAAAGCCTCTTATTAGCGACCAACAACGCAACGCTAATAAGAAGTCTTTCAGAAATTCTTCTGCTAAAGTAAAATCTATTTGGGTGCCCAAGAAGTCGATGAAGGCAAGCCCACAATCAAGACAAATTTGGGTGCCTAAGGCTTGCTTGATGGCACAAGCAGCTACGCGGAGGCCACAACTTAAACAGCATAACGCAGCGACGCATGCTGCCAGATTTCACTCGTTCTCGACACTCATGTACACACCAAAACCCCAGAACGTGCATGTAATCAATTGTATATGGGTCCCAAAAAGGCCTCGTTTTCAAACCACGACACCGAGAAAGCTCTGTAGAGACTCTCCGAAACCGAAAGCAAAGCCCATTCACTACATTTGGCAGCCTAGGGCCTGTAATAAACCCCCCGACCCCAATTTGTAAATTCATAACCCACTTACTAACTGCAATAGTTTCCTAGGACAACACAATCAGAACTACACACACAGTCTTCATGCACTTACTAACCATTAACTCACCATCTACCTTATGTTAATGTTGTAACGGGGACAATAACGGATTTATTTTGTCCATTACAATGTTAACACTTGGTTCTATATTCTCACAGAACCAATCAGCAAACAGGGCCATGGCAGAAGCAGGTACCAGCTCTCAAGCTGGATCTGGTCCCCAGATCGTGGACATAGAAACACTTCTCCTTGAGCCACATCTCACCGCAAGACCGCAAGAGCTTCAAGAAGTGCATGTGCTCCCCATCCAGGATCCTCCTCAAGGACACACTTCTCAAGTAGGTAAGCATGCGCATTGGTTCAGTGATGTTGCTGGACCACTGGGCGATGGAACCTACTTCTGGGAAGCAGAATTGGAGTTCAATGGCAAATGGGGTCGATACCACTTTTTCACACGCGAATTTGAAAGCTACCAAAATGCCGAAGTCATGAGATCAGTTTGGGTCAAAGCAGGTGTGGAAAGTTATTTCAGGACTCACTTACCAAAGCCGGATTTTTTACGATGCTCTTATCTGATCAGTACCATCACGCCAAGCAGAGCCAAGGGCGGCGACAGCACCTTCGTGTTGCCATCACTGCTGCCGGGTAATGAGCTCAAAAGATTCAAGTTGACCCTCAATCTGGTAAGAGAAGCGTTGGGTATGTATGGCATGCACATCCCAACAGAAAAGGAAACCATGGTTCCAGGTCGAATGAAGCACAAGGATCTTAATAAGCTCAAGGACATGGTGGCGATGACACCCACCATTGCGCTTCACCTGCGAACCATCATGCAACATTTTGCGTTTCCCGCCCAAGAACGATTCACAATGCCCCCGAAAAAAATATGGTTCAGTTTATATCTAGCAGAAACCGAAAGCCTGCCCATCAATGTACCGCACTGGATCATAGATCAGATCCACCTAGCGCATCAAAGGTGGAACAAAAAACAGAAGAATGTGCTCCACGGGTGTTGTGCTTTGACCAGAATAATCTATAGATGCTTGGCTTATGACGTGCCTGTTCAGCGGGCACTCGTATGGTCCCGAGTCCAAGAATTCCAAAGAAGACTATCAGCAGCAGGTCCCCCATCAAAGAAGATGAGGGGGGGAGTCCAACTACCCTGTGCCCAACCAAGGGGAGCTACCGCTACACCAGAAATCACTCCTCCCCAGACACGACGAGTTAGGCCATTCACAATCCGGTTACCAAGACCAAGTACAGAGGGGTCTAATCTGGTGTTTCCACCCATTCCATCCGATTTGGAATTTCCACAGGGATTTACTCTTGAGGACCTCACGGATGAAGAAATTGCCAGATTAATCTATGACTCTAACCTCGAAGCCGAAGCAGCGCGAGCTCAGGAACCGCGACCCCAAACAACATCGGCCCCCACCCAACCACAAACTGTAGAAGTCGATGTAGATGAACAAGAGGCAGGAGGAGATGAAGAAGAAGCCGACGAAGAACAACATCAAGATTATGACAAACTCTCCGAGTTAGCAAGTGCCCCAGCATATTCGGCACAAATCAAGAGACTATATCGAACCATGCGACTGGTTCAGGAACAGCATAAGATGTCTCTAGAACAGGGCAAAAGACTCATGAACGACTTGCTAGCTGAGGAAGGTGTGGATGAGTTGTTCATTGAGTCCATGAACCTTCATGCTGACGCTGTAGGACTGGAGGAGGCCATCCATGAGGCAATGGCCTACATCCACAGGTTTGAAAAAAGAGTTCCTACTCGTCCCAGGAGGTCCGGAAAGCAAATTCACATCAATACATCAGCACCAGGCGAGTCAGCGCAAGCAGAAGAATATCACGAAGCACCGTTGTCACCACCATCCCCACCTCACACTACACAATTCACTCCACCACAGGACACTAGCACTACCACATCCACTACCACTACCATTGTCATGGGCATCCCACTCTCTCCGGGAATCCAATACGGGGGTGTCACCATGCCCACCTTCACCACCCTGTTCACCGATGTCACATCCACTCCACCAACGATTCCCATCTACACCGTCACTCAAACAGTTGACACGATGGAAACATCACCTGCCACAGCACCGCTCCCTCCCCCCATGCCACCTTCATCACCCATACCCCCTCCACCCACATCTCCACGTACATCCACATCATTCACCTCTCCCATTCCCGCCCCCGTTCCCCCTGCATCTTCACCCCTCCCAGCATTATTTAATGTAAATAACATCTTTTTAGCATTAAACCAATGTGTATACCAGCTCCAGAATGAGTACAAAGCTCTGGACAACCGGTATCAGAATCTGGAAACGCACCATCAAAACTTACAAAGACAATTTCTCACTCTACAAACAGAAAATGCAGAACTGAATCAACGCTACACGACGCTTGAGCAGGCTCACCAAACATTATTGGCGGCACCCCAACCATCGACCGAATCAGGTGCCAAACAACTAGAAGCTTTGCTCGAGGTATACCAAGCCGATAATCTCAAAGTCCGGCGTAACCTGGCACTTCTCAGAAAACACATGGCGGCCGCCCTTGAGGAAAACAAGAGACTGCAGCAGCAAAATGAAGCAAATCTAGAGGCAGCAATGGAAGGCTCTCCACACGAAATTGATCCAGAGCAGTTTAAAGCTGTGCCCTCAGAGACAATGAAGACCATCTTGGACAGCTATGTAGATCTATTAGAAGCTCATGATGACTTGGAAAAGGAACGTGATGCGCTGCGCAATCAACTCCAAGAGCAACAGACAGCACCCAAAGTCACGGAAACGACCACGGCTTCAGAGGAAGTCAAGGCATTGAAAGAGCAGGTGGCCGAATTACAGGCAAGATTACTCACACATGAAAGGCAACCCTCTCCAGTTGTCGAACCTGAACCCGAGGATTTGGTACCCATCGAGGTAGATGAGACGTATGAGGAACCTTACGTTCCTATGCCAATGCCAGGTGGTGAGCAAACCGCAGAAGGAATGGATACGTTAGAAATCGAAGTACCTGAGTGGCTCCAAACACTAGAGAAAACGGCATCAACTCATGAAGATCGAGTGGCAGTTCAGATCCAATCTATGGCAAAGATAGAGGACACTATTATTAAATCAGAATACTTCCGCAGCATGTCCCACCATAGATGGATCGGAACAAATGATGATCAATACGTGCCCTATTGTATACTCCTGGCGGACTACAATGCAGAAATCCAACATAGATGTGGCAAACCTCCAACGTTTGCTACACAATTTGGGCCAGATGATATCCCAGAGAGCGCCAAAAAAGGATCCATTCATCAACCCACTTGGAGGATCCGACTCCTCGAAACCTACCCGGAGATGGTTCGCACCTGGACGAATATGCCTCTTTTTATTAAATATAACCCTTGTTATGTTCCTGTACTCCGCAGACGCACATGGCCAGAGTTTACCATTGCAGTCAAGACTATCAAGGGATGCGCCAAATGGTTAAACTACGTCTATCTAGCACCCCCTCAAGGGCCTCCCACCGTCAATTACATGATTTCCACTATACGGCACTGGAGCATCCGATTAAGGAATACCCCTGATGTAATGGCCCAGATGTGCATGAAAATTTTTGAGTTAATGCTTATTACATTCAGGACATTCAAGAATATCAAGGACCCACACTTCTCAAGCGTCGGATTCCTTACAGGAAACCAAGATTTAGTTTATGACATGAGCACCACTCCTTCCATAGAGGTGATATACGCTTGGCACGCCAGAATAAAATACCTCCCAGCCTGCTTTAAACAAACATTCGAAGAGATGTTCATAACAGGGTTCTGGGAATACCACTCAGAAATATTTGTACCCAGACCCTCACATCTCCTCCATTTATTTGCTGTGGAGCGAACCATTCACTCAGAGCAGTTACGGGTGCCACATCCAGATGTCCCAGGGCCAGTCAATTGGGATGCATTGCTGACAGATCTAGCAAAGGGACTCAGGATAGAAGAACACCACCTCGCCGCCGATGTTGTACAATACTACGTCCAAAAAGCAGCTAGACAAGGGTCTGTCAGGGGCGACAGACGCGAGAGTGGGGGGGGTGTTGGCAGTAGCCTTGGCACACCAGGACTTACAAGACGTGAAAGTCAAAGAAGGGAGTCAGAGCGAAGGGACAGCACAAGCAAACAAGGCAGTCAAAGAAGATCTGGCAAGTAGGCCAATATTTTTTCAAGACATTAATGCAAATCAAGAGATGGACATGCAGGGAGGAAGAGCAAGTAGGGAGCTCGAAGATATGTATGGCAGATCACTAGAAGAAATCCCTACAACAACAGTGATTTTTATCACTCACAATCATTGTAAATATCATTTCACCTTTTTGTAGCTCCATTTTGTGCAAGCCAAGGAGTCCTTGAGCTTGAGGAGCCTTAGAAGTAGTTGCGTACCAATTTTCATAATTTTTAGATCTCGTTTGAGCCCCCAAATAAGCCCTGGAACCTAATTTTTAACTAGGCCGGACACTAGGTCTGGACAGGGCCAAAAGCTAGTCAAAAACTATAAAAGGAGCTAGAGAGCTCATTTTTGGGTTAGATTGTAATTGAAACGAACTTGTAAGAGCTTGTGAAAGTAATCTAAAGAACTCCATTGATTCTCTCTCTTTGTCTTGCCGTGTGTGCGCGTGTGTGTGTATGTGTGTGCATGCTTGTGTGCTTCTCACTCACGCACTTGTGCCGCCACTTGCTCGAGGTCTTCATACCATCCTCACGTCTTCCCGGATTGACATTAAAGGAGGTGCTACTCATCATTGAGCTACAATCTACATACCATACATCGCTATTGCAATTCATCTTAGTTTCTACATTCATCATAAGAAGAGAATCATAATCATCACTTTTACCTTCAACTGCATAATTTCCTTGTTGTTTACCTCTTCTTGAATAGCCTCCTCTTTGATTACCACCTTGATTATTTTCATTTTGATAACAATCTTTGGCATAGTGTCCATACCTTCCACATATATAGCAATTGTTCTTATTATCTTCACTCCTTTGTCTTTGGTTGTAGTTGTAGTAGCCTCTCGTACCTCTAGCGCTTGATCTTCCTCTTCCTCTTGTGTTGAAGAAGCCACTTGAAGTCCTTTGATCATCGCTCCTTCTTCCTCGACCTCTATTTGAACCTCTTCCACCTCTGTTTCCACCTCTTGATGATCCTACATAAAGAGCTTGTCCTTGAGATCCTTTTTGATTTGAAGTAGAACCATTTAGATTCATCTCCTCCGTGACCATAAGGGCAATAAGTTGATCAAAATCTCGTAATTCTCCTCTGACATAAACTGAAGTAATGAAGGGTTTCCATCTCTCATCATCTTTGAGTCCGTTGAGAGTATGTGCAACCAAGTCGTCGTCCTCCACATGAGCTTGAATTGATCCTAGTTGATCTGCAATCTCTTTAACTTTCAATATGTAATCATTGACCGATGTCCTTGTATCTTTCTTTATGTTATTCAACTCATTTTTGAGTTGAATCTTCCTTGCTCTTGTACCTGTAGCATACAACCTTTCCAATGCAAGCCAAACATCTCTACTTGTGTCTAGATCTTGTATGTGTCCTACCATTGAATCTTGAATATTTTGTGATAAAATGAATATAACCCTTTTGTCTCTCTCATTCCAAAGTCTAAGCTCCCTCAATTGTTGTTGATTTGGGTCCTCTGGTAATGTGGGTTTGATATCTGTGCCGTCAATCAAACCATACAAGCCTCTACCTTGCAAGTATGCTGTGATTCTAAACTTCCATGCTTGATAATTGGTCTTATCAAGCTTCTCTATTTGTGCATGTTGGTCTCCCATAATACAAATGCTAAGCTTCCTCCTTTAAGCCTCCTTTCCAATGTATGTGATGAGAAGAAATATAATATTTACCTTGTAAATGAGGTATGTGCACCTTTCTTTGCTTGGATGTTGCTTCAAATGCCTCCTTGCAATCTTCTTCTACCTTTGTGTAGTGTTGATGATGAACTGCTTCCTTGATAGCTTCAAATTCTTCGTCAAGGTATGCTAACCTTCTCCAAGCCTCCAAGTACTTGCTCTGATACCAATGTTGGAGTTTATTGATCTCCAAAGTACAGCTAGAAGTAGGTGAAACCCAACAGGACCTAGTTGACTTTTTCACAAACTTGTATGCACAGACCAATTTTCTTGCAGAGCAAATTTCTCTTTACTCACTTTGAATTTTCCAAAACTGTTTCACACACATAAACTAGACTCTAAGAGCTTTCCAACAAGATATAGAACACCTCAAATGGATAAATACACAATGAGCTATGACCTCTGCAATATGCAGCTTTAATGGAGACCTTGAAACAGAGATGAACCTGAGGACACACATCACTTGTAGAGACTACTGCTCTTAACTCACAACTCCAATGACTTTGAAACTTTCCAAAATACAAGTAGACTTAAAGAGCTTTCTAACAAGCCAAAGAACACATGATTTGGATACATACACAAGGAAATATGACCTCTGCAAGTTTGAGGTTTAATGGAGACCTTCAGTAGGGATAAAAAACAGAGAACACACACTACTTGCAGAGAGTATTGCTCTCAGCTCACAAATCCAATGATTATGAAAATTTACAGGAAGAAAGTAGACAGTAAGAGCTTTCCAAAGAGCTATCAAACATGTAATTTCGATATATAATGAGGGAGATACAAGCTCTGCAATCTCTGCATACAAAACTACAGCAGTGTAGAGATACACATATGACTCTCTTGGACATCCCACAAGATCACGACTTTTCTCCTCTTTTTATAGCATGGGAAACTAATCTAAAACCTTCCTAATACATCTAAATTCGTGGTAGACACTTGGATGGAGGTATTACATGACTCAAGTGCTCAAATAAGCAAAGTATTGATGGACTTTGAGAACTAGCCACATCGACCTTCCACTAGGACACCACTGAAGCTCCCTTGTGACTCACTAATTTGACTCACCATGTTCTAGAACTCACGTGGTATTTTTGCTACATTTTATGAATAATATGAGCCTTCTTGAAGTATTTGAAAACTTCCCAAAGGTATTTACATAATTTGAAACTTGTACCCTACATAAAACAAATGTTCGCAACAGATATTAGCTGGCGGGGTGGTTGCTGAGCTAAAACAGGCTGTGGTCTTTGTTGAGCTTGATAAGTATAGTTCTGTGGAGGCCTATAGTAATGAGGCTGAGTATTATATTAGCCTTGATACCTACCTGGTTGTGGGTATGGTTGCGGGTAGTTCTATCTCACTGCTTGTTTGTTGTATGGGTGGTCTTGAGCCATATGATTCGTGTACCATCTCTCAATCGTACAATATTGGCCACTAGGGTTGGCTTGTGGTTGTGTTGCGTTGGGACACACATTTGCCAAATGATTTCCACCACAGGTGTAACAACGTACGTTAGTTGTTAACTTAGGCATTTGTTTACTAGAAACTCCTAGTTTCTTGGCCACTTTCTCTACTAGGTCTTCTATCGAGCTAGACAATTTTGAGGATGCTAGAGATGAAGAATCTGAGTCCTTATAGACCTTTGAGAGTTCCAACTCGTCTCCTAAGTTGTCCTCATGTTCTATGCAAATTCTTACACACTGCTCTAGCGTTCTGGGTTCCTTCAAGTATACATAGGAGCGTAGTTTCAAGCTCAACAGGCCATCTAGAAACAATGACACTTGCTTGGCATGTGAGGGTAGCTCTTGCATTGGACATCTCTCCACATATTGTCTAAACCTACGTCCTGCAAGTCTAACTGTTTCTTGAGGGGTTTGTTTGAAACTATGGATCAATGAAGACGTATCATGTCTGATCTCACTTTTAGAGAATTCAGTGATGAATGTCAATGAAGACGTATCATGTCTGATCCCACTTTTAGAGAATTCAGTGATGAATGACTCTAAAAAGTGATGGATGTCTCTAAATTGCCTTTGTTGCAATGATTGGAACCAAGTTAAAGCGGTATTCTTTAACGTTAGTCCAAATGCATTATATTGCGTGAACATGTCTTCGACTTGCTCTGCTCTTAGAACTTGCTTAAATTCTGCAACATGATCATAGGGATCTCCTGTCCCATCAAAGTAGTTTTTCATGGACTTTACTAGCTGAGTGGGTCTTAATATTCTTGCATGTTCACGTGGTCTAGGTAGAGGAAAATCATCTCTACCACCTGGTATTCTAGATTCTCTTTGTCTTTCCGCTCTATCCGTGTCTATGGTGGTTCTATCTCTCCCTATGGGATGATTGAAACTTACCTCAGGTCTTTCTTTGTGTTTGTCTCTTTGAGTGCCATGGGCTGAGGATGTTCCTGGCCCTTGTTGGCTTGTGTTTTCATTTGTTCGTGATGGAGGGAAGACTAATTCACCTCTCCATGTGTAGGTATTTCTTGCATGGTCAGGTACCACAAATACTCTTTCTAAAGTTTCATCCAGGTATATAACCTTTCCAGGTGTATCTGGGTCCTCGAACTCATAGATTATGATGGAGCCTACCTCTCTAGGTTGTTTTGTTCTGTACCTCCAAAATGCTTCATCAATTTCTTTATTTACAAATAGCTCTATGCTTCTATTGTCCTGAGGGATCCACTCTGGAACTAGTACTCGCGTCAGTACAGATTTCCCTCTAGGCGTCCTAGGTTCTTCTCCTACTGGTTCTTTTCCTTGAGCTTTTGCTTCAGTCTCTAACTGAATTATGCCAAACTCACTCGTACTGTTTGGCTGGGTACTTATGATGTACATTGTTCCCTCTTTGTTTATGTATGTGTCTCTCTCAAATTTTACCACTGGATGTTCCAATCCAATGGGTTGATCAGGGTTGTGCATTTGCACCACTTGTCTTCGCAAACCATCCTCATAGATGCGAGCACCTAGGCCGTTGGTTCAGAGAAATTCTAATTGAGTTCTATAGGGTCCTTCAGGTCTTTCTAAATATGCTATGTTTGACCCTCCTTCTGGTCTTTCTGTGCTAAAAGCCATTTCCGATTCACTCGTATCTGAGCTCTCGTAGGGATAATTACTATTCAATTGTTGTGCCCACGAACGTGCAGTAGTTCCTACGCTTGCTTCTGATGATCTAAGGCTTTGTCGGTCTGACTTACCTATATGCTTGCCCGATCTAAGGTTCATGAATTTAATTCGTGGCACTTCTCTGATCGTCAATGGTTCTTTGTTCTTTATTGCTTGTTTTTTTTAAAGTCATTTAGATTCTTGTCTTACCTTACTGTAAGCATCAGGAATCGACTTTCCGTTGTATTTTTGAGTTCTCGTTCCGTCAGACTTAAGTTCTTTCCTTTAGGTTTTCGTATCTCACACCTTTACTTTAGTCTTGAACTAAAAAAATTAATCTCTTGGACTTGATCGTTCCTATCGTTGTTAATCTAATCCACAATGCTAACGTTTAGCTTAAGCTAGTAATTGACTGGGGGGGTTGAGTATTCCTTCACTACCTTGGTTTGTTTATCCTTGCTTGTCCTTGCTAGACCTGTAAAAATTCAATGTTAGAACAATTCTCAATTGGATGATCAAGCACTTGAGTATATACACTTTTAAAGGTCCCTTCTCTTTTGCCCAAAATTTCGATGCCCCCTGGCTTTCTAGTCCCGAAGATGGTCAACCTCAAATTATCCTCTCTAAAAAACAATGTCGTCTTTTTGAAAAAAGCGGTTGAGGTCACGTAGTACTCATCAAGAGCTTTCTAAGGAGCTATAAAGCTCAAAAAACAGACTTCGAATGAAAAAGATATGAGCGTTCAGGCCCTCGAGGGTAAACTCTTACAAACAGGTTTTTCTTTCCCTATGAGCTAAGGGATCTCCTATGAGTCTAATCACCCAAGAATTTGCAAAAAATAGCCCCAAAATTGATCAAAAAATCAAACCCCAAAATTTGCATTTGGGGTGAACAATCGCGATGGTCTAGGACCATCGCGATGGTCTAGGTGAACGGTCGCGATGGTGTGGTACAATCGCGATGGCCCGATGGAGTGAACTATCGTGATGGCGTAAATGTGAGCAATCGCGATGGCGTGAATGAACTGTCGCGATGGTCCGAGCGGTGAGCAATTGCGATGGTGTCGGTCAATGGTCAACGGGACAACCGTGATGGCGTGAGCCCGTTGCGATGGTCAGGAGGCACGATGGCTTGAGCCAATCGTGATGGTTCGAAGTTCGAGGCATCACGATGGTCTGAGGGTATCGTCGCGATGCTCTGAGGGTATCGTCGCGATGGTCTAGCTTGCCACGTGGCAGCATCGGTGCGATGGCATGAGCCAATCGCGATGGCATGGGGTTGAGGGGATCGTTGCGATGGTCAAGGATGGTCGCGATGGTTCAAGTGAACCATCGCGATGGCGTGAGACCGTTGCGATGGTCCGGCCGAGCCGTTGCGATGGCGTGAGCCAATCATGATGGTGTGACACAATCGTGATGGCATGAGCCAATCACGATGGTCTGCCTAAGTATGAATTTTTGAAATGCAAGTGTGGATTCCTATGTGCGCAAGTGTCCTCTACAGCATGGTGAACTCGCTTACCTCAAATTCCGAACTTGGCAGACCATCGTGATGGTCTGACACAGTCGGCATTTTTTGATGGAAAGTGATTTTCTTACCTTTTTGCAGCCTTCCTGATGCTCTGGAGCACTGTACCTGCAAGAAAACTCAAAAACACAATAGCACATGCAAGCACAAGAGCTCTCTGTCTCTCTCTCTCGCATGCACAAATGAGGGGAATGGGTGGATATGGTGAATTTTCTGATTTTTTTGGAGTGGAAGATGATGATGCGGTGATGAAGATGGAGTGTGGGGGAGGTGAAAAACACCAAAAACTAAGTAAAAACAACAACAAAAACTGAAATTTTTACCTTCCAATGCCACTTCTTGCTATACTCTTACCATCACACATTCGTCCTAGACTTGATCCCCGGAAATGGTGCCAAATTTGGTGTTGCTCTAGCACAATGGTGAGAAACAAGTTAAGAAGCTCCACCTCCTTAATGTCAATCCGTGGAAGAGATAGGATTGATATGAAGATCGTGAACATGAGATGAAGTGAGAGTGAAGGTGAGAAGCATAGAGATGCACACACACATACACACACACAATGAAGAGACAAGCAAGACACAATGGAAGGTAGGAAATCAACTCTATTACTCAAGAACACTCTTACAAGCTCAAAATAGCTCTACGCTCTTCTCTACTCAAACAAGCTATCACTAAGTATCCTCAAACACAAAATGGAGCTATATTTTACAAAAGAGGTTTTTCTATGTTACATATGGTACAAAAGTGATGAAAATCACTGTTGAGTGTTTGAAAGTATTTATAAAACATATTTGTTTGAAAAAATGATTTGACTGACTCCCTGCTTCTTCGTTATGCTCTGTCTTCACATGCTTCCGCGTCTTCTATGCCTTTGATTATTGCCAACAACTTTTGAGTAACCTAAAGAACTCCATTGTCTCTCTCTTTGTTCTTGCCTTGTGTGCACGTGTGTGTATGTGTGTGCATGTCATGTTGGAAGTGAGGTAGGCCCTTAGGCTCATGTCACAGGTCCATGGTTCCATAGTTCCAGTCATGTACAACATTAAATTCAGCAATCTTCCATATTGACAAAACATGAACATATCACAACTTAATCATACAAATGATGAGACAAAGATAGAGAAAGAATAGACGACATGTGTAAGGTGTTACGTAAGCCATCGCTTAATCATAGTATCATATATACCAATGTTCAATGTACAATGTGGGAGTAAAATTCTCAACCATTCTATGTGATGAGAAATAGATGAATGAGTGAATGTACAATGTAACAAACATATTCAGATGTGTGGGCAGTAATCTGAAAATACATGAGATGTGTGACCTAATAGGTTATAGAAGAGTGAATATGAGTGACTGAATGAGGAAGGATCAGTGTGAAACTGATGGTCAACAAACCTACATCTAAACTTAGGCTATGGAAGATCCTAAGTCAGATACGTATGTGAAAAGATCACATACTTATAAAGTAGCATGGAATGCTAACAAGATTGTTGCCGGAAATCCTCAAACTCATGTGAACACACCTTCTCAAACACCTCATAAAAATATGCATAAAGCATATAAGTATTGATTCTCTTGTACCTATGCCGAATAGGACTCCTTCTGATATGAACGCCACAGCCTCCATAAACTTCAAGTAGTACCTGTGTGCATAAAGAGAATATGTACTTGAATACTTAACATAAGATGTGAATCTTATGTTAATCACCATCTAATGTCTTTGAAGTAGCCCGACATCTTC
Source organism: Ceratopteris richardii (assembly GCA_020310875.1). Taxonomy (NCBI): domain Eukaryota; kingdom Viridiplantae; phylum Streptophyta; class Polypodiopsida; order Polypodiales; family Pteridaceae; genus Ceratopteris; species Ceratopteris richardii. The sequence goes on from CM035413.1 coordinate 24,783,457, forward strand.
TTGTAGAAGACAATCTTCAACCTAATATCTTCCTGTAGAAGATAATCTTCAAAATCATGTAGATGGTCCCATCCAATGTCTTTGAAGTAGCCAGACATCTTCTTGTAGAAGATAATCTTCAACCTAACATCTTCTTGTAGAAGATGATCTTCAAATACAATATCTAGATGGGCGATCCTCACCATCAAGCTGCTAATAATCAAGTCTTCTTGCCATGAACAAGAGATAACCTCCTCTCCATGAGGTAGAGTGTGAGCACACCCTTCATCTTCATCAAGAAGAATCACCAAGAAGAACTCCATAGCTGCTCCTCAACATGCTTCAAGTTAGCACCATGGCTGCCCCATGTGCTAGAAGAAACACCACCTCTACTGAGGTCCAAGCTCTAGAAAGCTTGTGTTGATCCTAGGTGAAGGATGAATAACAATGAGCCCAAGCTCTTGTTATATAGTGTTTGATTGTCCTCCAAAAGCTCCTTCAAAAGCATAAATCTTTACGATCGCAATCGTAATCATAAAAAGCTATTGGTCATAATCGGGAGAAAACGCCGTACGCCATCGTATTAAAAAAACGCGTCTGTCGATAATTTTTTGAAAAGCACAAATTATAAAAACTTTGCGCTGCGCCCGCTGCTGAGGATGGGATTCGAACCATGGTCGATTGGATGGGAGAACAAGTCGTAGCCATTACGCCAATCCATTTTGTTGTTTGCAGGACTAGTAAAACAAAGTAGTCATGATGTAGTCTCTGGACAAAATGGACCAATCTTTGACCAATTGGCATTGTTTCCAACATGTCAGTGTGCTTCTCACTCACACACTTGTGCCATCACTTGTTCGAGGTCTTCATACCATCCTCATGTCTTCCCGCATTGACATTTAAGGAGGTGCTACTCATCATTGAGCTACACCCCAGCACCCTACCAACCACCCTATCAAGGGCAACAGAGACCTCAACCACTTTTAGCGTAGCAACCCCCTGCTCCTCCCAATGTAATTCCAGTGAAATATGCATCCGTAGAAGAAAATCTAAACAGAGCCATAGTCCCAGTAACACCATTGCTATCAGAAAGTGATCCAAGCGATCATAGTTTTGACTCCACACATATTGATAGCCCACAGGCTTACTACATGCAGTCACCCGAGCATAATGAGCCATACTATTATGAAGAACCTAGTGAATCTAGTTGGGAGCCACATTATACGAATGTCATGTATGCAAAACCCAACTCTAGACCTCAGCCTAGGCAGATAAGACCTCCATTCCCTAGAGGGCCATGCTTTCGATGTCAGGGAGATCACCTCATCCATGATTGCCCTCTACCAGCACCTACACAAACCCAATCTCTGACAATTCAAGGCATTTGCCCAGATTGTGGAAAGGAGCATTTGTTATGAGAGTGTCCCAAGAACCCCATCAACATGCCAAAAATTGCTCCTATCAATGTTATTGGGTTAGTAGTAGATCCTACAGGAAGTGTAACTTCCATAGCCCCAGTGCATGTGGTCACTAGAGCTCAAGCTTTGCAGCAAAATCAAGGTGTAGGGCAGGAAAAGAGTTTTGAGGTTAGCGAGACAGAGAGTATAACAAAGAAAAGGACAAGATCTTGGAGAGATAGCCGAGAGAGAATGAAAAGGAAATGGTCATAGAAAATGAGCGAACTTGAGGAAGGCTTGAGAGAAACAAAAGCAAAGATAATGGAACTCACATCTCAAACTCACTCTCACACTACCCCACCACCACCCTTTCCATCTCCCTCCAACCCATCACCTTCAATTTCCCAGCTTCCTAATCCACCATACATAACCCACCCATCACCTAGAGTAGGAGCAGTCCTAGCTGATCCCACTCCTAAGGATCTAGACATGATGCTTAAAGCATATCAAGCCAGAATCCAAGAAGGGCCAAATGTGATAGATCATGGAAAATGTTACCCTAGAGCCAATCTAGAGATAGATAGAACAAAACTTTGTGCTAAGATGGTAGAATTGGCACAAGCCATGTTTGAAGCCAGTCGCTTGTTCAATGGCTCTGGCTCCACTAGGACACCATTGCATTTTGATGGTCTATTAGATAGATTGGAGAGGTTACTTGCAAAGTCTAGAAAAGGAGCCATATCAGAGTCTAAAGAGAGTGCAAGTAGTAGAATAAGCATTCCTCCCCAGGAAGCTTATGTGCCTAACTCCACTAAACTAGACACCTCTTCTTCTATGAATCGGTATTCACCAAAATTCCTGCGAGAGATTCAAGAAGAGAAATGGGCTAAGGAAAGTGAAGACCCACCTCCAATTGAGCTTGTGGATGATGCACACGATCAATTCCCGCAAGATATTCTCTCCATTTATGGAGAGCAGGAGAGTGCCCAATCTCACGAAAGGTTAGACTTTGAGTCTAATTCCTTGTAGGAATTACCCCATTTCACAGGCCCATGGGAATCTAAGTCTACTTGCATGAGAGCGCCCACGGTCATGATAAGAAAAAAAGATTTGATCATACCTAGGAATACGGAGGTAGTAAAGAGCACTAAAGTACAGTGCAATCTCACTTTAGAAGAGCTACTCAAGGTTAGGCCAGATATGTGGAAACATATAGCCAAATAAGTGTCGGACGTACCGAAATCTTGTTCCTAGGTAGGATCTCATGGAACAGTGCCAGAAATACCATTGGATAAGATAGGAGACATGAGTTAAGGAGAAGAAGGCAACACCTATCTTCCTGTTACCCATTAGGGATACACAACCAAGGCAATTTTGGACTCAGGTGCAGGAGTTGCAATTGCTACCACTTCCCTATGGAAGCGTTGGGGCAAGCCAGCACTCAAGCCAACAAGAATGAAATTGCAGATGGCGGATGGTCACATAGAGAGACCCTTGGGATTTCTCGAAGGAATAACTCTCACTACATGTGGTGTTGAGTTCGAGCATACTTTTGTTATATGCGATTTTAGCAAAAATCAAGCCTACGAGATGATTTTGGGAAGACCATTCATGTGGCAGTTGCAAGTGGTACAAGATTGGGGAACCAATTCCTTGTATTTGCAACACCTAGGTGTTACAACTAAAGTCAATCTCAAGGATTACTCTCATAGAGACGTACCACCCATCCAATGGAATCCCATCCATAGAACCAAGGAGGACACGGAGTCAGTGCACTCCATAGGATCACGATCCTCATGGATGCATGAAGACACTCACTTGTGGATGTGTAAAGTAGCAGAAGAAGAGGAGAAGAGAGAAAAAGCCAGAGAGATAGGTGCAAAGGAAACCCATAGATCAATTCAATACCTAGCCTATGCACCTATAATGTTTCCTGATGAAGAATTTGAACTGCACAGCTGGGAGGAAATTCTAGCAACGATGGATGTAGCCATCAATGAAGAACAATGGACACCCCACTATGATGAGGATGGCTATGACATTTTAGTATTCTCAATACAGCCACTCATGGGAGATTCGGTTATTGAAGAATGTGAACCTAACACCGATGCATTTGAGGATGCAAGTGACTCTGACCTAGAGTCAATCATCATGGACCCACCCTTTGCATCAGATGTAGAATACTTCTATGAGGTAGAAGTTCACCCTTAGAGACATGAAGAGCTCACTAATGATGTGAGATTAACCACACTAGTGACCACCAAGAGTGAAGGAAAGAAAAGAAAGAAGAAAGAAGTTACACTGGAGGAAGAAGAATCTTTGTTTGAGGTCCCTCAAAATTTCAAAAAGTATGAAATAGAAGATAGGAGAGTCATGATAAGAATGCCTAAACGTGATGCACAAGTAGGAGAGGCCTATGATAACAAAGAAATCACCAAGAAAATAGTAGTAGCCATAGAAGAGAGAGAGGAGAAATGCACATACATTGGACATGACCTGACAGAAGAAGAAGAGCAAGAGTTGATAGCGTTGCTAAGAGAGTACAAAGACGTATTCACTTGGAGCTACAAGGATTTGAAAGATGTAGACCCCGACATATGCTCCCACGCGATCCCCATGACCTCAGAGGCCAAACCCTCTGAATAGAAGCCATACACATACAATGACAACTATGCTACTAAGATAAGAGAAGAGATAGATCGCTTAGTTGAAGCTGGATTTATCTATGAAATCGAGCACACTGAATGGGTTTCCCTCATTGTAGTGGTGCCCAAAAAGAATGGCAAACTACGTGTATGCATTAAATTGAAGAAGGTTAACGCAGCCACTATCAGAGTTAGTTATCCGCTTCCTATCACTGAGCATCTATTAGAAAGGGTAGCATGCAAGGAAGTGTACAACTTCCTAGATGGGTTCTCTGGTTACAATCAAGTAGCCATTGCACCAGAAGATCAACATAAGACGGCTTTTGCCACATAGTGGGGCATATTTTCCTTTCGGGTAATGCCATTTGGTCTAACCAATGCACCTGCAACCTTCCAGAGACTGATGTGCCATGTGCTTAAAGAATTCTTGAGGAATAATTTGGAAGTCTATGTTGATGATCTTTATGCTCATTCCAACATTAGATAGAGACACATACCTGAACTCAGGCAAATCTTTGACAAATGTAGAGAATATCAAGTCTGTCTTAACCCAGGAAAGTATGTTTCCATGGTCAGACAAGGCAAGATTCTAGGACACATAGTGTCAAAGAATGGCATATCCACTCACGAAGAGAAAGTGAGAGCTATCGTAGAGCTACCGAGGCCAAAGAATGTCAAGGAAGTGCAAGCTTTCATGGGGCATTTTGGTTATTATCGAAATTTTATACACATGTATGCCATCATTGCAAAGCCTCTATATGGACTTTTGACCAACTTTGAGTGGACTAAAGAATGTGAGAACTCCTTCAATGAGCTTAAGAGATGATTATGTTCAGCACTAATCTTGACTACACCAGATTGGAACAAGCCATTCCATGTCCATGTGGACACATCCAATTATGCTATTGGGTGTGTACTTGCACAACCAACTGGTGAAGGTAATATGGATCTTCCAATTGCCTCCGCTAGTAGGCAGTTGAATGTAGCTGAACGGAACTATACCACCACGGAACGAGAAGGATTAGGTATGGTGTATGCGGTTAAAAAGTTTAGACACTATTTGCTTGCAAATAAGTTCAAATTTTTTATTGATCACCAAGCTCTGCTTTACTTGGTAAACAAGCCATGCAACACAGGTAGATTAGTAAGATGGTTTCTCTTACTAATGGAATATGACTTTGAGGTTGTGGTGAGGAAAGGTAGGACTCACTTGAGAGTAGACCATCTCTCAAGGCTCACGTCTAGAGAGGCCCCCCAAGGAGTATCAGATGACCTTCTTGATGCATACTTGTTTAATTTAGAGGTTGTACCTCAATGGGCTAAGACATTAGTGCCAGTATTGACATATGGGCCCAAACACCCAGTAGTAAACACTCAAGATAGGGAGGTAGTAAAAGATTAAAAGTACCATATCATGGCAGGGAGTCTGTACAAACATACAGATCAAGGAGTATTAACCTGTTGTGTGGAAGAGGATGAGTACGCGAAGTGGTTGCAATTAGCACATGTGGGTGCATTAGTGCAACACAACTCGAGACAAAGAAACTTAGAGACATTGAGGAGACTTGGAGTGCACTGGCCAACCATGGAAGCAGATGTTCATAGGATGTGCAAGGAATGCCCAACCTGCCGCACTAAACCACCGATGGAACATGGCACTCCTTATGGGGTGACTTTAGTGCCAGATTGGAGCGAGCCACTAGTAGCCTATTTGAGGACAAAAACTTTCCCCCAAGATATGATTTGGTTAGACAAAGGAGCTTAGAACAAGAAGCACTAGACTACTCACTCATTGGAGATAACTTATACAAACGTGGTAAAGATGGGTATCTTAGATTGTGTGTCCATGAGAGCAAATATCTGAAGATCTTGGAAATTGCTCACCAAGGTGTAGCAGGAGGACACTTTGGACCAGATCGGGTGATCAAGGCAATACTATTTGCAGGTCTTTGGTGGCCAACCCTTCACATGGATGCACATACCTACTTGAAGAGGTGTGATGCTTGTCAGCGAACTCAGTATCCTATACGAAAAGATGAGATGCCATTGAAACCTATAATGGGTGGATGTGCATTCTCTAAGTGGGGAATAGACTTTGTTGGTCCTATTAACCCCCCAGCTAAGGGTTCCCTTGCTGAATATATTATTGCGGCCACTGATTATCTAACCAAATGGGTAGAAGTAAAAGCTACGACAAAGAACGATGCTCAGACAACAGCTAAGTTCTTATTCGAGAATGTGTTCACCAGATACGGATTGCCAATAGAGTTAGTGAGTGATAGAGGCACGCACTTCTTGAATGAAGTCATTGAGAACCTTCTCCAAGAATTCTTGGTAATACATAAGAAGTCAGCTCCCTATCATCCACAAGCTAATGGACAGGCTGAGAGCACAAATAAGATTCTATGCAATGTATTGACAAAATTGGTGAATAATAAATGCTTTGATTGGGACAAACAGTTACACCATGTTGTTTGGGCATACAGAGTTGCCTATAAAACGATACTCCAAGCCACACCCTTTCAGATGGTTTTCGGCCAAAATACAGTGCTACCATTGGACTTTTTGATATCGACATTGAAAGTAGCACAAGAGCATGACTGGATAGGCCATGAGCTCTCCTCTAGAGTCTTCGAGCTTGAACGATTGGGTGAAACATGATTGAGAGCTTCAGCGGGAATTTATGCAGCCAAGAAGAGACAAAAAGCATATTTTGATGCACATGTGAAGGAAAAGGGCTTGAAAGCGTGAGACCTAGTCCTAGTCTACACCTTGAAGCAACATGCACGGAAGTTAGAGAATTCTTACTGCGAAAAATTGCAATTGAAGGTCAATCCTATTGAGGCATACCTGAGAGGGTTAGGAGGTGTTGAAACCCCCTGCATGGGAGAAGTGGAACTTCCCCTCTATGTTCAAGAGATTCTAATGGCAGTAAAAGTGCTAGTATGTGAAGACGAGGATCTTACCGAACCTCTTGTCTTGGGCCAAGACTGGATCTATGATCATGCAATCAATCTCAACCTAAGAAGTGGACTTCTTCAGGCTTGGGTAGGCCAAAACCACCTCATGATTGAATTAGAAAATCAATCACTCAAGCCATTAGAAAAGGCACCAACTCCTGGTCCCTCCAGGAACTTAGGGGTCACCACCAAGGTCAATTTGAGGGATTACACCTTAAGAGATGTACCACCCCTACAGTGGAATTCTATCCACAAAGCGAAAGAAGATTCTATCTCTGTGCATTCAGAAAGTTCACCTGATCCATCATGGCTGCATGAAGATACTCATTTGTGGATGTGCAAGGTTGCAGAGGAAGAGGAAAAACGTTTAAAGGCAAGAGAAGAAGGAACTTCGCCAGGAGATAGACCAATTAAAGACCCAACCTATACACCGATGATCTTTCCAGATGAGGAATTTGAGCCTCATGGCTGGCCAGAAATCTTAGCCACCATGGACATTGTTGTCAATGAAGAACAATGGACACCTCATTGTGATGAGGAGGGTTATGATATCTCAGTGTTCATGTGTCAGCCCTTGCTAGAAGAATGTGACCCTAGTGATGTCATAGAAGAAGAAGAGAATGACGATGATCTAGAGTCCATTGTGATGGATAGTTGCTTTAACTCAGAAAAGCACTATTTACAAGATGTAGGCGTGTTTAACCAAAAAGAAGAAGAACCTCTCACAAGCATTAAAACGGTAAATTCAAAGGATGGAAGTGAGAGCAATCAAAAGAAAAAGAAAGGAAAAGCAGTGAAACAAGAAGAGGAGGAATCATTGTTTGAGGTACCAGAAAACTTCAAGAAATATGAAATTGAGGACCACAAAATTTTGGTACGAATGCCTAAGAGAGAGGCCATCATAGGAGAATCATATGATAATAAAGAAAAGACCAAAAAAATTGTTGTGACCATTGAGGAGAATGAAGAGAGATGTACCTACATAGGAGATGACCTGAGTGCAAGAGAAGAAATGGAGCTCGTAGCTCTATTAAGGGAATATAGGGATGTGTTTGCATGGCACTATAAAGACTTGAAAGGGGTAGATCCAAGAATTTTCTCTCATACTATCCCCATGACTGCTGATGCCAAGCCCACCAAACAGAAGCCCTACACATATAATGATACATATGCAACCAAAATAAAAGAAGAAATTGATTGGCTGATTGAAGCTGGATTCATCTATGAGATTGAGCATACTGAATGGGTGTCCCCCATCGTAGTGGTGCCCAAGAAGAACGGGAAGTTGCGAGTGTGTATTAACCTTAAAAAAGTTAATGCCGCTACGATCAGAGATAGTTTTCCACTTCCAATCATGGAACACCTACTGGAGCGTGTTGCAGGCAAGGAAGTTTATAGCTTCCTTGATGGGTTTTCAGGTTACAACCAAGTAGCCATTGCCCCAGAAGATCAACACAAAACAACTTTTGCCACAGAGTGGGGAATCTTTGCATTTCGTGTGATGCCATTTTGGCTCACCAATGCAGCTGCAACATTCCAAATGCTCATGTGTCATGTCTTCAAAGATTTCTTGGGAAAGAGCTTAGAAGTGTATGTGGATGATTTATGTGCTCATTCCCAAGAAAGAAGATTTCACATCCCTGAGCTCAGACAAATCTTCAACAAGTGTAGAGAATATCGAGTGTGTCTGAACCCAGAAAAGTGTGTGTTCATGGTGCATCAAGGTAAAATCTTAGGTCATATTGTTTCTAAGAATGGAATCTCAACAGATAAAGGAGGTACAAGCCTTTTTGGGCCATTGTGGATCCTACCGTAGGTTTATCCACATGTACATGATCATAGCTAGACCCCTTTATGCCTTGTTGTCTAATTTTGAGTGGAATGACGAATGCAAGAATTCTTTCAATGAACTGAAGAAATGTTTGTGCACAGCACCAATACTGACCACTCCTTATTGGAATAAACCATTCCATGTCCATGTGGATGCATCCAATCATGTCATAGGATGTGTGCTAGCACAACCCACAGGAGAAGGAAACTTAGATTTGCCCATAGCATATGCTAGTAGACAGCTCACCGCAGCTGAACGAAACTATACCACAACTGAGCGAGAGGGCTTAGGCATGGTATATGCTGTGAAGAAGTTTAGACACTATTTATTGGCCAACAAGTTCAAGTTTTTCACTGATCATCAAGATTTGTTATATTTGGTCAATAAACCTTGCAATATTGGGCGTTTAGTAAGATGGTTCCTCTTACTAATGGAATATGACTTTGAAGTTGTTGTCAGAAAAGGTAGAACCCACCTTAGGGCAGATCACCTTTCTCGCATCACTTCAGGAGAGTCACCGCAAGGAGTGTCTGATGAATTACCCGATGCTTATCTGTTCAATTTAGAAGTTGTTCCTAAATGGGCAAATAAGTTGGTACCAGTCCTAACTTTCGGACCTGCGAATAAGAATGTGAAAACATCACAAGAAGAAATTGTAAAATCACAAAAGTATCACATACTGGCAGGAACCATGTACAAACAAGATACTGAAGGTGTATTAGCAGGTTGTGTTGAGGATGATGAACATAGTAGCTGGTTGCAACAAGCCCATGAAGGATTTCTAGGAAATCACTATTCTAAACAATGAACATTGCAGAATCTAAAACGTTTAGGACTGTATTGGCCTAGCATGGACAAAGAAATGCATGAGTGGATTAAGAATTGTCCAATGTGCAGAGAGAGACCACCAATAGAGCATGCCACCCTTTATCAAGTGTCATTAATTCCTGATTGGAGTACCCCATTGGTAGAGTTTATGAGATCGGGAAGATTACCCAAAGAGGCTAGTCTAGCAAGAAGACGAAGCATGGAGCAAGAGGCTCAAGGCTATGCCTTAGTAGGAGACAACCTATACCGAAGAGGCAAAGATGGTTATCTAAGGTTGTGCGTTCACGAATCAGACTATTTGAAAGTCTTAGAAACTGCACACAACGGTGTTGCAGGTGGACACTTCGGTCCTGATCGAGTAATCAAGACCATTCTATTCTCAGGACTTTGGTGGCCCACTCTTCATATGGATGCCCATGCCTATGTGAAGAAATGTGACACATGCCAACGTGCACAATATCCAGTTAGAAAAGACGAGATGCCTTTGAGGCCAATGATGGGAGGGCGTGCATTTTCCAAGTGGGGCATAGACTTCATAGGTCCTATTAACCCCCGAGCTAGAAACTCCCATGTAGGGTATATTATTGTAGCCACAAATTACCTTACAAATTGGGTAGAAGTGAAAGCCACAACAAAGAATGATGCTCAGACTACGGCTAAGTTCTTATTCGAGAATGTGTTCACGAGATATGGGCTACCAATAGAGTTAGTGAGCAATAGAGGCACACACTTCTTGAATGAGGTCATTGAAAATATTCTCCAAGAATTCTTGGTGATACATAAGAAGTCTGCCCCTTATCACCCACAAGCTAACGGACAAGCCGAGAGCACCAATAAGATCCTCTGTAATGTATTGACAAAACTGGTAAATAATAAACGCTCTGATTGGGACAAACAACTTCATCATGCTGTTTGGGCTTATCGAGTTGCCTACAAAATGGTACTCAACGCCACCCCATTTCAGATGGTCTTCGGACAGAATGTTGTGCTACCATTAGATTTCTTAATCCCTACCTTAAAAGTAGCACAAGAGTATGAGTGGAATGGGCATGAATTGTCCTCTAGGATCTTTGATCTCGAACGCTTAGGTGAGACGAGGCTACGAGTGGCAGCAGGCATCTACGCTGCAAAGAAGAGGCAAAAGGCATACTTTGATGCACACATCAAGGATAAGGGATTGAAAGAGGGAGATCTAGTGTTGGTTTATACACTAAAACAACATGCCCGTAAGTTGGAAAAAAGAGGATACGGACCCATGATCATTAAGAGAATTTCCACTAGTGGTGCAGTTCAGTTGGCCACTCTAGAAGGAGATATGTTGCCAAACTATATTAGTGGATGTAGAGTCAAGTTATACCAAGAACCTCTTATAGAGGATATGCTTACGAGACTCAACACTGCTAAAAAGCGAAAAGAAGAGGAGTTAAGGGTGAGGGAAGAAGCACAGGCAGAGGCTAGAGAGCGTATTAGGCAAAATAAGTTAAGGCGACTAGGCCTAGATGTCAACTCAAAAGTCCCAAAATATCACATGGATGTGTGCCAAAAATCGAGCATAACTACTTCTCAAGTCATTGACCGATGTCCATTTGTGACCATAGAGATAGGACAAGGAAAGGGTGCAAGGACTGTGAAAGCATTGATTGACTCAGGTGCAGCAAGTAGTGCAGTTAGACTATCCTACTGCCAAAACTTGCAGTTGAACATCAATCCCATAGAAGCTTATCTCATAGGATTGGGAGGTGTGGAAACCCCTTGTTTGGGCGAGGTGGAACTTCCCATCTACCTGCAAGATGTTCCAATGAAAGTCAAAGTGCTAGTGTGTCAAGATGAGAACCTTACAGAACCACTTGTCTTAGGACAAGATTGGATTTATGACAATGCAGTCAACTTAAAGCTAAGAAGTCAACTTCTTCAAGTTTGGGTCCAGGGACAATGCTTTACATTAGAACTAGAAAATGGCATGCTCACAAATCCAGATGTCACATCTTGTAGTTCTTCTAAGACTAATCATATGGAAGAAGATGTTGTATGTGTCAAAAGCTCTATGATGCAGAAGGAGTCAATCGTGGAAGAACAGGTTCGAAGGCGGGTGGATCCTTCTTCTTCTCCAAAGAATCAAGTAGCCACACTAGTGAGTCCACCACACAGGCAAACACAACCGTTCATGACAACTGCTACATCAAATAGAAAGACACCATTCGACAAGAAAGCAGTTCCGAGCATGAAACAGATCTGGGTACGCAAAAGGAGAGCAACCACCAGCCTTGCCCCCACAAAGCCCATCCAGGCAAGCCAACCAGGCCAGAAGACAAAGGAAGCAGCTCGAGCAAGCTCAATCACAAGGTATCCAATAAGTTTGGGTGCCTAAGAAATTAGCTGCAGCTCAACAAGGGCGATTACAGATGTGGGTACCTAAGAAGCTCTTACATCCACAGCAACCTATGTTCTCCGACATGCGAAAGGTCTCAACAAAGAAGCCAAAAAAAGAAAAGGGTACGAACCACGTACAGAGACCGAAAGAAGATCAAATCAGCTCTTCAACAACAGTAGGAAGACGTGCAAAAAATATATGGGTTTGGAAGCCAAAAGTACAGGTAGCCTCCACCGACCCAAAGCGCCAACCACACTGGATACCACAGTTCAGAAAGCATCCAAAGAGGAAGACGCCTGAAGTGATCTTTACAGTGCCAAGTATTGTTCTAAAATGGACCCCAATAAGGAGGAATTCGAGATCCAATGGATAACTCCACCAAAGCTGGCATCAACATCGACAAGTAACTTCGAAAGCCTCGTCGAGCGACAACCATGTGCTTCTTGCACGACCCTGTCTTTTGCACCATTCGGGTCATGCACATCCAAAGTATGCATTAATATAGGGCCCTATTACATGTCCGTGCATAGACACATTTGAGAGTCCCATGCACAAAAACACATTGACATATGTCAACTATTTTTTCTGATACTAACATCTGTCTTCTTGTTTGGTGACATTGTTCCTCAAAAAAAAAAAAAAAAGAGAAAGAACTTGTTCCCAGGTTTCGCTCATGGAACATGAATGAGTCATGCTTAGTGAAGATTGAACCATCGATTACTGGGCATTTATCAGTTTGGATAGAAGTGTGTCTTGGCTAGCAGATGATGTAATTGCTGCCTTATCTGGTAGATGTCAAGAACTTGGCATGAACATGGCATCCACAACTATGGTTTCCTCTTACTATGGTAGGAGTAAAGAGCTTGAAGGTCCGCAACTTGAGTGATGCTAACCACTGCATGTATGAGAGCATCTAGGGAGATATTTGCAAGGGGTAGTTCTGGTACTCTGCAAATCTTTGTATGTATACTGGAT
>CM035413.1:24801442-24806442 GCA_020310875.1 Ceratopteris richardii
TTCCAACAAAACAAATTTCACTTCAAATAAATGCCTACACAAGGAGAAACAATGTCTACAACATGAGCTAGTTGAATGCTCACAACTGCCAGTCAAGCAGATACCTCACTTCACTCCAGCAAACGTTTCTCAGAGATTATACAGAGAATGAATCTCAAACTTGGGTCAACTTTAGAGGACTCTACTAGCTACCCAATGACACCAAAATCATAGCTAATGGATACATAGAGAAGGAGAAGCAGCATTTACAACAGAGAGCAAAATATTTCCAACAGAGCCTACACACCAAGAGAGATATCAATCACACAATTTCACTAAAATGAATGTTGCTCCCACATTACTTAGAGAATCATCTAGAGAGGTTGTGAGCATAAAATAGACTCTAATAGCTATCCAATGAGACAAGAATTACATCAGATGGATAGAATATGAGGGAGAACCAATGCTAGCAACTCAGGGGTAGAGAGTTGCAACACTGCCTGCGCACACACATAGATATGCCTACTAAAAGAAAACAAACAAGCAAGCAAGGGGCTAGCTTAAGCAAGGGGCTTGCTTATCAAGACTCCAGCACTTAGTGCTCACTTTACATGAGCTAAAACTCCAAAAAGATGGCCCAAAAGAAGTCGGGATACATGCTCCTTTTATAGTGAGAAGTGTGCCCCTAAAATCTAGGAACTACCTTTCCAAATCAGCCTCCTAACTTGGAGGAATTAGTTGAGATGACTTGGGGAGTGGTTGAGTGACTTTTATTGATGGAATCTCGTGGCTTTTGGCTTCCTTTGATTGCTCCACATGTCCATAAAAGATTCTCCACGAATTTGTAGCTTGAAGCTTGACTTTTAACACTCCCCCTCAAGCTTCAATTCTTCGTCCTCATCCAAGCTCCTTCATGTTGATGCATTGCTTGAATTTTGAAATCTTCATCCCATCCAAAGCCTTTGTAAACATGTCGGAAACTTGGTCCTTGGTACCAATATGATGTACTGAAACTTCCTTGGATATCAGCTTTTCCCTTATGAAGTGATAGTGCACTTCAATATGCTTGGTTCTAGCATGATAGACAGGATTTGATGCTAGATGAATGCTACTCATGTTGTCACAAGAAATTGGATATGTGTCAACCTGCAAATTAAGCTCCATAAATAAATTCTTAATCCACATTATCTCACATGTGACTTGAGCCAAAGCTCTATACTCAGCCTCGGTGGAAGATAATGCCACCGTGGGTTGCTTCTTTGAAATCCATGAGATGATCTTGCTACCTAGCATGACTAGGTAACCACTTGTACTTCTTCTATCCTCCTTGGAACGGGCCCAATCGGCATCAGAATAAGCTTTGACCTGCATATCATCATCAAATAAACAGAACAATCCTTCATTTATAGTGGTCTTGAGATATCGTAACATTCTTCTTGCAGCTTGCAAGTGTGTAGTCCTTGGACTATGCATAAATTATGATAACACTCCAACTCCATATGCTATGTCGGGCCTAGTTATTGTGGCATAATTGAAAGATCCTACAATAGATCGATACAAGGTTACATCCTCCAATGGCTCTCCATCAATGGAGCTTATCTTTACATTAACTTCCATAATATTTGAAATAGGCTTGCAATGTAGCATCCCAAACCTCTCAAGTAGGTCTAGAATATACTTCCTTTGTATGAGCATAATACCTTCTTCTTTGTATACAACTTCAATGCCAAGAAAATACCTAAGATCTCCAAGATCAGAGATCTTAAACTCCTTTCCAAGCTTTGCCTTGAATGAATCATAAGTAAACCTTTGAGTTGGATACTTAACTCTAGAAGACTTCCTTTCTTCACCTTTTGGAGGAATAAACCTCCTTTGCCTTGGGAACTTGATCTCTTTCTTTGACATGGCTTCTTTCTCCATCATGTGTCCTTCATCATCTTCAACTTCATTACCTTCTTCATCCAACTCCACCAATGTTGCTTTGCCTTTGTTGATTGATTGTGCTTCATAGCTTGATGAAGATCTCCCCCTCCATGGTGAGTTCATGCTTGAACTATCTTCAATTGATGGAACACCTTGGGCCGCTTAGCTCTAGGTCGATTTGTTCTTCATCATGTCCATGCTTTTCTTCTTCATAATCCTGCATACAATCATACTTCTTATACCAAGGGAGTAGCTCATCAAATGCTACATCCCTTGATATCCTCAAATCCTTTGTGTTTGGGTTGAAGCACCTGTAACCTTTATGATCATTTGAATATCCTAGAAACACACACTTTTCTGCCTTTGGTTGTAGCTTGTGCCTCAATTCACTTGGCACATGTACATAACAAGTACATCCAAATATCTTCAAGTGGGAGAGATCAAGTTTCTTACCAAAATAGGCTTGATATGGTGTCAAGCAATGGATCCCTGAGGTAGGAGCTCTATTCATAAGATACACGGCGGTATTTGCTGCATCACTCCAAAACATGTTAGGTACATTCATCTCATTAAGCATTGCTGTAGCGATCTCGGCAATGTATCTATTCTTTCTCTCTGCTACTCCATTTTGTTGGGGTGTGTACTTGCATGTTACTTGCCTCTTGATGCCTTGATCCATTTAAAAATCAGAAAACTCATTGGAGAAATATTCTCCCCCTCCATCGGACCTTAGCTTCTTGATATATGTACTTGTTTCCTTTTCTACCATTGCCTTGAATGCTTTGAAACATGTAAACACATCTGATTTGTTTTTGATGAAATAAACCCAAACCATCCTTGTGCAATCATCTATAAAAGTGACAAAGTACTTGTTACCTCCAATGGATTGCTCTTTGGTTGGCCCCCACACATCTGTATGTATCAACTCCAATGGATGTTGGCTTATGTAGCCACTCTTCTTGAATGGAAGTCTCGCTAACTTCCCTAGTTGACAAGATTCACATAAATGCTTCATACCTTTTCCTTGGAAGTTGGGAAGACCTTCAACCAGCCTCTTGAATTGCATTTCCTTCATTCTTTGTATGTTGATGTGACCTATCCTCTTGTGCCACAAGTCCAACTCCGAAATCCTCTTGTTTCCATATGTAAAGTAGACATGTTGAGTGGAATGAGAATTTACCTCCAAAGTGAAGAGTCTCCCTTGCTTCTTTCCTCTTGCTATGACCTTGTAACCTTGCTTAGGGTTCTCCACAAAGCATCCACCTTTGTTGAACCTTACTTGATAGCCTCTTTCAACCATTTGCCCAACGGACACCAAGTTCTTTGTGATGGTAGGTACATGCAAGACATCCTTGAGACATCTTCCTTCCTCCTTGTCATCCAAAGCTACATCTCCAACATGGGAGATCTCATGGGCTACATCATCACCTGTTTCTACATGTCCTTTACCTTTGGGAACATGTAGATTAGTAAACCAAGAAGAATTGCAACTCATATGGTTGCTACATCCACTATCAATATACCAAGTGTTATCTACTTTGCTTGAATTCCCATTCATGTGCATCATCAAGAGATTGTCATTTTCTGAACTTGTAGAAGCATAATTACCTTGGCGTTTGTATGAAGAACCTTGATTATAGCTCCTTTGGTTTCCTCCTTGGTAGCAATCTCTAGCATAGTGGCCAAACTTGCCACATATGTAACAACCTTCGCCATCTTGATTCCTGTTTTGTTGATGTCGTCCTCCTCTTCCTCTTATTCTTCCTCTCCCTCTTGGTGATGAGGTGCCTTGGTCATGTCCTTGATTGCTTGAGTGGCCTTGCCTTCCTCCAAACCTTCCTTTGCCCCTTCCTTGTCCTCGTCTTCCTTTGCCCCTTTGATTACCTGCATAGAAAACTTGTGCATCCTTGCTTTTAGTTGAACTTCCACCTATGTTCATTTCTTCGGTGACCATGAGAGCAACCAATTGCTCAAAATGGGGAAGATTATCCCTTACATATACTGAAGTGGTAAAGGGTTTCCACTTCTCATCATCTCTCAAACCATTGAGAGTATAAGCCAGAAGATCGTCATCGTCTACGTGGCTTCCAACGGATCCCAATGCATCTGATAACTCCTTGACCTTAAGTATGTAGTCATTTATGATACTCCCTGAGCTCTTCCTAAGGTTGTTGAGCTCATTCTTGAGTTGGATCTTCCTTGCTTTGGTGCTTGTTGAATAATGCCTTTCAAGTGTCTCCCATACCTTCATGCTAGAATCCAAGTCTTGGATATGGCCGATCATGCTATTGCTAATGTGCTGGGAAAGGATAAAGATAACCCTCTTGCCTCTTTCATTCCATTCCCTAAAGGCCCTTCTCTGGTCATTGGTTGGATTCTCATCCAACCTAGGTCTTGGTTCACTTCCACTAATCAACCCCCAAAGGCCCTTGCCCATAAGATAGTTGGAGACCCTAAATCTCCATGGTTGATAGTTCCCTTTGTCTAGCTTTTCAATTTGAGTGTTGAAGTCTCCCATATCTACTCTTTGATACTTGACCTAGCCCTTGGCTAATGCTCCAATGTGTGTAAAATGAAAATGAGGCTCTGAGGTTACCTCAATCCAAAGCTTTCCTTAGATGGACACCTTCTACTCTTGAAACTTTGAGTAGAATAGCTCCCCCTTGATGTGAGCTACCTCCAAGAAGCTTTTGTTGATGCAAATCTTCAACCACCAACTTCAAGAGGTCTTATTTCTTGTATGTGATGCCTCCAAGATGCCCAAATGCTCTGATACCACTGATGGGGGAAGTATCTCAACCCCTAAGCAAGGACAAAGCGTGAATGACCTCCACAGGTATCCTTCTTTGACCTCTGCACACCAAAAATGATCTTACTCAGAGCATATAGAGAGAACTCCACTGAGCTTTTGTAGACCTGTAGTAGACACCAAGAGATTTCCAACAAAACAAATTTCACTTCAAATGGATGCCTACACAAGGAGAAACAATGTCTACAACATGAGCTAGTTGAATGCTCACAACTGCCAGTCAAGCAGATACCTCACTTCACTCCAGCAAGCTTTTCTCAGAGATTATACAGCGAATGAATATCAAACT
>CM035413.1:24811442-24851442 GCA_020310875.1 Ceratopteris richardii
CTTCCCACATTGTCGTTGGATCTCTGCATTGTAATCAGTCAATAATATGCAATATGGCACATACTGATCATCATTGGTCCCTATCCACCTGTGATGGGACATACGTCTGAAATACTCGGATTTGATGACAGTGTCTTCTAATTTGGCCAATGATTGGATTTGTATTGCTACTCGTTCATCATGGGTGTTCGCTGTCTTCTCTAATGACTGAAGCCATTCAGGTGCTTCCACTTCTAAGGTATCCATTCCCTCTGAAGTTTGTTGCCCTCCTGGCATTGACATAGGAACGTATGGTTCCTCGTACGAATCATCTACCTCAATGGGAACCAAGTCTTCTGGCTCAGGTTCTATAACTGGAGAGGGTTGCCTTTCATACTCTAGTAACTTTTTCTAGAGCTCAACCACCTGCTCTGTCAATGCCTTCACTTCCTCTGAAGTCGAGGCCGGTTCTATTACCTTGGTTGGAGCCTCCTGTTCCTTGAGCTGGCCACGTAGCTCATCACGTTCCCTTCCAACTCATCATGAGCATCTAATAGATCTGCATAGCTTTCCAAGATGGTGTTCATTGTCTCTGAGGGTACGGCTTTAAACTGCTCTGGATCAGTTTCGTGGGGAGAGCCTTCCATTGTTGCTTCTAGATTTGCTTCATTTTGTTGCTGCAGTCTCTTGTTCTCTTCAAGGGCGGTTGCCATGTGTTTTCTGACGAGTGCCAAGTTACACCGGACTCTGAGATTATCAGCTTGGTATACGTCCAGCAAGGCCTCGAGTTGTGTTGGTGCCCGGCTGTTGTGATGGTTGGGGAATTTCTAGGAGTGTCTGGTGGGCATGTTCAAGCGTGGTGTAACATTGGTTGAGTTCTGCATTTTCTTCCTCGATCGCTGTGAGGCGGCTCTGAAGTTTCTGATTGGTAGTGATCACTTGATGATAACGATCGTCGAGAGCTCGATACTCATTCTGAAGTTGATAGACACATTGATTTAAAGCTAGAAATATACTATTTACATTAAATGATGCAGGGAGAGATGAAGATGCAGGGGAAATGGGGACGGGAAAGGGAGTTGTGAATGATGTGGAGTCAAGTGGAGATGTGGGTGGAGGGGGTATGGGGGACGGAGGTTGCATGGGGGAAGGGAGTGGTGCTGTGGCAGGAGATGTTTCCATAGTGTCAAATGTTTGAGTGACCGTGTAGATGGGGACCGTGGGTGGGGTGGATGTGATGTTAGTGAAGAGAGTGGTGAAGGTGGGCATAGTGACTCCCCCGAATTGGATTCCCGGAGAGAGTGGAATTCCCATGACGATTGTGGTGATATTGGACGTGGTGGCGATAGTGTCACGTGGTGGAGTGAGTTGTGTAGTGAGAGGTGGGGAGGGTGGTGACAGTGGTGCTTCCTGATGTTCGTTTGTTTGCGTTGTATTTCCTGGTGTTGATACGTTGATATGAATTTGTTTCCCGGACCTCATGGGACGGGCGGGAACTCCTTTCTCAAATCGGTGAATGCAGGTCATTGCCTCATGAATGGCCTCATCCAATCCTACTGCGTCGGCATGTAGGTTGATGGACTCGATGAACATATCATCCACACCTTCCTCTGCCAGCAATTAGTTCATGAGTTTCTTGCCTGCTTCAAGTGACATTTTATGCTGTTCTTGAACTAGCTTCATGGTTCGATATAGTCTTTTTATTTGTGCCGAATACGCTGGGGCACTTGCTAACTCTGAAAGTTCATCATACTCTTGTTCTTCGTAGGCTTCTTCCTCTTGTTCGGTCTCTTGTTCATCTACGTCGACTTCTACAACTTGCGGTCGGGTGGGGGCTGACGTTGTTGTATGGGTTTGTGGTTCCTGAGCTCGCTCTGTTTCCGTTTCGAGATTGGAGTCGTAGATCAGTCTAGCCACTTCTTCATCAGTGAGATCATTGAGAGTAAAGCCCTGTGGAAATTCCAAGTCTGATGGGACGGGTGGAAACACCAGATTGGGTCCCTCTGTACTTGGTCTTGGTAGCCGAATGGTGAATGGTCTAATGCGTCGTGTCTGGGGAGGGGTAATTTCTGGTGTAGTGGTGGCTCCCCTTGGTTGAGCGCAGGGTAATTGGACTCCCCCTCTCATCTTCTTTGATGGAGGACCTACCGCTGATAGCCTTCTCTAGAACTCCTGGGCTCGGGACCATACGAGTGCCCGCTGAATAGGCACGTCATAGGCTAGACATCGATAGATTATTTTGGTCAGAGCACAACACCCGTGGAGCACATTTTTCTGCTTCTTGTTCCACCGTTGATGGGCTAGGTGGATCTGATCGATGATCCAGTGTGGTACGTTGATAGGGAGGTTTTCTGTCTCTGCCAAATACAAGCTAAACCATATCTTCTTTGGTGGCATGGTGAATCTTTCCTGGGCTGGAAAAGCAAAATGCTGCATGACGGTCCGTAGGTGAAGAGCGATGGTCGGTGTCATTGCTACCATATCCTTTAGCTTATTGAGATCTTTATGTTTCATTCTGCCTGGAACCATTATTTCCTTTTCAGTAGGAATGTGCATACCATGCATGTCCAATGCTTCTCGTACCAGATTGAGGGTCAGTTTGAATCTTTTAAGTTCGTGGCCCGGCAACAGTGAGGGTAACACAAAATTGCTGTTGCCTCCCTTGGCCCTGTTAGGAGTGATGGTACTGATAAGATAAGAACAACGTAAGAAATCTGGCTTTGGTAAGTGGTCCCTGAAATAACTGTCCAGGCTCGCTTTGGTCCATATCGAACGCATTACTTCGGCATTCTGATAGCTCTCAAATTTGCGCGTGAAGAAATGGTAGCGTCCCCATTTACCATTAAACTCCAATTCAGCTTCCCAAAAATAGGTTCCATCACCTAATGGTCCTGCAACATCACTGAACCAATGAGCGTGTTTGCCCACTTGAGAGGTGTGTCCCTGAGGAGGATCCTGAACTAGGAGCACATGCACAGCTTGAAGTTCTTGCGGTCTTTCGGCGAGATGTGGTTCGAGGAGGAGTGTTAGGCTATATCCACAATCTGTCCGCTGGATCCGGCGTGAGAACTGGAACCTCCAGCTTCTGCCATGGCACTGCTTGCTTGTTGGTTCTGTGAGAATATAGAACCATGTATTAACATTGTAATGGACAGAATAAAAACCGTTGTTGTCCCCGTTACAACATTAACATGAGGTAGATGATGAGTCAGTGGGTTAGTGAGTGCTCGATGAGTGTGTGTGCCGTTAGTGAAGAGAAGAGCTTAGATGGAAAGCTATGGTGTCTGAGTGATGTAGTTAGTAGTTGGACGTGAATTTACCAAGAAGGGTCAGGGGGTTTGTCACACATCTTAGGACGCCAGACACAACGTATGGTTTTGTGTCGTGGTTTGGTGGAAGGGCCTGAAAGCACAGTGAGGGTATCGGCTTGGAAATGAGGCTTTTTAGGGATCCATTTCCACATGATTCTTCTCGTGCTTACAGGTGAATGTGTGTTTGTGGGTGAGGTATAAGAATGAGTATCAGATGTGAGAGGAAATGGACCATGTGGTACAGGGAGTGGTGTCTAGATAGATATTTGAGCCCGCAAGTAAGCCTTAGGCACCCAAATTTGTCTTGATTGTGGCCTAGCCTTCATCAACTTCTTGGGTACCCAAATAGATTTTACTTTCTCAACAGAGGTTTTAGGAGTCTTCTTATTAGTATCAAGTCGTGGATTACGAATAGGAAGTTGAGACCGTTGTTGCGACTTAGTTACGGTCGGCAGCTCGTCTTTCCGCACCCACATTTGTTTCATCGGCTGAGTTGTTCTGCTTCGCGCGTTCTTTTGGTCTCTCGCCTGGAGAATCTTCAGTGATTGATCTGCCCTTAGTTGCTGCCTCCTTCTGGCCTTTGGAAAAGAAGGGAGTTCCATTGTGGTTCTGACTCCTTCTTTGAGATCTTCGTTCTTCTGTATCACACAGCCTTGGACAAGAACAGCATGGTCAACTTCATGTGTACCCCTGGAGGGACCAGGAGTCTGTGCCTTTCCTAGTTCCTTGAGTGCTCCATTATTTAACTCAATTGTAATTCTAGTTTGATTCACCCATACCTGAAGAAGTCCACTTCTTAGGTTTAAGTTGACTGCTTGGTCATAGATCCAGTCTTGACCCAAGACAAGGGGTTCAGTGAGGTCCTCATCTTGACATACTAGTACTTTAACTGTCATTGCCTCATCGTGAATATAGAGGGGAAGTTCCACCTCGCCCATGCAAGGGGTTTCCACGCCTCCCAATCCTATGAGATATGCTTCCACAGGATTGACAGTTAATTGCAACTCTTGACAGTAAGACAATTTAATAGCACTGGTGGCTGCACCTGAGTCAATCAAGGCTCTTACAATCCTTGCACTCTTTCCTCGTCCTATATCTAAGGTTATGAAAGGACGTCGATCAGTTATCCTATGTGAGCTAACCCCTGAAACTTCACACATAGCCACGTCATATCCTTGATCTGCATATGCATCTTGCCTAGGGTGCTCTCTACCTTGTCTTCTTAATTTCATTCTCCGTATGCACTCTAGGGCTTCTGCTTGAGCTTCTTCTCGAATTCGCTTTTCTTCCTCTTTGCGTTTCTTAGCAATATTGAGTCGACTTAGCATTTCCTCTGTGAGAGGTTCCTGATACAACTTGACTCTCCATCCGCTGATATAACTTGGGAGAACATCGGCTTCTAATGTGGCTAGTTGCACTGCTCCACTTGTTGAGATTCTATTAATGATCATGGGTCCGTAGCCTCTCTTCTCCAGTTTCCTCGCATGTTGCTTCAATGTGTAGACTAAAACTAAGTCGCCTGCCTTCAAACCTTTATCCTTAACGTGGGCATCAAAGTATGCCTTCTGTCATTTCTTTGCTGCATATATCCCTGTAGCCGCCCTCAGTCTTGTTTCTCCTAATCGTTCAAGGTCAAAAAGTCTTGAGGAGAGTTCATGACCCGTCCATTCATGCTCTTGTGCTACTTTCAGTGTAGGTATTAGGAAGTCCAACGGTAGCACTGCATTTTGGCCAAATACCATCTGAAAGGGGGTGGCTTGGAGTAGCGTTTTGTAGGCGACTTGGTATGCCCAAACAGCATGGTGTAGTTGTTTATCCCAATCAGAGCGTTTATTGTTCACTAATTTCGTTAGTACATTGCATAAGATCTTGTTGGTGCTCTCGGCCTGGCCATTTGCTTGAGGGTGATAGGGGGCAGACTTCTTATGAACTACCAAGAATTCTTGGAGTAGATTTTCAATCACTTCGTTCAAGAAGTGAGTGCCTCTATTACTTACTAGTTCTATAGGTAGCCCGTATCTTGTGAATACATTCTCAAACAAGAATTTAGCAGTTGTTTGAACATCGTTCTTCGTCGTGGCTTTTACCTCTACCCACTTTGTTAGATAGTCTGTCGCAACAATGATATATTCTGCATGGGAACCCTTAGCTGGGGGATTAATATGACCTACGAAGTCTATTCCCCACTTAGAGAATGCACGTCCACCCATCATAGGTTTCAGTGGCATCTCATCTTTACGTATAGGATATTGAGTTCTCTGACAGACATCACAGCGTTTCACATAGGTATGTGCATCCATGTGAAGGGTCGGCCACCAGAAGCCCGCAAATAGTATTGCCTTGATCACCCGATCTGGTCCAAAGTGTCCTCCTACTACACCTTGGTGAGCAGTGTCCAAGATCTTGACATACTCACTCTCATGGACACATAGTCTCAGGTAACCGTCTTTACCACGTTTGTATAGATTATCACCAATAAGTGAGTAATCCTGGGCTTCTTGTTCTAAACTCCTTTTCCTAGCCAGAGTCATGTCTGGAGGGAATGTTTTCGTCCTCAGGAAGGATACTAGTGGTTCACTCCAATCTGGCACTATGGACACTTGATAAAGAGTGGCATGTTCCACAGGTGGTTTAGTGCAGCAGATTGGGCATTCCTTGCACAACTTTTGGACATCAGCTTCCATAGTTGGCCAATGTACTCCTAGTCTCCTTAGGGTCTGTAAGGTTCGTTGCTTTGAGTAGTGTTGCTCTAATGCACCTACATGTGCTAAATGCAACCATTTAGTGTACTCGTCCTCTTCTACACAACAAGCCAAGATTCCTTGATCTGTGTGCTTGTACATACTTCCTGCCATGATGTGATACTTTTGGGCTTTTACTACCTCTCTATCCTGCGTGTTTATTACTGGATGGTTAGGTCCGTATGTCAATACTGGCACTAATGGCTTAGCCCACTGCAGCACTACTTCCAAATTAAACAAGTAAGCATCAGGAAGGTCATCTGACACTCCTTGTGGGGCTTCTCCCGAGGTGAGCCTAGAAAGGTGATCTGCTCTCAAATGAGTCTTCCCTTTCCTTACCACAACCTCAAAATCATATTCCATTAGCAAGAGAAACCATCTTACTAATCTTCCTGTATTGCATGGCTTGTTTACGAGGTATAGCAATGCCTGATGATCAGTAAAAAATTTAAACTTATTTGCAAGCAAATAGTGTCTAAATTTCTTAACTGCATATATCATGCCTAAGCCTTCTCTCTCAATAGTGGTATAATTTCATTCAGCTGCATTCAATTGTCGACTAGCATATGCAATTGGAAGATCCATATTACCTTCACCAGTAGGTTGTGCAAGCACACATCCAATGGCATAACTGGATGCATCCACATGAACATGGAAAGGCTTATTCCAATCCGGTGTGGTTAAGATTGGTGCTGAACATAATCGCCGTTTAAGCTCATTGAAGGAATTCTCACATTCCTCAGTCCATTCAAAGTTAGTCAGAAGTCCGTACATGGGCTTTGCAATGACAGCATACATGTGAATGAACCGGCGGTAGTGACCACAGTGCCCCATGAAAGCTTGTACTTCCTTGACATTCCTTGGCCTAGGTAGCTCTGCTATGGCTCTCACTTTCTCTTCATCAGTGGATATGCCATTCTTTGATACTATGTGTCCTAGAATCTTGCCTTGCCTGACCATAAAAATGCACTTTTCTGGGTTCAGGCAGACTTGATATTCTCTACATTTGTCAAAGATTTGTCTGAGTTCAGGAATATGGGTTTGTCTAATGTTGGAATGAGCACAAAGATCATCAACATAGACTTCTAAGTTCTTCCTCAGGAACTCTTTAAATACATGGCACATCAGCCTCTGGAAGGTAGCTGGTGCATTAGTAAGCCCAAATGGCATTACCCGAAAGGCGAATATGCCCCATTCTGTGGCAAAAGCTGTCTTATGCTGATCCTCTAGAGCTATGGCTACTTGATTGTAGCCCGAAAATCCATCGAGGAAGCTGTACACTTCCTTGCCTGCTACTCTTTCTAAGAGATGTTCTGTGATGGGAAGCGGATAGTTATCTCGAATTGTGGCTGCATTGACCTTCTTCAAGTTAATGCATACATGCAGCTTGCCATTCTTCTTGGGCACCACTACGATGGGGGATACCCACTCAGTGTGCTCAATTTCATAGATAAATCCAGCTTCAACCAGTCTATCTATCTCCTCTTTAATCTTGGCAGCGTAATTATCGTTATATGTATAGGGCTTTTGCTTAGAGGGTTTAGCATCTGAGGTCATGGGGATAGTGTGTGAGCATATGTCAGAGTCAACACCTTTCAAATCCTTGTAACTCCAAGCGAATACATCTTTGTATTCTCTTAGCAAGGCTATTAACGCATGCTCTTCTTCCTCTGTTAGGTCATGGCCTATGTATGTGCATCTCTCCTCTCCTTCTTCTAGGGCCACTACTATTTTCTTGGTGGTTTCTTTGTTATCATAGGCCTCTCCTGATTGTGCCTCTCGTTTCGGCATTCTGATCATGACTCTCCTGTCATCTATCTCATACTTCTTAAAATTTTCTGGGACCTCAAACAAAGATTCCTCCTCTTCTTGTGTGACTTCTTTCTTCTTCCTTTTCTTTCCTTCTTCCTTAGGGGTCACATGTGTGGCTAATCGTACATCATTTGTAAGCTCTCCATGCCTCTGGGGTTGAAATTCTACTTCATGGAAGTATTCTTCATCTGATGCAAAAGGTGGGTCCATAATGATCGACTCTAGATCGGAGTCACTTGCATCCTCAGATGCATCAGGGCTAGGTTCGCATTCTTCTAGAACTACCTCTCCCATGATTGGCTCTATGGAGAAGACTGAAATGTCATAGCCATCCTCATCACAGTGAGGTGTCCATTGTTCCTCATTGATGGCTACATCCATTGTTGCTAGAATTTCTGCCCAGCCGTGGGGTTCAAATTCTTCGTCCGGAAAGACTACAGGTGCATAGGCTGGGTCTTGGATTGATCTATGGGTTTCTTTTGCACCTACCTGCCTGGCCTTTTCCCTCTTCTCTTCTTCTACTGCTACTTTGCACATCCATAAGTGAGTGTCTTCATGCATCCATGAGGATCCTGATCCTATGAAATGCACCGATTCCGTATCATCTTTGGCTCTATGGATGGGGTTCCATTGGATGGGAGGGACATCTCTATGAGAGTAATCCTTGAGATTGACTTTGGTCGTAACACCTAAGTGCTGCAGGTACAAAGAATTGGTTCCCCAATCCTGTACCACTTGCAACTGTCGCATAAAGGGTCGTCCCAAAATCATTTCATAGGCATGATTTTTGCTGAAGTCACATATAGCAAATGTATGCTCAAACTCGACACCACAGGTGGTGAGAGTTATTCCTTCTAGCAATCCTAAGGGTCTCTCAATATGACCATTGGCCATCTGCAATTTCATTCTCATTGGCCTGAGTGCTGGCTTGCCCCAACGCTTCCATAGAGAAGTGGTGGCAATTGCAACTCCTGCACCTGAGTCCAAAATTGCCTTGGTGGTGTACTCCTGGTAGGTAATGGGAAGATAGGTGTTCCCTTCTTCACCTTCACACATATCTCCTATCTTATCCAAGGGTATCTCTGACACCGTCCTATGTGATCCTACCTGGGAATGAGGTTTCACTATCACTGGTACTTGTTTGGCGACATGTTCCCATACTTCCGGTCTAACCTTAAGCAGCTCTTCCAAAGTGAGATTGCACTGCACTTTGGTGTTCTTCACTACCTCTGTGTTCCTAGGTATGACTGAATCTTCGTTTCTTACCATGACTGTAGGTGCTCTCATACAGGTGGACTTTGCTTCCCATGGGCCTGTGAAATGGGGTAGTTCTTGTAAAGAATTAGACTCGAAGTCTAATCTTTCTTGAGATTGGGCACTCTCCTGTTCTCCATAAATGGAAGGAAGGTCTTGTGGGAATTGATCGTGTGTGTCATCCACCAGTTCAATGGGGGGAGGAACTTCACTCTCTTTAGCCCATTTCTCTTCTTGAATCTCTTGCAAGAATTCTGGTGTGTATTGATTCATAGAAGAAGAGGTGTCTGGCTCCGTAGAGTTAGGCACGTAGGCCTCAGGCACATAGGCTTTCTGGGTAGGAAGACCTGCTCTTTCACTAGCCTTGTCATGGTGTTGAGGGGCGAGTTCCTTTTGTGATTGTGCCATTAGATTCTCTATTCTTTCTAGGGAGGGGGGGTTGTCTGGTTCAGTGGAATTGGGCACATAAGCTTTTGATGGGGGATGGGTCATGTTTTTGCTTGCTTTATCTCTTTCTTGATTTTTTTCTTCCTTGGCAGATCTTGCAATTATGCCCTCTAACTTCTCTAGAAGTCCATCCAAGTGTAATTGCGTCTTGGCTGAGCCCGAGTAATTGAAAAGGCGACTGGCTTCAAACATAGTCTGAGCCAATGCGACCATTTTCGCGCAAAGCTTGGTTCTTTCTATCTCTAGGTCAGCTCTAGGGTAACACTTGTCATGATCCGTGACATTTGGCCCTTCTTGGATTCTGGCCTGATATGCTTTAAGCATCATGTCTATATCTTCAAGAGTGGGGTCAGCTAATACTGATCCTGCTTGGGGTGGTGGGTGGGTTACGTGGGGTGTATTAGAGGGTGGAGGGATGGAGGGTGATGGGAATGGTAGCGGTGGGAATGTGTGAGAGTGCGGTTGAGATGTGATCTCTATGATTTTGGCCTTGGTTTCTCGTAGACTTTCCTCAAGTTCACTCATCTTCTTTGCCCATTGCCTTTTCATACGTTCACGGCTATCTCTCCGAGCTCTTGTTCTCTTCTTATTTTGGCTCTCAGTATCGCTAGCGTCTGGGCTCTTTTCCTTGCTTACCCCTTGGTTTTACTGCACTGCTTGAGCTCTAGTGACTACCTGTACAGGTGCAGTGGAAGTGACACTTCCTGTGGAATCTACCACTAACCCAATAACATTAATAGGAGTGATTTTTGGCATATTATTAGGATTCTTAGGACAGTCTCGTAAGAGATGCTCCTTTCCACATTCTTGGCAAAAGCCTTGAATTGTTACTGACTGGGGTTGCATAGGTGGAGGTAAGGGACAATCACAAATGAGATGATCTCCCTGACATCTGTAGCATGGTCCTTTAGGGAATGGGGGTCTTACTTGCTTAGGTTGAGGCCTAGGGTTGGGTTTGCATACATGACGTTTGTGTAATCTGACTCCCAACTAGGTTCATTTGGCTGTTCACTATAGTAAGACTCACCATGCTCAGGAGACTGCATGTAGTAGGCCTGGGGGCTATAAACATGTGTAGAATCAAAGCTATGGTCACTCGGGTCACTTTCAGAAAGCAATGATGTTACAGGGACTATAGCTCTATTCAGGTTCTCTTCTGCAGCTGCATATTTTACTGGGATCACATTAGTAGCAGCAGGTGGTTGCTGTGCTAGCACTGGCTGGGGTCTCAGTTGGTTTTGGTAGGGTTGGTAGGTTTGTTGAGGCCTAGCATACTGTTGTGGTGGATATTGGTTCTGATATCTTCCTTGTTGAGGGTATGTCTCAGGGTAGGTTTGCCTAACTACTTGCTTGTTGTATGGGCAATCTTGCGCTGTGTGATTTGTGTATCTCCGTTCTATGGTGCAGTACTGGCCACTAGGATTACTTGGGGTTGAGCCATAATGGGAGAGACATTTGCCATATGGTCGCCTCCACAATTATAACATCTTTTTACAGGGGCGAACCTTGAGATTTGTTTACTAGAGACACCTAGTTTCTGACCAACTTTCTCTGCAAGTTCCTCAATCGATGTGGATTGCGTGGAAGAGAGGCTAGAGGCACTATCTGAATCTTTGCATATCTTGGAAAGCTCTAACTCCTCCCCTAGGTTATCCTCAATGTCAATACACATGCGTACACACTCTTCTATGGTCCTAGGGTCCTTCAAGTACACATATGATCTTAATTTGGTACTTAGCAATCCATCCAAGAATAAAGCCACTTGCTTAGCTGGTGTGGGTAGCTCAGGGACAGGGCATCTCTCCAAGTATTGCCTAAATCTTCTTCCTGCAAGTCTCACGGTTTCTTGATGGGTTTGCTTGAAGCTGTTAATCAATGAGGAGGTATTGTGTCTTATGCCACTCTTAGAGAATTCAATAATGAAAGCCTCTAGGAGTTGGTCTATGCTCCTGAACTGCCTCTCGTTTAGTGGTTGAAACCATGTCAGGGCAGTGTTCCTAAGGGTTAGACCAAAGGCATTATATTGTGTGAATAAATCCTCCACTTGTTCAGCTCTCAACACTTGCCTAAACTCTGCCACATGATCGTATGGGTCTCCTGTGCCATCAAAGTAATTTTTCATGGACTTTACTAACTGAGTTGGTCTCAAAATCCTGGTGTGTTCTCTAGGTCGTGGTAGAGGGAAGTCTTCCATATTCCTTTGATTTCTTGGGGCTCTATGTACCTCAGGCTCCACTCTATTTGTTTCCATCCTCGTTCTTTCTTTGCCCCCTGGGTTAGCAAAGCTTACTTCTGGCCTATCTCTACTTCTGTCTCTTTGAGTTCCATGAGCTTGGGGTGTTCCCGCTCCAGGGTGACCATAAGACACATTTGATCTTGGTTGGGGGAAAATAATTTCACCTTTCCAAGTGTAAGCATGCCTATCATTTTCTGTCACCACAAAGATCCTCTTCGAAGCGTGATCTAAGTAGGTCACTCTGCCTGGGCTATCAGGATCCTTAAACTCATAGATCATGATTGTTCCTATATCAATTGGTTGATCAGATTTATACCTCCAAAAGGCTTCGTCAGTTTCTCGATTGAGGAGCAAATCTATGCTCTTATTATCCTGGGAAATCCACTCTGGTGTGATAATCCTAGTGAGAACCGATTTGCCTCGAGGGGTTCTAGGTTCTGTACCCATGTTTCCTTGCTCTAGGTCATCTAAGTCCGCTTCTGGGATCACATTTCCAAATTCGTCCGTCCTATCTGGGTGACTGGTGACTACGTATATGGTTCCTTCTTTGTCCAAGTATGCTCCATTTTCAAACTTGACAGCTGGGCGCTCTAGTCCAATGGATTGATCAGGATTCTTAATCTGTACCACAGATCTTCCTAGGCCGTCCTCATAGATGCTGGCACCTAATCGGTTGGTCCTAAGGTATTCCAACGGCGTTTTGTAAGGGCCTTCTACCCTGTGCAAGTATGGCACTCCTGAACTTCCTGTAGGTCTCTCCATACCTTGAGACATCTCGGATTCACTAGTCTCAGAACTTGGGTAGTATGAGTGGTGGCTCAACTACTGGGCCCACGACCTAGCAGTGTGGTTGACACTAGCCTCTGAAGACCTAAGGCTTTGTCTATCCCTTACTAGATGTCGCCCTGATCTAAGGTTCATAAGCCTAATTGGATAGCCCAAATTTGCCCAAGTACAACCTCGTTGCAGAGTTCTTTTGTATCAGTTACTTGATTCTTTTTAGTTGATTCCCGTGTTAAAATTCTTGTCTGATATCACGTCGTAAGGTATATTTGAGTGTAGTTCCGCACTTAAAGTTGATCGTTCCACGTTAAGTTCTTTTCCTTTAAAGTTCTCGACAGTACAAAGATTATGTTCTTAGCTTGAACTTGAAAGTTTAGGTATGCTTCAACTTGATAATTGCCTATCATCGCCCTGACTTACTCCTACCTCTAGTCGTTCTTAGCCTAAGCTAGGAATTGATGAAGGGGAATTGAGAGTATTCCGACCTTTCTTGCTGATCCTTGCTCTTTAGTGCTCGAGAAGTTGATTCTCAAGCTTGCACAAAGCCCTTGCTTGGACTCGCTCAATTTCTTCTCAATAGACCTGCATCAGTCCCAAGATTAGCTCCAGACTTAAATTCAAATGACAGACTAGATCACTTTCATGCATGTGACTTACTGACCAACTTATCTCTTGCCCTTTATAAAAAACAATCCCAAGGATCCCTCAGTTTTCCTACCTCGGGTAATTCCCACGAGCTTTCCGACAAAACAAGAATCACAGCAATTGGATTTCGTATGAGGAAGTTACATCAGTTCAGGCTTCAGGGATTAAAACAGGGTTCAAAACAGTTTAATCAAGCAGGCAGAAATTCTTGAATTACTTGGGTTGCGGCCTCAACATGCAATGCTAACCCCGAGTGTTTGTCCCACAAATTGACCAAATTAGCCCCCTATTCTTTACCCTAGAAAATTGGCCAAATTTGCCCTTCTAATGCGTTCGCAAGTTCTGTCAGTCGCGATTGACAGGTCAGTCGCGATTGACAGGTCAGTCGCGATTGATGTGTCGATCGCGATTGACAGGTCCGTCGTGGCTGTCAGTCGCAATTGATGTGTCGATCGCGATTGACAAGTGGTTCGAAAAGTCAATCAGTCGTGGTCAAAGGGTCGTTGACTCTGTCAGTCGCGATTGATGGGTCGATCGCGATTGACAGGTCGGTCGCGAGGGTCTGTCCGTCGTGGTCAAACAGTCGTTGACTCTGTCGGTCGTGATTGATGGGTCGATCGCGATTGACAGGTCGGTCGCGAGGGTCTGTCCGTCGTGGTCAAACAATCGTTGACTGTGTCGGTCGCGATTGACAGAGCCGTCGTGGGCTGTCAGTCGCGATTGATGGGTCGATCGCGATTGATGACCTGATCGCGATTGATGGGTCGATCGCGATCTTCCTTGCTTTGGTGCTTGTTGAATAAAGCCTTTCAAGTGTCTCCCATACCTTCATGCTTGAATCCAAGTCTTGGATATGGCCGATCATGCTATTGCTAATGTGTTGGGAAAGGATAAAGATAACCCTCTTGTCTCTTTCATTCCATTCCCTAAAGGCCCTTCTCTGGTCATTGGTTGGATTCTCATCCAACCTAGGTCTTGGTTAACTTCCACTAATCAACCCCCAAAGGCCCTTGCCCATAAGATAGTTGGAGACCCTAAATCTCCATGGTTGGTAGTTCCCTTTGTCTAGCTTTTCAATTTGAGTGTTGAAGTCTCCCATATCTAGTCTTTGATACTTGACCTAGCCCTTGTCTAATGCTCCAATGTGTGTAAAATGAAAATGAGGCTCTGAGGTTACCTCAATCCAAAGCTTTCCTTAGATGGACACCTTGTGCTCTTTGAAACTTTGAGTAGAATAGCTCCCCCTTGATGTGAGCTACCTCCAAGAAGCTTTTGTTGATGCAAATCTTCAACCACCAACTCCAAGAGGTCTTCTTGCTTGTATGTGATGCCTCCAAGATGCCCAAATGCTCTGATACCACTGATGGGGGAAGTATCTCAACCCCTAAGCAACGACGAAGCGTGAATGACCTCCACAGGTATCCTTCTTTGACCTCTGCACACAAAAAATGCTCTTTCTCAGAGCATATGCAGAGAACTCCAGTGAGCTTTTGTAGACCTGTAGTAGACACCAAGAGCTTTTCAACAAACCAAATTTCACTTCAAATGGATGCCTACACAAGGAGAAACAATGTCTACAACATGAGCTAGTTGAATGCTCACAACTGCCAATCAAGCAGATACCTCACTTCACTCCAGCAAGATTTTCTCCGAGATTATACAAAGAATGAATATCAAACTTTGGTCAACTTTAGAGGACTCTAATAGCTACCCAATGATACCAAAATCATAGCAAATGGATACATAGAGAAGGAGAACCAGCCCTTACAACAGAGAGCAAAATATTTCAAACAGAGCCTACACACTAAGAGAGATATCAATCACACAACTTCACTAAAATGAATGTTGCTCCCAGATTACTCAGAGAAT
Source organism: Ceratopteris richardii (assembly GCA_020310875.1). Lineage (NCBI taxonomy): Eukaryota > Viridiplantae > Streptophyta > Polypodiopsida > Polypodiales > Pteridaceae > Ceratopteris > Ceratopteris richardii. The sequence goes on from CM035413.1 coordinate 24,826,520, forward strand.
GATCGAGAGAATTTGTGAGCATAACATAGACTCTAATAGCTATCCAATGAGACAAGAATTACATCAAATGGATACAATATGAGGGAGAACCAATGCTAACAACGCAGGGGTAGAGAGTTGCAACACTGCCTGTGCACACACATAGATATGCCTACTAAAAGAAAACAAACAAGCAAGCAAGGGGCTAGCTTAAGCAAGGGGCTAGCTTAAGCAAGGGGCTTGCTTATCACAACTCCAGCACTTAGTGCTCACTTTACATGAGCTAAAACTCCAAGAAGATGGCCCAAAAAAAGTCGGGATACATGCTCCTTTTATAGTGAGAAGTGTGCCCCTAAAATCTAGGAACTACCTTTCCAAATCAGCCTCCTAACTTGGAGGAATTAGTTGAGATGACTTGGGGAGTGGTTGAGTGACTTTTCTTGATGGAATCTCGTGGCTTTTGGCTTCCTTTGATTGCTCCACATGTCCATAAAAGATTCCCCATGAATTTGTAGCTTGAAGCTTGACTTTTAACACTCCCCCTCAAGCTTCAATTCTTCGTCCTCATCCAAGCTCCTTCATGTTGATGCATTGCTTGAATTTTGAAATCTTCATCCCATCCAAAGCCTTTGTAAACATGTCGGAAACTTGGTCCTTGGTACCAATATGATGTACTGAAACTTCCTTCGATATCACCTTTTCCCTTATGAAGTGATAGTGCACTTCAATATGCTTGGTTCTAGCATGATAGACAAGATTCGATGCTAGATGAATGCTACTCATATTGTCACAAAAAATTGGATATGTGTCAACCTGCAAATTAAGCTCCATAAATAACTTCTTAATCCACATTAGCTCACATGTGACTTGAGCCAAAGCTCTATACTCAGCCTCGGTGGAAGATAATGCCACCGTGGGTTGCTTCTTTGAAATCCATGAGATGATCTTGCTACCTAGCATGACTAGGTAACCACTTGTACTTCTTCTATCCTCCTTCGAACCGGCCCAATCGGCATCAGAATAAGCTTTGACCTGCATATCATCATCAAATGAATAGAACAATCCTTCATTTATAGTGGCCTTGAGATATCGTAACATTCTTCTTGCAGCTTGCAAGTGTGTAGTCCTTGGACTATGCATAAATTGTGATAACACTCCAACTCCATATGCTATGTCGGGCCTAGTTATTGTGGCATAATTGAAAGATCCTACAATAGATCGATACAAGGTTACATCCTCTAATGGCTCTCCATCAATGGAGCTTAGCTTTACATTAACTTCCATGGGATTTGAAATAGGCTTGCAATGTAGCATCCCAAACCTCTCAAGTAGGTCTAGAATATACATCCTTTGTATGAGCATAATACCTTCTTCTTTGTATACAACTTCAATGCCAAGAAAATACCTAAGATCTCCAAGATCAGAGATCCTAAACTCGTTTCCAAGCTTTGCCTTGATCTCCTCAATGCCCTTTGTATCATTACCTGTAATGATAAGATCATCTACATACACGCACATGTAGACTACAAGTTCTCGTCTTTGTTTGATGAAGAGAGATGGATCCGCCTTGCATTGATTGTAACCACATTTGATCAAATAGTCCACCAATCTTTGGTTCCAAGCCCTTGGAGCTTGCTTTAGGCCATAAAGTGCCTTCTTCAACCTACAAACATGATGTGGAAACTCTTTATGAACAAAACCTAGTGGTTGCTCCATGTATACCTCTTCTTCCAAGTCTCCATTGAGAAAGGCATTCTTGATATCCAATTGGAAAAGCTTCCATCCTTTGCTAGCAGCCATTGCAATGAGTGTCCTAATGGTGCTCATCTTTGCCACGGGGCTGAATGTCTCTTCAAAGTCCACTCCATATGTTTGTGCAAAACCCTTGGCCACCAATCTTGCTTTGAACCTAGAAATAGATCCATCTGAATTCCTCTTTACTTTATACACCCACTTATTACCTATTACCTTCATGTTATCCTTCTTGGGCACTAGAGTCCATGTTTGATTCTCCTCAAGTGCGTCGATCTCTTCTTGCATTGCCTCTTTCCATTCGGTGTACCTGCTTGCATCTTCATAGCAATCGGGCTCATGATCTTCTACTACTTTGTTCATATATGCATAATGAGTTGCCATGTATGAATCATAAGTAAACCTTTGAGTTGGATACTTAACTCTAGAAGACTTCCTTTCTTCACCTTTTGGAGGAATAAACCTCCTTTGCCTTGGGAACTTGATCTCTTTCTTTGACATGGCTTCTTTCTCCATCATGTGTGCTTCATCATCTTCAACTTCATTACCTTCTTCATCCAACTCCACCAATGTTGCTTTGCCTTTGTTGATTGATTGTGCTTCATAGCTTGATGAAGATCTCCCCCTCCATGGTGAGTTCATGCTTGAACTATCTTCATTGATGGAACGCCTTGGGCTGCTTAGCTCTAGGTCGATTTGTTCTTCATCATGTCCATGCTTTTCTTCTTCATAGTCCTGCATACAATCATACTTCTTATACCAAGGGAGTAGCTCATCAAATGCTACATCCCTTGATATCCTCAAGTCCTTTGTGTTTGGTTTGAAGCACCTGTAACCTTTATGATCATTTGAATATCCTAGAAACACACACTTTTCTGCCTTTGGTTGTAGCTTGTGCCTCAATTCACTTGGCACATGTACATGACAAGTACATCCAAATATCTTCAAGTGGGAAAGATCAGGTTTCTTACCATAATAGGCTTGATATGGTGTCAAGCCATGGATCCCTGAGGTAGGAGCCCTATTCATAAGATACACGGCGGTATTTGCTGCATCACTCCAAAACATGTTAGGTACATTCATCTCATTAAGCATTGCTCTAGCGATCTCGGCAATGTATCTATTTTTTCTCTCTGCTACTCCATTTTGTTGGGGAGTGTACCTGCATGTTACTTGCCTCTTGATGCCTTGATCCATTAAAAAATCAGAAAACTCATTGGAGAAATATTCTCCCCCTCCATCGGACCTTAGCTTCTTGATATATGTACCTGTTTCCTTCTCTACCATTGCCTTGAATGCTTTGAAACATGTAAACACATCTGATTTGTTTTTGATGAAATAAACCCAAACCATCCTTGTGGAATCATCTATAAAAGTGACAAGTACTTGTTACCTCCAATGGATTGCTCTTTGGTTGGCCCCCACACATCTGTATGTATCAACTCCAATGGATGTTGTCTTATGTAGCCACTCTTCTTGAATGGAAGTCTCGCTTGCTTCCCTAGTTGACAAGATTCACATAAATGCTTCATACCTTGTCCTTGGAAGTTTGGAAGACCTTCAACCAGCCTCTTGAATTGCATTTCCTTCATTCTTTGTATGTTGATGTGACCTATCCTCTTGTGCCACAAGTCCAACTCCGAAATCCTCTTGTTTCCATATGTGAAGTAGACATGTTGAGTGGAATGAGAATTTACCTCCAAAGTGAAGAGTCTCCCTTGCTTCTTTCCTCTTGCTATGACCTTGTAACCTTGCTTAGGGTTCTCCACAAAGCATCCACCTTTGTTGAACCTTACTTGATAGCCTCTTTCAACCATTTGCCCAACGGACACCAAGTTCTTTGTGATAGTAGGTACATGCAAGACATCCTTGAGACATCTTCCTTCCTCCTTGTCATCCAAAGCTACATCTCCAACATGGGAGATCTCATGGGCTGTATCATCACCTGTTTCTACATGTCCTTTACCTTTGTGAACATGTAGATTAGTAAACCAAGAAGCATTGCAACTCATATGGTTGCTACATCCACTATCAATATACCAAGTGTTATCTACTTTGCTTGAATTCCCATTCATGTGCATCATCAAGAGATTGTCATTTTTTGAACTTGTAGAAGCATCATTACCTTGGCCTTTGTATGAAGAACCTTGATTATAGCTCCTTTGGTTTCCTCCTTGGTAGCAATCTCTAGCATAGTGGCCAAACTTGCCACATATGTAACATCCTTCACCATCTTGATTCATGTTTTGTTGATGTCGTCCTCCTCTTCCTCTTGTTCTTCCTCTCCCTCTTTGTGATGAGGTGCCTTGGTCATGTCCTTGATTGCTTGAGTGGCCTTGCCTTCCTCCAAACCTTCCTTTGCCCCTTCCTTGTCCTCGTCTTCCTTTGCCCCTTTGATTACCTGCATAGAAAACTTGTGCATCCTTGCTTTTAGTTGAACTTCCACCTATGTTCATTTCTTCGGTGACCATGAGAGATACCAATTGCTCAAAATCGGGAAGATTATCCCTTACATATACTGAAGTGGTAAAGGGTTTCCACTTCTCATCATCTCTCAAACACATAGATATGAGAGTTGCAACACTGCCTGCGCACACACATAGATATGCCTACTAAAAGAAAACAAACAAGCAAGCAAGGGGCTAGCTTAAGCAAGGGGCTTGCTTATCACAACTCCAGCACTTAGTGCTCACTTTACATGAGCTAAAACTCCAAGAAGATGGCCCAAAAAAAGTCGGGATACATGCTCCTTTTATAGTGAGAAGTGTGCCCCTAAAATCTAGGAACTACCTTTCCAAATGAGCCTCCTAACTTGGAGGAATTAGTTGAGATGACTTGGGGAGTGGTTGAGTGACTTTTCTTGATGGAATCTCGTGGCTTTTGGCTTCCTTTGATTGCTCCACATGTCCATAAAAGATTCCCCACGAATTTGTAGCTTGAAGCTTGACTTTTAACACTCCCCCTCAAGCTTCAAATCTTTGTCCTCATCCAAGCTCCTTCATGTTGATGCATTGCTTGAATTTTGAAATCTTCATCCCATCCAAAGCCTTTCTAAACATGTCGGCAACTTGGTCCTTGGTACCAATATGATGTACTGAAACTTCCTTCGATATCACCTTTTCCCTTATGAAGTGATAGTGCACTTCAATATGCTTGGTTCTAGCATGATAGACAAGATTCGATGCTAGATGAATGCTACTCATATTGTCACAAAAAATTGGATATGTGTCAACCTGCAAATTAAGCTCCATAAATAACTTCTTAATCCACATTAGCTCACATGTGACTTGAGCCAAAGCTCTATACTCAGCCTCGGTGGAAGATAATGCCACCGTGGGTTGCTTCTTTGAAATCCATGAGATGATCTTGCTACCTAGCATGACTAGGTAACCACTTGTACTTCTTCTATCCTCCTTCGAACCGGCCCAATCGGCATCAGAATAAGCTTTGACCTGCATATCATCATCAAATGAATAGAACAATCCTTCATTTATAGTGGCCTTGAGATATCGTAACATTCTTCTTGCAGCTTGCAAGTGTGTAGTCCTTGGACTATGCATAAATTGTGATAACACTCCAACTCCATATGCTATGTCGGGCCTAGTTATTGTGGCATAATTGAAAGATCCTACAATAGATCGATACAAGGTTACATCCTCTAATGGCTCTCCATCAATGGAGCTTAGCTTTACATTAACTTCCATGGGATTTGAAATAGGCTTGCAATGTAGCATCCCAAACCTCTCAAGTAGGTCTAGAATATACTTCCTTTGTATGAGCATAATACCTTCTTCTTTGTATACAACTTCAATGCCAAGAAAATACCTAAGATCTCCAAGATCAGAGATCCTAAACTCGTTTCCAAGCTTTGCCTTGATCTTCTCAATGCCCTTTGTATCATTACCTGTAATGATAAGATCATCTACATACACGCACATGTAGACTACAAGTTCTCGTCTTTGTTTGATGAAGAGAGATGGATCCGCCTTGCATTGATTGTAACCACATTTGATCAAATAGTCCACCAATCTTTGGTTCCAAGCCCTTGGAGCTTGCTTTAGGCCATAAAGTGCCTTCTTCAACCTACAAACATGATGTGGAAACTCTTTATGAACAAAACCTAGTGGTTGCTCCATGTATACCTCTTCTTCCAAGTCTCCATTGAGAAAGGCATTCTTGATATCCAATTGGAAAAGCTTCCATCCTTTGCTAGCAGCCATTGCAATGAGTGTCCTAATGGTGCTCATCTTTGCCACGGGGCTGAATGTCTCTTCAAAGTCCACTCCATATGTTTGTGCAAAACCCTTGGCCACCAATCTTGCTTTGAACCTAGAAATAGATCCATCTGAATTCCTCTTTACTTTATACACCCACTTATTACCTATTACCTTCATGTTATCCTTCTTGGGCACTAGAGTCCATGTTTGATTCTCCTCAAGTGCATCGATCTCTTCTTGCATTGCCTCTTTCCATTCGGTGTACCTGCTTGCATCTTCATAGCAATCGGGCTCATGATCTTCTACTACTTTGTTCATATATGCATAATGAGTTGCCATGTATGAATCATAAGTAAACCTTTGAGTTGGATACTTAACTCTAGAAGACTTCCTTTCTTCATCTTTTGGAGGAATAAACCTCCTTTGCCTTGGGAACTTGATCTCTTTCTTTGACATGGCTTCTTTCTCCATCATGTGTCCTTCATCATCTTCAACTTCATTACCTTCTTCATCCAACTCCACCAATGTTGCTTTGCCTTTGTTGATTGATTGTGCTTCATAGCTTGATGAAGATCTCCCCCTCCATGGTGAGTTCATGCCTGAACTATCTTCATTGATGGAACGCCTTGGGCCGCTTAGCTCTAGGTCGATTTGTTCTTCATCATGTCCATGCTTTTCTTCTTCATAGTCCTGCATACAATCATACTTCTTATACCAAGGGAGTAGCTCATCAAATGCTACATCCCTTGATATCCTCAAGTCCTTTGTGTTTGGGTTGAAGCACCTGTAACCTTTATGATCATTTGAATATCCTAGAAACACACACTTTTCTGCCTTTGGTTGTAGCTTGTGCCTCAATTCACTTGGCACATGTACATAACAAGTACATCCAAATATCTTCAAGTGGGAAAGATCAGGTTTCTTACCATAATAGGCTTGATATGGTGTCAAGCCATGGATCCCTGAGGTAGAAGCCCTATTCATAAGATACACGGCGGTATTTGCTGCATCACTCCAAAACATGTTAGGTACATTCATCTCATTAAGCATTGCTCTAGCGATCTCGGCAATGTATCTATTTTTTCTCTCTGCTACTCCATTTTGTTGGGGGGTGTACCTGCATGTTACTTGCCTCTTGATGCCTTGATCCATTAAAAAATCAGAAAACTCATTGGAGAAATATTCTCCCCCTCCATCGGACCTTAGCTTCTTGATATATGTACCTGTTTCCTTCTCTACCATTGCCTTGAATGCTTTGAAACATGTAAACACATCTGATTTGTTTTTTATGAAATAAACCCAAACCATCCTTGTGCAATCATCTATAAAAGTGACAAAGTACTTGTTACCTCCAATGGATTGCTCTTTGGTTGGCCCCCACACATCTGTATGTATCAACTCCAATGGATGTTGGCTTATGTAGCCACTCTTCTTGAATGGAAGTCTCGCTTGCTTCCCTAGTTGACAAGATTCACATAAATGCTTCATACCTTGACCTTGGAAGTTTGGAAGACCTTCAACCAGCCTCTTGAATTGCATTTCCTTCATTCTTTGTATGTTGATGTGACCTATCCTCTTGTGCCACAAGTCCAACTCCGAAATCCTCTTGTTTCCATATGTGAAGTAGACATGTTGAGTGGAATGAGAATTTACCTCCAAAGTGAAGAGTCTCCCTTGCTTCTTTCCTCTTGCTATGACCTTGTAACCTTGCTTAGGGTTCTCCACAAAGCATCCACCTTTGTTGAACCTTACTTGATAGCCTCTTTCAACCATTTGCCCAACGGACACCAAGTTCTTTGTGATAGTAGGTACATGCAAGACATCCTTGAGACATCTTCCTTCCTCCTTGTCATCCAAAGCTACATCTCCAACATGGGAGATCTCATGGGCTGTATCATCACCTGTTTCTACATGTCCTTTACCTTTGTGAACATGTAGATTAGTAAACCAAGAAGCATTGCAACTCATATGGTTGCTACATCCACTATCAATATACCAAGTGTTATCTACTTTGCTTGAATTCCCATTCATGTGCATCATCAAGAGATTGTCATTTTCTGAACTTGTAGAAGCATAATTACCTTGGCCTTTGTATGAAGAAACTTGATTATAGCTCCTTTGGTTTCGTCCTTGGTAGCAATCTCTAGCATAGTGGCCAAACTTGCCACATATGTAACATCCTTCACCATCTTGATTCATGTTTTGTTGATGTCGTCCTCCTCGTCCTCTTGTTCTTCCTCTCCCTCTTTGTGATGAGGTGCCTTGGTCATGTCCTTGATTGCTTGAGTGGCCTTGCCTTCCTCCAAACCTTCCTTTGCCCCTTCCTTGTCCTCGTCTTCCTTTGCCCCTTTGATTACCTGCATAGAAAACTTGTGCATCCTTGCTTTTAGTTGAACTTCCACCTATGTTCATTTCTTCGGTGACCATGAGAGCAACCAATTGCTCAAAATCGGGAAGATTATCCCTTACATATACTGAAGTGGTAAAGGGTTTCCACTTCTCATCATCTCTCAAACTATTGAGAGTATAAGCCACAAGATCGTCATCGTTTACGTGGCTTCCAATGGATCCCAATGCATCTGATAACTCCTTGACCTTAAGTATGTAGTCATTTATGCTACTCCCTGAGCTCTTCCTAAGGTTGTTGAGCTCATTCTTGAGTTGGATCTTCCTTGCTTTGGTGCTTGTTGAATAAAGCCTTTCAAGTGTCTCCCATACCTTCATGCTTGAATCCAAGTCTTGGATATGGCCGATCATGCTATTGCTAATGTGTTGGGAAAGGATAAAGATAACCCTCTTGTCTCTTTCATTCCATTCCCTAAAGGCCCTTCTCTGGTCATTGGTTGGATTCTCATCCAACCTAGGTCTTGGTTCACTTCCACTAATCAACCCCCAAAGGCCCTTGCCCATAAGATAGTTGGAGACCCTAAATCTCCATGGTTGATAGTTCCCTTTGTCTAGCTTTTCAATTTGAGTGTTGAAGTCTCCCATATCTAGTCTTTGATACTTGACCTAGCCCTTGTCTAATGCTCCAATGTGTGTAAAATGAAAATGAGGCTCTGAGGTTACCTCAATCCAAAGCTTTCCTTAGATGCACACCTTGTGCTCTTTGAAACTTTGAGTAGAATAGCTCCACCTTGATGTGAGCTACCTCCAAGAAGCTTTTGTTGATGCAAATATTCAACCACCAACTCCAAGAGGTCTTCTTGCTTGTATGTGATGCCTCCAAGATGCCCAAATGCTCTGATACCACTGATGGGGGAAGTATCTCAACCCCTAAGCAACGACGAAGCGTGAATGACCTCCACAGGTATCCTTCTTTGACCTCTGCACACAAAAAATGCTCTTTCTCAGAACATATGCAGAGAACTCTAGTGAGATTTTGTAGACCTGTAGTAGACACCAAGAGCTTTTCAACAAACAAAATTTCACTTCAAATGGATGCCTACACAAGGCGAAACAATGTCTACAACATGAGCTAGTTGAATGCTCACAACTGCCAATCAAGCAGATACCTCACTTCACTCCAGCAAGATTTTCTCAGAGATTATACAGAGAATGAAAATCAAACTTTAATAAACTTTAGACGACTCTAATGGCTACCCAATGACACCAAAATCATAGCAAATGGATACATAGAGAAGGAGAACCAGCCCTTACAACAGAGAGCAAAATATTTCAAACAGAGCCTACACACTAAGAGAGATATCAATCACACAACTTCACTAAAATGAATGTTGCTCCCAGATTACTCAGAGAATGATCCAGAGACTTTGTGAGCATAAAATAGACTCTAATAGCTATCCAATAAGACAAGAATTACATCAAATGGATACAATATGAGGGAGAACCAATGCTAACAACTCAGGGGTAGAGAGTTGCAACACTGCCTGCGCACACACATAGATATGCCTACTAAAAGAAAATAAACAAGCAAGCAAGGGGCTAGCTTAAGCAAGGGGCTTGCTTATCACAACTCCAGCACTTAGTGCTCACTTTACATGAGCTAAAACTCCAAGAAGATGGCCCAAAAAAAGTCGGGATACATGCTCCTTTTATAGTGAGAAGTGTGCCCCTAAAATCTACGAACTACCTTTCCAAATCAGCCTCCTAACTTGGAGGAATTAGTTGAGATGACTTGGGGAGTGGTTGAGTGACTTTTCTTGATGGAATCTCGTGGCTTTTGGCTTCCTTTGATTGCTCCACATGTCCATAAAAGATTCCCCACGAATTTGTAGCTTGAAGCTTGACTTTTAACACTCCCCCTCAAGCTTCAATTCTTTGTCCTCATCCAAGCTCCTTCATGTTGATGCATTGCTTGAATTTTGAAATCTTCATCCCATCCAAAGCCTTTGTAAACATGTCGGCAACTTGGTCCTTGGTACCAATATGATGTACTGAAACTTCCTTCGATATCACCTTTTCCCTTATGAAGTGATAGTGCACTTCAATATGCTTGGTTCTAGCATGATAGACAAGATTCGATGCTAGATGAATGCTACTCATATTGTCACAAAAAATTGGATATGTGTCAACCTGCAAATTAAGCTCCATAAATAACTTCTTAATCCACATTAGCTCACATGTGACTTGAGCCAAAGCTCTATACTCAGCCTCGGTGGAAGATAATGCCACCGTGGGTTGCTTCTTTGAAATCCATGAGATGATCTTGCTACCTAGCATGACTAGGTAACCACTTGTACTTCTTCTATCCTCCTTCGAACCGGCCCAATCGGCATCAGAATAAGCTTTGACCTGCATATCATCATCAAATGAATAGAACAATCCTTCATTTATAATGGCCTTGAGATATCGTAACATTCTTCTTGCAGCTTGCAAGTGTGTAGTCCTTGGACTATGCATAAATTGTGATAGCACTCCAACTCCATATGCTATGTCGGGCCTAGTTATTGTGGCATAATTGAAAGATCCTACAATAGATCGATACAAGGTTACATCCTCTAATGGCTCTCCATCAATGGAGCTTAGCTTTACATTAACTTCCATGGGATTTGAAATAGGCTTGCAATGTAGCATCCCAAACCTCTCAAGTAGGTCTAGAATATACTTCCTTTGTATGAGCATAATACCTTCTTCTTTGTATACAACTTCAATGCCAAGAAAATACCTAAGATCTCCAAGATCAGAGATCCTAAACTCGTTTCCAAGCTTTGCCTTGATCTCCTCAATGCCCTTTGTATCATTACCTGTAATGATAAGATCATCTACATACACGCACATGTAGACTACAAGTTCTCGTCTTTGTTTGATGAAGAGAGATGGATCCGCCTTGCATTGATTGTAACCACATTTGATCAAATAGTCCACCAATCTTTGGTTCCAAGCCCTTGGAGCTTGCTTTAGGCCATAAAGTGCCTTCTTCAACCTACAAACATGATGTGGAAACTCTTTATGAACAAAACCTAGTGGTTGCTCCATGTATACCTCTTCTTCCAAGTCTCCATTGAGAAAGGCATTCTTGATATCCAATTGGAAAAGCTTCCATCCTTTGCTAGCAGCCATTGCAATGAGTGTCCTAATGGTGCTCATCTTTGCCACGGGGCTGAATGTCTCTTCAAAGTCCACTCCATACGTTTGTGCAAAACCCTTGGCCACCAATCTTGCTTTGAACCTAGAAATAGATCCATCTGAATTCCTCTTTATTTTATACACCCACTTATTACCTATTACCTTCATGTTATCCTTCTTGGGCACTAGAGTCCATGTTTGATTCTCCTCAAGTGCGTCGATCTCTTCTTGCATTGCCTCTTTCTATTCGGTGTACCTGCTTGCATCTTCATAGCAATCGGGCTCATGATCTTCTACTACTTTGTTCATATATGCATAATGAGTTGCCATGTATGAATCATAAGTAAACCTTTGAGTTGGATACTTAACTCTAGAAGACTTCCTTTCTTCACCTTTTGGAGGAATAAACCTCCTTTGCCTTGGGAACTTGATCTCTTTCTTTGACATGGCTTCTTTCTCCATCATGTGTGCTTCATCATCTTCAACTTCATTACCTTCTTCATCCAACTCCACCAATGTTGCTTTGCCTTTGTTGATTGATTGTGCTTCATAGCTTGATGAAGATCTCCCCCTCCATGGTGAGTTCATGCTTGAACTATCTTCATTGATGGAACGCCTTGGGCCGCTTAGCTCTAGGTCGATTTGTTCTTCATCATGTCCATGCTTTTCTTCTTCATAGTCCTGCATACAATCATACTTCTTATACCAAGGGAGTAGCTCATCAAATGCTACATCCCTTGATATCCTCAAGTCCTTTGTGTTTGGTTTGAAGCACCTGTAACCTTTATGATCATTTGAATATCCTAGAAACACACACTTTTCTGCCTTTGGTTGTAGCTTGTGCCTCAATTCACTTGGCACATGTACATAACAAGTACATCCAAATATCTTCAAGTGGGAAAGATCAGGTTTCTTACCATAATAGGCTTGATATGGTGTCAAGCCATGGATCCCTGAGGTAGGAGCCCTATTCATAAGATACACGGCGGTATTTGCTGCATCACTCCAAAACATGTTAGGTACATTCATCTCATTAAGCATTGCTCTAGCGATCTCGGCAATGTATCTATTTTTTCTCTCTGCTACTCCATTTTGTTGGGGGGTGTACCTGCATGTTACTTGCCTCTTGATGCCTTGATCCATTAAAAAATCAGAAAACTCATTGGAGAAATATTCTCCCCCTCCATCGGACCTTAGCTTCTTGATATATGTACCTGTTTCCTTCTCTACCATTGCCTTGAATGCTTTGAAACATGTAAACACATCTGATTTGTTTTTGATGAAATAAACCCAAACCATCCTTTTGGAATCATCTATAAAAGTGACAAAGTACTTGTTACCTCCAATGGATTGCTCTTTGGTTGGCCCCCACACATCTGTATGTATCAACTCCAATGGATGTTGGCTTATGTAGCCACTCTTCTTGAATGGAAGTCTCGCTTGCTTCCCTAGTTGACAAGATTCACATAAATGCTTCATACCTTGTCCTTGGAAGTTTGGAAGACCTTCAACCAGCCTCTTGAATTGCATTTCCTTCATTCTTTGTATGTTGATGTGACCTATCCTCTTGTGCCACAAGTCCAACTCCGAAATCCTCTTGTTTCCATATGTGAAGTAGACATGTTGAGTGGAATGAGAATTTACCTCCAAAGTGAAGAGTCTCCCTTGCTTCTTTCCTCTTGCTATGACCTTGTAACCTTGCTTAGGGTTCTCCACAAAGCATCCACCTTTGTTGAACCTTACTTGATAGCCTCTTTCAACCATTTGCCCAACGGACACCAAGTTCTTTGTGATAGTAGGTACATGCAAGACATCCTTGAGACATCTTCCTTCCTCCTTGTCATCCAAAGCTACATCTCCAACATGGGAGATCTCATGGGCTGTATCATCACCTGTTTCTACATGTCCTTTACCTTTGTGAACATGTAGATTAGTAAACCAAGAAGCATTGCAACTCATATGGTTGCTACATCCACTATCAATATACCAAGTGTTATCTACTTTGCTTGAATTCCCATTCATGTGCATCATCAAGAGATTGTCATTTTCTGAACTTGTAGAAGCATAATTACCTTGGCCTTTGTATGAAGAACCTTGATTATAGCTCCTTTGGTTTCGTCCTTGGTAGCAATCTCTAGCATAGTGGCCAAACTTGCCACATATGTAACATCCTTCACCATCTTGATTCATGTTTTGTTTATGTCGTCCTCCTCTTCCTCTTGTTCTTCCTCTCCCTCTTTGTGATGAGGTGCCTTGGTCATGTCCTTGATTGCTTGAGTGGCCTTGCCTTCCTCCAAACCTTCCTTTGCCCCTTCCTTGTCCTCGTCTTCCTTTGCCCCTTTGATTATCTGCATAGAAAACTTGTGCATCCTTGCTTTTAGTTGAACTTCCACCTATGTTCATTTCTTCGGTGACCATGAGAGCAACCAATTGCTCAAAATCGGGAAGATTATCCCATACATATACTGAAGTGGTAAAGGGTTTCCACTTCTCATCATCTCTCAAACCATTGAGAGTATAAGCCACAAGATCGTCATCGTTTACGTGGCTTCCAATGGATCCCAACGCATCTGATAACTCCTTGACCTTAAGTATGTAGTCATTTATGCTACTCCCTGAGCTCTTCCTAAGGTTGTTGAGCTCATTCTTGAGTTGGATCTTCCTTGCTTTGGTGCTTGTTGAATAAAGCCTTTCAAGTGTCTCCCATACCTTCATGCTTGAATCCAAGTCTTGGATATGGCCGATCATGCTATTGCTAATGTGTTGGGAAAGGATAAAGATAACCCTATTGTCTCTTTCATTCCATTCCCTAAAGGCCCTTCTCTGGTCATTGGTTGGATTCTCATCCAACCTAGGTCTTGGCTCACTTCCACTAATCAACCCCCAAAGGCCCTTGCCCATAAGATAGTTGGAGACCCTAAATCTCCATGGTTGATAGTTCCCTTTGTCTAGCTTTTCAATTTGAGTGTTGAAGTCTCCCATATCTAGTCTTTGATACTTGACCTAGCCCTTGTCTAATGCTCCAATGTGTGTAAAATGAAAATGAGGCTCTAAGGTTACCTCAATCCAAAGCTTTCCTTAGATGGACACCTTGTGCTCTTTGAAACTTTGAGTAGAATAGCTCCCCCTTGATGTGAGCTACCTCCAAGAAGCTTTTGTTGATGCAAATCTTCAACCACCAACTCCAAGAGGTCTTCTTTCTTGTATGTGATGCCTCCAAGATGCCCAAATGCTCTGATACCACTGATGGGGGAAGTATCTCAACCCCTAAGCAACGACGAAGCGTGAATGACCTCCACAGGTATCCTTCTTTGACCTCTGCACACAAAAAATGCTCTTTCTCAGAGCATATGCAGAGAACTCCAGTGAGCTTTTGTACACCTGTAGTAGACACCAAGAGCTTTTCAACAAACCAAATTTCACTTCAAATAGATGCCTACACAAGGAGAAACAATGTCTACAACATGAGCTAGTTGAATGCTCACAACTACCAATCAAGCAGATACCTCACTTCACTCCAGCAAGATTTTCTCAGAGATTATACAGAGAATGAATATCAAACTTTGGTCAACTTTAAAGGACTCTAATAGCTACCCAATGACACCAAAATCATAGCAAATGGATACATAGAGAAGGAGAACCAGCCCTTACAACAGAGAGCAAAATATTTCAAACAGAGCCTACACACTAAGAGAGATATCAATCACACAACTTCACTAAAATGAATGTTGCTCCCAGATTACTCAGAGAATGATCCAGAGAATTTGTGAGCATAAAATAGACTCTAATAGCTATCCAATGAGACAAGAATTACATCAAATGGATACGATATGAGGGAGAACCAATGCTAACAACTCAGTGGTAGAGAGTTGCAACACTGCCTGCGCACACACATAGATATGCCTACTAAAAGAAAACAAACAAGCAAGCAAGGGGCTAGCTTAAGCAAGGGGCTAGCTTAAGCAAGGGGCTTGCTTATCACAACTCCAGCACTTAGTGCTCACTTTACATGAGCTAAAACTCCAAGAAGATGGCCCAAAAAAAGTCGGGATACATGCTCCTTTTATAGTGAGAAGTGTGCCCCTAAAATCTAGGAACTACCTTTCCAAATGAGCCTCCTAACTTGGAGGAATTAGTTGAGATGACTTGGGGAGTGGTTGAGTGACTTTTCTTGATGGAATCTCGTGGCTTTTGGCTTCCTTTGATTGCTCCACATGTCCATAAAAGATTCCCCACGAATTTGTAGCTTGAAGCTTGACTTTTAACACTCCCCCTCAAGCTTCAATTCTTCGTCCTCATCCAAGCTCCTTCATGTTGATGCATTGCTTGAATTTTGAAATCTTCATCCCATCCAAAGCCTTTGTAAACATGTCGGCAACTTGGTCCTTGGTACCAATATGATGTACTGAATCTTCCTTCGATATCACCTTTTCCCTTATGAAGTGATAGTGCACTTCAATATGCTTGGTTCTAGCATGATAGACAAGATTCGATGCTAGATGAATGCTACTCATATTGTCACAAAAAATTGGATATGTGTCAACCTGCAAATTAAGCTCCATAAATAACTTCTTAATCCACATTAGCTCACATGTGACTTGAGCCAAAGCTCTATACTCAGCCTCGGTGGAAGATAATGCCACCGTGGGTTGCTTCTTTGAAATCCATGAGATGATCTTGCTACCTAGCATGACTAGGTAACCACTTGTACTTCTTCTATCCTCCTTCGAACCGGCCCAATCGGCATCAGAATAAGCTTTGACCTGCATATCATCATCAAATGAATAGAACAATCCTTCATTTATAGTGGCCTTGAGATATCGTAACATTCTTCTTGCAGCTTGCAAGTGTGTAGTCCTTGGACTATGCATAAATTGTGATAACACTCCAACTCCATATGCTATGTCGGGCCTAGTTATTGTGGCATAATTGAAAGATCCTACAATAGATCGATACAAGGTTACATCCTCTAATGGCTCTCCATCAATGGAGCTTAGCTTTACATTAACTTCCATGGGATTTGAAATAGGCTTGCAATGTAGCATCCCAAACCTCTCAAGTAGGTCTAGAATATACTTCCTTTGTATGAGCATAATACCTTCTTCTTTGTATACAACTTCAATGCCAAGAAAATACCTAAGATCTCCAAGATCAGAGATCCTAAACTCGTTTCCAAGCTTTGCCTTGATCTCCTCAATGCCCTTTGTATCATTACCTGTAATGATAAGATCATCTACATACACGCACATGTAGACTACAAGTTCTCGTCTTTGTTTGATGAAGAGAGATGGATCCGCCTTGCATTGATTGTAACCACATTTGATCAAATAGTCCACCAATCTTTGGTTCCAAGCCCTTGGAGCTTGCTTTAGGCCATAAAGTGCCTTCTTCAACCTACAAACATGATGTGGAAACTCTTTATGAACAAAACCTAGTGGTTGCTCCATGTATACCTCTTCTTCCAAGTCTCCATTGAGAAAGGCATTCTTGATATCCAATTGGAAAAGCTTCCATCCTTTGCTAGCAGCCATTGCAATGAGTGTCCTAATGGTGCTCATCTTTGCCACGGGGCTGAATGTCTCTTCAAAGTCCACTCCATATGTTTGTGCAAAACCCTTGGCCACCAATCTTGCTTTGAACCTAGAAATAGATCCATCTGAATTCCTCTTTATTTTATACACCCACTTATTACCTATTACCTTCATGTTATCCTTCTTGGGCACTAGAGTCCATGTTTGATTCTCCTCAAGTGCGTCGATCTCTTCTTGCATTGCCTCTTTCCATTCGGTGTACCTGCTTGCATCTTCATAGCAATCGGGCTCATGATCTTCTACTACTTTGTTCATATATGCATAATGAGTTGCCATGTATGAATCATAAGTAAACCTTTGAGTTGGATACTTAACTCTAGAAGACTTCCTTTCTTCACCTTTTGGAGGAATAAACCTCCTTTGCCTTGGGAACTTGATCTCTTTCTTTGACATGGCTTCTTTCTCCATCATGTGTGCTTCATCATCTTCAACTTCATTACCTTCTTCATCCAACTCCAGCAATGTTGCTTTGCCTTTGTTGATTGATTGTGCTTCATAGCTTGATGAAGATCTCCCCCTCCATGGTGAGTTCATGCTTGAACTATCTTCATTGATGGAACGCCTTGGGCCGCTTAGCTCTAGGTCGATTTGTTCTTCATCATGTCCATGCTTTTCTTCTTCATAGTCCTGCATACAATCATACTTCTTATACCAAGGGAGTAGCTCATCAAATGCTACATCCCTTGATATCCTCAAGTCCTTTGTGTTTGGGTTGAAGCACCTGTAACCTTTATGATCATTTGAATATCCTAGAAACACACACTTTTCTGCCTTTGGTTGTAGCTTGTGCCTCAATTCACTTGGCACATGTACATAACAAGTACATCCAAATATCTTCAAGTGGGAAAGATCAGGTTTCTTACCATAATAGGCTTGATATGGTGTCAGGCCATGGATCCCTGAGGTAGGAGCCCTATTCATAAGATACACGGCGGTATTTGCTGCATCACTCCAAAACATGTTAGGTACATTCATCTCATTAAGCATTGCTCTAGCGATCTCGGCAATGTATCTATTTTTTCTCTCTGCTACTCCATTTTGTTGGGGGGTGTACCTGCATGTTACTTGCCTCTTGATGCCTTGATCCATTAAAAAATCAGAAAACTCATTGGAGAAATATTCTCCCCCTCCATCGGACCTTAGCTTCTTGATATATGTACCTGTTTCCTTCTCTACCATTGCCTTGAATGCTTTGAAACATGTAAACACATCTGATTTGTTTTTGATGAAATAAACCCAAACCATCCTTGTGCAATCATCTATAAAAGTGACAAAGTACTTGTTACCTCCAATGGACTGCTCTTTGGTTGGCCCCCACACATCTGTATGTATCAACTCCAATGGATGTTGGCTTATGTAGCCACTCTTCTTGAATGGAAGTCTCGCTTGCTTCCCTAGTTGACAAGATTCACATAAATGCTTCATACCTTGTCCTTGGAAGTTTCGAAGACCTTCAACCAGCCTCTTGAATTGCATTTCCTTCATTCTTTGTATGTTGATGTGACCTATCCTCTTGTGCCACAAGTCCAACTCCGAAATCCTCTTGTTTCCATATGTGAAGTAGACATGTTGAGTGGAATGAGAATTTACCTCCAAAGTGAAGAGTCTCCCTTGCTTCTTTCCTCTTGCTATGACCTTGTAACCTTGCTTAGGGTTCTCCACAAAGCATCCACCTTTGTTGAACCTTACTTGATAGCCTCTTTCAACCATTTGCCCAACGGACACCAAGTTCTTTGTGATAGTAGGTACATGCAAGACATCCTTGAGACATCTTCCTTCCTCCTTGTCATCCAAAGCTACATCTCCAACATGGGAGATCTCATGGGCTGTATCATCACCTGTTTCTACATGTCCTTTACCTTTGTGAACATGTAGATTAGTAAACCAAGAAGCATTGCAACTCATATGGTTGCTACATCCACTATCAATATACCAAGTGTTATCTACTTTGCTTGAATTCCCATTCATGTGCATCATCAAGAGATTGTCATTTTCTGAACTTGTAGAAGCATAATTACCTTGGCCTTTGTATGAAGAACCTTGATTATAGCTCCTTTGGTTTCCTTCTTGGTAGCAATCTCTAGCATAGTGGCCAAACTTGCCACATATGTAACATCCTTCACCATCTTGATTCATGTTTTGTTGATGTCGTCCTCCTCTTCCTCTTGTTCATCCTCTCCCTCTTTGTGATGAGGTGCCTTGGTAATGTCCTTGATTGCTTGAGTGGCCTTGCCTTCCTCCAAACCTTCCTTTGCCCCTTCCTTGTCCTCGTCTTCCTTTGCCCCTTTGATTACCTGCATAGAAAACTTGTGCATCCTTGCTTTTAGTTGAACTTCCACCTATGTTCATTTCTTCGGTGACCATGAGAGCAACCAATTGCTCAAAATCGGGAAGATTAACCCTTACATATACTGAAGTGGTAAATGGTTTCCACTTCTCATCATCTCTCAAACCATTGAGAGTATAAGCCACAAGATCGTCATCGTTTACGTGGCTTCCAATGGATCCCAATGCATCTGATAACTCCTTGACCTTAAGTATGTAGTCATTTATGCTACTCCCTGAGCTCTTCCTAAGGTTGTTGAGCTCATTCTTGAGTTGGATCTTCCTTGCTTTGGTGCTTGTTGAATAAAGCCTTTCAAGTGTCTCCCATACCTTCATGCTTGAATCCAAGTCTTGGATATGGCCGATCATGCTATTGCTAATGTGTTGGGAAAGGATAAAGATAACCCTCTTGTCTCTTTCATTCCATTCCCTTAAGGCCCTTCTCTGGTCATTGGTTGGATTCTCATCCAACCTAGGTCTTGGTTCACTTCCACTAATCAACCCCCAAAGGCCCTTGCCCATAAGATAGTTGGAGACCCTAAATCTCCATGGTTGGTAGTTCCCTTTGTCTAGCTTTTCAATTTGAGTGCTGAAGTCTCCCATATCTAGTCTTTGATACTTGACCTAGCCCTTGTCTAATGCTCCAATGTGTGTAAAATGAAAATGAGGCTCTGAGGTTACCTCAATCCAAAGCTTTCCTTAGATGGACACCTTGTGCTCTTTGAAACTTTGAGTAGAATAGCTTCCCCTTGATGTGAGCTACCTCCAAGAAACTTTTGTTGATGCAAATCTTCAACCACCAACTCCAAGAGGTCTTCTTGCTTGTATGTGATGCCTCCAAGATGCCCAAATGCTCTGATACCACTGATGGGGGAAGTATCTCAACCCCTAAGCAACGACGAAGCGTGAATGACCTCCACAGGTATCCTTCTTTGACCTCTACACACAAAAAATGCTCTTTCTCAGAGCATATGCAGAGAACTCCAGTGAGCTTTTGTAGACCTGTATTAGACACCAAGAGCTTTTCAAAAAACCAAATTTCACTTCAAATGGATGCCTACACAAGGAGAAACAATGTCTACAACATGAGCTAGTTGAATGCTCACAACTGCCAATCAAGCAGATACCTCACTTCACTCCAACAAGATTTTCTCAGAGATTATACAGAGAATGAATATCAGACTTTAATCAACTTTAGAGGACTCTAATAGCTACCCAATGACACCAAAATCATAGCAAATGGATACATAGAGAAGGAGAACCAGCCCTTACAACAGAGAGCAAAATATTTCAAACAGAGCCTACACACTAAGAGAGATATCAATCACACAACTTCACTAAAATGAATGTTGCTCCCAGATTACTCAGAGAATGATCCAGAGAATTTGTGAGCATAAAATAGACTCTAATAGCTATCCAATGAGACAAGAGTTACATCAAATGGATACAATATGAGGGAGAACCAATGCTAACAACTCAGGGGTAGAGAGTTGCAACACTGCCTGCGCACACACATAGATATGCCTACTAAAAGAAAACAAACAAGCAAGCAAGGGGCTAGCTTAAGCAAGGGGCTAGCTTAAGCAAGGGGCTTGCTTATCACAACTCCAGCACTTAGTGCTCACTTTACATGAGCTAAAACTCCAAGAAGATGGCCCAAAAAAAGTCAGGATACATGCTCCTTTTATAGTGAGAAGTGTGCCCCTAAAATCTAGGAACTACCTTTCCAAATCAGCCTCCTAACTTGGAGGAATTAGTTGAGATGACTTGGGGAGTGGTTGAGTGACTTTTCTTGATGGAATCTCGTGGCTTTTGGCTTCCTTTGATTGCTCCACATGTCCATAAAAGATTCCCCACGAATTTGTAGCTTGAAGCTTGACTTTTAACACTCCCCCTCAAGCTTCAATTCTTCGTCCTCATCCAAGCTCCTTCATGTTGATCCATTGCTTGAATTTTGAAATCTTCATCCCATCCAAAGCCTTTGTAAACATGTCGGCAACTTGGTCCTTGGTACCAATATGATGTACTGAAACTTCCTTCGATATCACCTTTTCCCTTATGAAGTGATAGTGCACTTCAATATGCTTGGTTCTAGCATGATAGACAAGATTCGATGCTAGATGAATGCTACTCATATTGTCACAAAAAATTGGATATGTGTCAACCTGCAAATTAAGCTCCATAAATAACTTCTTAATCCACATTAGCTCACATGTGACTTGAGCCAAAGCTCTATACTCAGCCTCGGTGGAAGATAATGCCACCGTGGGTTGCTTCTTTGAAATCCATGAGATGATCTTGCTACCTAGCATGACTAGGTAACCACTTGTACTTCTTCTATCCTCCTTCGAACCGGCCCAATCGGCATCAGAATAAGCTTTGACCTGCATATCATCATCAAATGAATAGAACAATCCTTCATTTATAGTGGCCTTGAGATATCGTAACATTCTTCTTGCAGCTTGCAAGTGTGTAGTCCTTGGACTATGCATAAATTGTGATAACACTCCAACTCCATATGCTATGTCGGGCCTAGTTATTGTGGCATAATTGAAAGATCCTACAATAGATCAATACAAGGTTACATCCTCTAATGGCTCTCCATCAATGGAGCTTAGCTTTACATTAACTTCCATGGGATTTGAAATAGGCTTGCAATGTAGCATCCCAAACCTCTCAAGTAGGTCTAGAATATACTTCCTTTGTATGAGCATAATACCTTCTTCTTTGTATACAACTTCAATGCCAAGAAAATACCTAAGATCTCCAAGATCAGAGATCCTAAACTCGTTTCCAAGCTTTGCCTTGATCTCCTCAATGCCCTTTGTATCATTACCTGTAATGATAAGATCATCTACATACACACACATGTAGACTACAAGTTCTCGTCTTTGTTTGATGAAGAGAGATGGATCCGCCTTGCATTGATTGTAACCACATTTGATCAAATAGTCCACCAATCTTTGGTTCCAAGCCCTTGGAGCTTGCTTTAGGCCATAAAGTGCCTTCTTCAACCTACAAACATGATGTGGAAACTCTTTATGAACAAAACCTAGTGGTTGCTCCATGTATACCTCTTCTTCCAAGTCTCCATTGAGAAAGGCATTCTTGATATCCAATTGGAAAAGCTTCCATCCTTTGCTAGCAGCCATTGCAATGAGTGTCCTAATGGTGCTCATCTTTGCCACGGGGCTGAATGTCTCTTCAAAGTCCACTCCATATGTTTGTGCAAAACCCTTGGCCACCAATCTTGCTTTGAACCTAGAAATAGATCCATCTGAATTCCTCTTTACTTTATACACCCACTTATTACCTATTACCTTCATGTTATCCTTCTTGGGCACTAGAGTCCATGTTTGATTCTCCTCAAGTGCGTCGATCTCTTCTTGCATTGCCTCTTTCCATTCGGTGTACCTGCTTGCATCTTCATAGCAATCGGGCTCATGATCTTCTACTACTTTGTTCATATATGCATAATGAGTTGCCATGTATGAATCATAAGTAAACCTTTGAGTTGGATACTTAACTCTAGAAGACTTCCTTTCTTCACCTTTTGGAGGAATAAACCTCCTTTGCCTTGGGAACTTGATCTCTTTCTTTGACATGGCTTCTTTCTCCATCATGTGTCCTTCATCATCTTCAACTTCATTACCTTCTTCATCCAACTCCACCAATGTTGCTTTGCCTTTGTTGATTGATTGTGCTTCATAGCTTGATGAAGATCTCCCCCTCCATGGTGAGTTCATGCTTGAACTATCTTCATTGATGGAACGCCTTGGGCCGCTTAGCTCTAGGTCGATTTGTTCTTCATCATGTCCATGCTTTTCTTCTTCATAGTCCTGCATACAATCATACTTCTTATACCAAGGGAGTAGCTCATCAAATGCTACATCCCTTGATATCCTCAAGTCCTTTGTGTTTGGTTTGAAGCACCTGTAACCTTTATGATCATTTGAATATCCTAGAAACACACACTTTTCTGCCTTTGGTTGTAGCTTGTGCCTCAATTCACTTGGCACATGTACATAACAAGTACATCCAAATATCTTCAAGTGGGAAAGATCAGGTTTCTTACCATAATAGGCTTGATATGGTGTCAAGCCATGGATCCCTGAGGTAGGAGCCCTATTCATAAGATACACGGCGGTATTTGCTGCATCACTCCAAAACATGTTAGGTACATTCATCTCATTAAGCATTGCTCTAGCGATCTCGGCAATGTATCTATTTTTTCTCTCTGCTACTCCATTTTGTTGGGGGGTGTACCTGCATGTTACTTGCCTCTTGATGCCTTGATCCATTAAAAAATCAGAAAACTCATTGGAGAAATATTCTCCCCCTCCATCGGACCTTAGCTTCTTGATATATGTACCTGTTTCCTTCTCTACCATTGCCTTGAATGCTTTGAAACATGTAAACACATCTGATTTGTTTTTGATGAAATAAACCCAAACCATCCTTGTGCATTCATCTATAAAAGTGACAAAGTACTTGTTACCTCCAATGGATTGCTCTTTGGTTGGCCCCCACACATCTGTATGTATCAACTCCAATGGATATTGGCTTATGTAGCCACTCTTCTTGAATGGAAGTCTCGCTTGCTTCCCTAGTTTACAAGATTCACATAAATGCTTCATACCTTGTCCTTGGAAGTTTGGAAGACCTTCAACCAGCCTCTTGAATTGCATTTCCTTCATTCTTTGTATGTTGATGTGACCTATCCTCTTGTGCCACAAGTCCAACTCCAAAATCCTCTTGTTTCCATATGTGAAGTAGACATGTTGAGTGGAATGAGAATTTACCTCCAAAGTGAAGAGTCGCCCTTGCTTCTTTCCTCTTGCTATGACCTTGTAACCTTGCTTAGGGTTCTCCACAAAGCATCCACCTTTGTTGAACCTTACTTGATAGCCTCTTTCAACCATTTGCCCAACGGACACCAAGTTCTTTGTGATAGTAGGTACATGCAAGACATCCTTGAGACATCTTCCTTCCTCCTTGTCATCCAAAGCTACATCTCCAACATGGGAGATCTCATGGGCTGTATCATCACCTGTTTCTACATGTCCTTTACCTTTGTGAACATGTAGATTAGTAAACCAAGAAGCATTGCAACTCATATGGTTGCTACATCCACTATCAATATACCAAGTGTTATCTACTTTGCTTGAATTCCCATTCATGTGCATCATCAAGAGATTGTCATTTTCTGAACTTGTAGAAGCATAATTACCTTGGCTTTTGTATGAAGAACCTTGATTATAGCTCCTTTGGTTTCCTCCTTGGTAGCAATCTCTAGCATAGTGGCCAAACTTGCCACATATGTAACATCCTTCACCATCTTGATTCATGTTCTGTTGATGTCGTCCTCCTCTTCCTCTTGTTCTTCCTCTCCCTCTTTGTGATGAGGTGCCTTGGTCATGTCCTTGATTGCTTGAGTGGCCTTGCCTTCCTCCAAACCTTCCTTTGCCCCTTCCTTGTCCTCGTCTTCCTTTACCCCTTTGATTACCTGCATAGAAAACTTGTGCATCCT